>JACJUY010000473.1:35051-120025 GCA_014220935.1 Platorchestia sp. MABIK | reverse complement strand
GTAGAAGGTAGATCTTGATAACGGCAAGCGCTTTTTCGACACCCTCACGGCTGATTTGAACATATCAAATATATGGAGCGTCCTCCATTAAATGACAGTTTCTCATACGTTGTGGTTAAAAACCATGACATATAAAGTTGCAAGTTCAGTTATGAAAATTTTATAACATAACTTAAGGCTCTTTTTGAACAGACATGAACTCTAATTAGATTTGGCAATGATGGGGTGAAGTAATTATTCGTAAGATATTATATCATTTTTCGTTGCTCTGCTCACTTTAGGTGTGTATTTCCCTACAAAGACTTGGTGAAAGTTTAGTTTGTTAACTTGGCAGGGTTAGCTAACCTCAAGATCAGTTTTTTACTTTTTGATTAACTTAAGAAAAAATTCAAGTCGTTATTCGTTTTAATATTAGACATGCTAAACGATTCTGTCTTTGAGACTTTTAGTATTGCAGCATGGCAATGCTTTGAGTCATTCTATTACTTCTTGGCTCCATGTTTATCAGAGCTTGGCTTTAAATAATCAAGAAAAAAATTAAGGATAAATTGGGTGTGTTGAAGTCACACTATCGATGTTTTCGGAGCATTTAGGGCAGTCAGGGTTATAATTCAAATAAATAAAATTGAAATTTAAAGTTCCAGCACAATTTGAACTAAATTGATTTCGACACAACCTGCAGTTATTTGTAAAATCTCGTAACTTATCTATTACCATAGAGTCTGAGTGTTTTAAAAAATTGGTGTTAACGTAATATAAATTGAATAATGAAATAATTTAATGTCCGTGAGTTATGTAAGCCACTTTCCGCTGTCTAATGAACGGCAGTTGACGCTTTCCGGCACTGAAGTTCAGTTCGAAGAGATGCAAGCACAAAGTTCCCGAGAAAAAAGTCTCACACTTTTGCTAGTGTCGTGAAAGTTTCCATGACCGTGGTTATTGAGCGCATGAAGGCACAGAGTAGCAATTCCTCTTGCGCTGAAGTGTTAGCGTAATTAGATTTGTGCGGTGGCAAGCCAGGTTTTGTGGAGACAACACAGCGCCTCAACCACGCCATGGCCTCAACTCAGCTCGGCCGCTAATGAGACGCGGTCACCGCCGGGGATGCTTCAATTCCGTCACCGACCGCACGAGTCTCTTAATTTGTGGTGCAATTTCCAGCATCTCTCACTAATGAAGTGACTTTCAAAGGACGTTGCATATTAATGAAAATAAGACAGATTGCTCGTTTCTCGGAGCGTGAAGTATCGCTGTTGGAGATTCATTGATGATGACTTATGTGGAAAAATGGTTGTTGATCAGCACGTCGACAGTCGATTATTCTGATCGAGAAACTTCTGTTAAAACATCCGTCCCCCATTAAGTTGAATCCTTTCTTTGTGTACCCATGATTCCATTATAGGTAGTTTTCTATTGAACAGCTCTATTGAACAGCTATCAAAGAGCACGCAAGCTCAATTACTTACTTGATATATTAATGTACGTAAATATTTTAATGTGTGTAAATTTATTAATATTTCATATGAGCATACCATGAATGATTTTTTCGAGAGTTTGAAGATTTGAGGATTTTTTTGATGTGTTTAAAAAGGTGAATTTCGAAGCGAAGCGTAATTTATGAAAGCTTATCGTCCAAAATTCTTAGTTTACTCAGAACGTGAGCGCACTCTACAGTACAGCCTGATGTTGGAGCCGTCGCTATGTGAGAATGTAGAATGATTTTCGAGCGAAAACGATTAAGCGGATGTAAGTGACTGCATTCTCCTGAACTTATGAAGTCTTTCCTGGAGTTCACTACTTCCAAGGGTCTTTGCCAAGCCTCCAGAAAACCAAAATACCATTCCTTAGGTCCCTAGGCGACTGTTCATCTCCTGTTAGGAGCTGCGTGTCATGGCATGTGGGTGTAAAGGCTTCTTTCTAGGAATGTCTCTTCCCTCTTCAGTCAGAAGATGTCATTTTTATATATCACTGAACACTGAACAAAGGATTTTTTGTGAGGTCCATACGCTCATTTTCTGTGTCTGCATGTATAGACACCATTTCCGGTGTCTGCCTGTATAGACACCATTTCCGGGATCTGCATGTATAGACACCATTTCCGGTGTCTGCCTGTATAGGCACCATTTCCGATGTCTGCATCTATAGACACCATTTCCGGTGTCTGCCTGTATAGGCACCATTTCCGTTGTCTGCCTGTATAGGCACCATTTCCGGTGTCTGCATGTACAGACACCATTTCCGGTGTCTGCATGTGTAGACACCATTTCCGATGTCTGCATGTATAAACACCATTTCCGGTGTCTGCATGTATGGACACCATTTCCGGTGTCTGCATGTATAGACACCATTTCCGGTGTCTGCATGTGTAGACACCATTTCGATACTGCCGATCAGTTTCTCATGCGTTCATAGATGCCGACAGTAATAATATTTAATAGAAGAACTTGTTTTAGATAACTGAAAGGTAAAAACCTAACTAAAATCTTATAGTTGGCAGGGATGGGTTGTTGATGTTGCGTGTGTTCTTAGAGTTATAAATTTTTGAGCTGTTGAACTTCAAACACATGCGCCTTTTTGAAGTACATTTCTCTTTTGATTTTAGCGAGGTATCATTAGCCCCTGGGGAAGGTTTTTCTAAGTCTTCCTTCAACAGAATTCGGCTTCCGATCGCGGTTACGGCTCTGTGGCTGCTCATTCTGCGCTTCAGCTGCAGTGCTCTTCAACAGCTCGTTCCGATTTGCGCTGTAAAGAACTTTACTCGGGTCGAGTGGCGCTTCATCGGAAACCGATCGCTCCAACTTCAAGAAAAGGCTCACTGAGAGACCCCATGCCTGTTATTTTAGAGGGGCGGAGCTGACTGACAGTCCTAACTTTTTTGAAGACTGTCGCAACTTTTAAATTAAACTTAGGCTTAGGAAACATTTTTGAAAGTAATTAGATCGGTTCTAAAGTTTTGACTGCTTTGAGAAGGGAGCAGAAGTTCCTTACCTGTGGAAGCGGCATTCGGAAGGAGCAAAACTCACCTAATTCCAGACACCACCGCTGGAGGAAGTTTTCACAGTTTGGCAATGATTATCATTTATATTGGACTATATTTACATACACGAGTTAAGGTAACGGATTGAGATTTAATTGCAGCTCATGGTTATACCTTTATTTAAATAGCACCTCCGACGATTTTGATGACTGGTTGAGGAGTTTGAAATGGGTTTTACTTAGGAAGTTTTATTGTGGGGACCTTTTGAAATTAACCCGTAAAAAAATTAGTAATTTGCTTGATCCAAGACAGCTTTTATTTTTTGAGGTTAAAGACAACCTCGTTAGGAATTAGTGGTAACGTTTAGCTCATGTTTTGTTAAATTACTAGATATATGCTTTGGGACACTATCACAGATTACAATCACATCTTTTTATTTACTCATATATGCCAGGCAACGATGGATGACCAGAAACTTCTAAGTATCTTGCATGGGAGCTGCTGCCGCCAGAATAACTTCTCGACCTTTATTTCAAAGGTCTTCCATCAGAATACAAAATGATACTCACCCAGAGTTACTGTAGGGGTAGCAAATAGTTCCTAATTTATTTCGTCAGCGTAAAGTGTCACTTTACATACTCTCTATAGACAGATCGTTAACCCCAATCACAATAGGAATAACTTCCTCCGTAACAAAACTGCTCATTAAAACGGCTCCAGCGTGTTGGTGTTGACGGTATCATATCGTCAGCAGGCCGAACAACAGCGGCCTTTAAATTCTGAACTCTTTGTAAAAATCTTGGCACGATGTTCTCATATAATTAGAGTCGGTCCTTCAGCTAAACTACATCAACATTTGCTTACATTAAGTTATACATTGTCTCCGATATCTCCATGAAAGCTCTCAGACATTACAGCATAGCAATACGTCATACTAGTGGTCTGAAAATAGCGGCAGTTTTAAATAGAATCCAAAGGCAGTGAATACGTTTTTGGGATCCGAGCTTCTTAATGACGTGTGTGAATGATAAAAAATATGAAGTGTTTTAAATAGGTAGATTTCTAAAATACGCTTTTTAGAAAATAGATCTTTTGTTTTTTGATTTATTTACGATTAAAGGAGGAAACTGCAGTTATCAAACGGAGCTGTGTTGTGCTTAAAAGTGAGAAGTCGTACCTAAAGCAGTTGTCGAAATCACAATGTTCAATTTTGAGCAATGGTTTGTTTGTTTGTTGAACTGAGCTAAACTTTTGTTACAACTGATGATTTTTGACGATTTCGTGTTTCATGGGATTAATAAAAAAAGGGAAGTGGTCGGAAGAAAACTTACTTTCAGTTATTCTCAAGCTCTAGTAATAAAATAGAAACCGAACGCTGCTGGTATTGAATAAAATTGCGTGAGAAAAATATTACCTATGTTTAATTCGTTTGATATGATGGCTCGAGCTTTCGTCGCGCTTAAACAACTCGACGACATTTCAATTTTCTGTCGCTTGAGAAATTATTGAAGAATTAAAATTTTTTCAAATGTTTATTCGATGGAAAAAGTATCGCTGCATATCTTTTAAGATTTTCGAAGCCTAGGTAGCCACGTTCCAAGCGAAATAAACGATAGAGTGAAGTTAACTGAATTTCACCCGTTTGATTAGTGACAAATGGCACGAAATCTTGGATCGCTAGAGTGACGTCACGATTTCAGCTAACAGGACTGGAGATATTAGAAGCATTGCTTGTGCTGATGTGAATCAGTGTCAGTTTTCCACGGCTAAAATCGAGCATCGTATCAGTTGAAAAACTATAGAAGGCTTGTATTCATACGATTCAGGTTTGCATTAGATGTATAGCTCGAAGATTGACTTTATTTTAGCAGACATCGGAAGCTTGCAAGCTATTTGATGAGCTGAACATAAATATAAATTCATTACCACAGTAATACAAAAAATTTACTTTCCTACTAATGGTTTTGGATAGATGCGTTGAATTCATTTGAGCTTTTAAAGTAGTTTAGAAACAGTGCACTGAACTCAGGGATTTCAATAGCAGCCTTCGAATAATGTGATGTTATTTTTGTAATTTATTTGGCTTTAATAATTCCTTTACGGTAGATGACTTTGATGATCTTGGAGCCGATGTTTGCTTCTATATGCACTCAGGTGTATTGCAAAAGGGACGGTTTAAGCCTTTGAAAAAGAAGCGTTTGAGAGAGGGTGCTCGAAAATTTTCGATTGATGCAATCGTTAGGAAAAAAAGGTGTATAGAAAAGAAGAGATGCCGCTGTCTAGAGTCATTCCATTTGATAATAAAGGATTATGAAAATGAGAGTTATTTAAATAGGAAGTATCCATTTAAAGTATTTAAATATAAAGTAAAACCCCAAAATTTGTGATGATTGCTCGGCTCTGAAGAGTTCGCAGAATAATTTGAATTCTGCGTTTAAAGTCACTTTGACGGGATCTAATTCATCAAATTTCTTAGTACCAAGTGATAAGTAAAATAACTGACAAATAATAGAGCAAAAAATAAAGCTACAACCGAACAATCTTGAAATCGACGCATCCGATAAGAATATAATCCGAATCTCGAAATATGGCAGTCAGAATAGCACGCTTGGAACTTCATCTGATTCGAGAAACACAAAGGTTTTGAATTGAAATCGGTAGGATTTTTAAAGTAGTTTGCTTGTAATGGATTGCTTATAATAGATAATAGTTGGCTTGCAACAGATAGTTTGTAATAGATAATAGTTTGCGTGGGGTATATTGCTTGTAATTGATAATAGTTTGCATTTGAATTATTCTATTCGAGCTTGAATTACAAGCTTCGTGTCTCATTATGGCCAGCACTGCCCCACTGCTTGGAGTAAATTGAGTGAATATGATGTTAACACAGTGTTACATCACGCAACAGTCGTTTGAACATTCCCTCTAACGAATTCCCAATACAATTTTATTTCACCAACCAAGTTTATAAATTCGAAGTTCTGTGATTATACTTGCTGCCCAAAGTCAGAGACTGTAACAAGTTTCGAATTGACAAAGGGTGCATAAGTTGATGAAAGAAGCTGCTGTCAAACAGAAGCAGCTTCAAAACAGTAAGTCTTTGCATGGTCTCATTGAGGTCTGTTTTTAAAGGGACTGGGTGATGCGCCTTCACCTCAGTGCGGAGCTCGCCAGCAAACAAAAGCAACCTCAGACGCGCCCTAATGCCTTGGGCTGAATTTTGGAGAAGCACGGCAGGTTCATCTCCGTTGTTTAGAGTCCACCGAGACTTCATCGGAACAAAAGCGCCCGGCGAAAACAAACCTGCCTTATTTCTCGACTTTCTAACCCACAGAGCTTATAAAGTTTAAAGCGAGCGCTCCTTTCCATTTTTTCTGCATTCTCGTGTGCTCAGTTGACTGAAGTTTCAGAGATAGTTCAGTCAAAAATGCTTCTGTTGCTTGGAACTTTGTTACGCCTGATGCTTACCGGTATTGTTGGGCTCCATGATGTAGTCGAATTTTCGCCTACTTCTAAAAAGAACTTATCGTGACACTTCTCCTATTCTTCAAATCCTCACTCGTTTTCGAGTGAGGAGAAAAGTCGAGTGGCGGTGACACTTTTTCCGTGAGTTTGAGTGGGACAGAATTTAATTAAGTGCTGGTGACTGCGTACGCCTTGTTTACAGGCCGCGGGGCAAGCGAAGCGCGAGAACTCATGCCGACAAATTTGCTCGCAGTCAGCTCTTTCTGTGACTGAAATTATTTTTGGTTATTTCAAGTTAAAAATCTCCAAGCAGTATTTCATTTTGCCTTTTCAATGTGCACATTCTAGCATTTATTTTTTTGTACAGCCGATGTTCCTCAAATTGTATACATCGATCAGTTAGTTAAAGACTGAAGTGAATAATTTCTTACTTAAAATGAGTAGTTTATGACTGTTGAAAATAATGATAAATAACCAAGGTAGAAAAATTTCCAGCTCCTTCCAAAATGAAATAAAGAAAAACAGTATTTTCGCACTTCGAGAGCTCCAACAGAGTTCTTGTCAGTTTGAGCGAGGTAAAATAGCCAAGCTACCGTGATGGCAGAATTAAGAATGTAGAGCTTCCGGCAGGAGCACAATACGAGAGAATGTTGAGAACAACCGCAGTCATGCCTCTTAGGGATAAGAGGGCATCGAGTTTTTAGTTGAGTCCTGTCGTTTCCCTAGGGTGAGATCCGAGAGCCTCAACGTGATTTTATACTTGAGCATCGAACTTTGGAGAAGGAAGGTCTCGTTTTTGGGTCCGTGATTTTATAGGACTGTAATACCGGCCAAACCACGCGTGGCTTAATTAACCTTCGAAAGTTGAAATTGAAAAGACTCTCCAGGATTTCAAATGAGCTTTATCGCAGGAAGAAAATGATTTCTTGAATTTAATTGAATGTCCTACTGAACAAATGTGTGAAATTTGATAAATTATAATAAATAGCAGTGTTCCCGCACAGCGATAGTAGTATTTTTTGCTCTGTGCATTTTCCATTTTTGATATGTCTTCTCATTTTCGGTATCAAGGTAATTTTCAAAAATTCTGCTGATGAGTACTTTCAATAATGAAACATAGAGAAAGATTACAATGAAAATCTGGAACACGAGTAGTTTTTTGCGACAGGTTTACAAATACGACGCAGGAATGCAGTCTCGAAAATGATCACACAGGAAATTTAATTTGATTAGATTATTTACGTACTCAAACACAGAACGTTCACTTTCAAAATATTTAGAAAACTGACCTAAAGATAGTAGTAAGCAGTTTTTAGGCTCAAGGGCAGTCGTTCAATATGACTGATGTACAATGTAGAAGAACGAAATACGACAGTTTGTAATTTAATATTGGATAGATGCAAGATGGCATGGTGCGTTCGCCTTGAATTCTTGCGTTGTTCGACAGTTTTTTACACGCTAAGGAGCTTATTCTACAACAGAGCGCCAGAAACTGAGAGAACTTGTTGTTCCAGGTCAGATGAACAGAGCTAACTAAGCTATCATTCCTCCGATCCAGTTGTCTGTTCAGAATATTGGGTGGAACATTTTTTACAGCATTGGCATTACTCTGAGAGCCATGGAAAGAGAACATTTAGCGCGCTCTGTGATTCAGGAATCTTTGTAGAATGCCGGTCCAGCCTTGTTTCTTTAGAGAAGAGGCTGCGTGATCGCATATCTTTGCGCTTGGACACCACCTTCGCTGCAAAGTTCACGAATTTTTGCAATCATAAATAACGTCATTTTGTTGTTTAATCCGCAAACGTCGACATCTTTATGCTCTAAAATTACATCGGCATTAATGCATCTGGTTCTTAGAATGAAAAGCAAGGCGAAAATTGCTGTACGTATAATCAATTTATAATACAATTAGTGAAGTCTAAATGGATAAAATTGAAGTTTCGAATTCAACAGTTGATTTTCAGCAAAAGTTCTGCGACAAATCAGTAATTTTGAGTACGACTCGACTTTTGCTGAAGATGAACTGTTGAGTTCAAAACGTTCAATTTTATTCATTTAGACTTCACTAATTATGTTAACAAAATGACTATACGTGCAGCGATTTTCGCCTTGCTTTTCATCTTTATGCTCAAATTATCGTTATCATAACCACCGTCACTAGACAAGCACTGGCGTTAGGTTGTCACCGCGGTATTGGAATGAGAAAGGTACCATTACTTGACATTGAACTTGAAATAGTACATTCGGGAGAAAATTTAACATGATTTATGTACATCCAATCTATTTTCGAAAGAGGATCGTACAGTCTTCTGGGTTAATCATACTGCATGAGAGCGGTTTAGTTGGCAGCTTTCAAGCTGCAGCGAGTCTGTTCCAGGTTTATTTTTAGTGAAGGTCTCTGGGGCTCAGCGCTGTCGAAAGCTTTGGACACGGGCAAGCAGCAGTGAGAGTTACATTTTTTGATCGATAACATGGTGTTTTTTCCAGCGATGTTAAGTAAAGCATTTTGTGTTCTGAGTTATATTTTTGGTCGATAGCATAGTGTTTTCCGTCATGTTAAATAAAGCATTTTGTGTTCTGAGTTAGATTTTTGGTCGATAGCATGGTGTTTCTCCCGATGTTAAAGTAAAGCATTTTGTGTTCTGAGGTTCCTCCTTAAGTATTTTGATTTCGATGAAGTACATAGGTAAGATTCATCTGCGCGAGTGGATGGTTAATTTGTTATTCCTTTATCGAATATTTTGGATACGTCACGTAATTAAGAGACTAATTGATAGCTAATTTGATGTCACCAGATTCGAGCAATGGAAAGTAATGGAGAATAATTCTAATAATGGAAAATTTCAGGAAATTATTTGCGGCTTTAAATGAATTCTTTATCAAACAGATGAGTGATGCTGTAACAAAGAGGCTCGCTGTAATATATTGGAGAGCAACAACACATACATAAACTTGGTCTGGCTCAGCTGACAAGTCAGCCTTCTATGAAAATTTCCAGCTTCCTACTTCGATGAAGTTCAGTTCACTCTAGGGCCCGAACGTCCATGGTTTTCTTCACACCTAAAATTACCCCGGTTTTTATTTTGCTCTAATCGTATTCAAACTATTCGCGTTGAGCCTCCGCTTTTCAGAATGACGAGCGACTGCTCGATAACTTCTTGTGTATAAATAAGTATTGTATTTTGGTCGAATATAAAGTAAATCCTTTCTCAGGATCTTGCCTCAGAAGATTGTGTACATGGCAGTTTTGGAACATGTGCTACTTTTCGAATACGATGGTTCAGAAAGCCATATTTTGGGTGCCTAACCCTGATTAACACATTTCCTGCGAAGTGACCCACCGGTGGTCACTTAGGTGATTTTCATAGTGCTGCTGACCCACCTGCAGTCATTTTCTCATTTTTTATTAATACTTAATTAAAGCTAAATGAAGTCCCGATCCAGTTAATGTTTGCTATCTTCGAAGATGATTGCCACAATTGACTTTAAATTTGAATTGAATATTAAACTTCAGTTTAACCCATCGCAGTTACCGTGTTGAAAAATATCGAACCTAGTCAAGGTAATCACGCAACGGCGAGTAGGACGACATTAGATGCTGGCTTCAGTTTTTTCATTTAATTTCAAGGAGATGCGAAACCAACTCTGCGCGTTTGATCTCC
Organism: Platorchestia sp. MABIK; assembly: GCA_014220935.1. NCBI lineage: Eukaryota > Metazoa > Arthropoda > Malacostraca > Amphipoda > Talitridae > Platorchestia > Platorchestia sp. MABIK. The sequence goes on along the minus strand of JACJUY010000473.1, from coordinate 109,921 downwards.
ATTCTATTCAAGCCAAGTTTTCTCCCATCGCTGGAGTTGGATCGTACCTTTTGGGCACAAATTGGATTTCGAGTTTAAGGGACTTGGAGAACTTCATTCCATCAAGGACGCGTAGATGAGGAGGCTCGCTTTCTACCTGGCCGATCACGGCTTGAGAAACATCAGTTTTAAGAGATGTTTTTCGGTTTCTGGTCTTGCTCGCAGGTTAAACCGATTACGAACTCGTGCTCGAGTGTTAGACGAAAAATTCACGCTGTACATTTCGTCCTCACAAACTTCCGCTGAACATTTAGGGCCTACATATCGATCTCGTCTATGACTTTTCAGCTCAGAGTTCGGTTCTGGCTCTAATTGTAACCACAGTCCTGATGCGGGAGTCCGAACTTGACCTCAAGTTTTTACTTTGGCAAATTAGTCCTTAGATTTTTGAGGGCGATATTTTCTTTTTTATTTCCGGCTGGCTGCACTCAAATATGAAACATTTTTCCACAAATTTCGGAAAAACTCGTGGTTCATAAACGAGTTCTTTTACGTACGTTCACTATGGGATACGAATCAACAATTTAAGTAATTTTGATTTTCTTTCGAAAAATTAAAGTTTCATCCCTTTCTCTCCCTCAAGCAATTCTGCATCACGGCATTTTTGTATAAAGATGAAAATGCCCGAACCGAGCTCAACCAACCACTCATAGTCATGGAATATCCATTTAATAGTTTGACCTGCAACTCTCGTATAATTGAAATAATTAATTGCTCATGGTAATATTTGTGTGCCTGTGGTGACATATTGACCGATAGAAAAACGTGCACTGGTCACAATGTCGGTCGTAGTCGCTCCTGGCAGTCCCTGTGCACGATGGCAAAACTTCTGAAGCGAGAGAGCTGAGAATCTTCCATTTCTTTTAATAAATTTTCCTCTCTTCAAACGGTCAGTTCCATAGTTCATGACAACAAATTAAGATTGTACTTATTTTTTTTTTCGGTGAATTGCTTTAATGATTACAAATTTTGATCTACAGATTTTCAGTGGGAATGATTTACCTCTGCAAGAGCACTGTTTAACTAGAACACTTTAATTTGAGACTATAGCTTTGCGTCATGAACTGAGTAGGATCACGATAATGAGTGTTCCTTCTCTGTCAGTCATCTATGGAAGCTTCATTTTTTGTGCAATGCTGCCACATGATAAAGTGACTTCGATGGCAGGAAACGCAGCGTGAGTGATTAAAAACTAATTGCTTACCTAACCTAACCTAGAAAAAAAAATGGTGGACGGTTTGGTTACATCTGGAAATAGAATTTCTATTAGAAGTAATCGAGCATTTCTCCCCATTACAGAAAATAAAATTTCTTCATTCGAAAAAAAATCATTGACTTCGTATAATTATTCCATCAGGAGAAACTTTTCCGATTAATCTTAAGTTACACTTATACAGTTTTGTTCTCTTTTGGGGGTGAAAAATTTCGTTTTCCAACAACGGAGAAACTCGAACTACCTCAGAGTTAACGCTAGGCGGCAGCGTTCATTCTCCAATGGCGGGAGTAATGCTGACCTAGCGATTTTGGTCAGATTTGCTGGAGGGAAGCGGCAGCCAAGATTTCCATATATAATAATTGTTACGTTCTGTCAACCAACCCATTCAATTTGTGTGTTGAATTACTTCGGATGTTTTTTACTTCATTTCCATTTTACAAGATGCATAATTTTGTGTTGTGAAGACTCTGAAAAACATACAGTACGTGTGCTCCGAGCAGACACCAACATACGAACAACTGCTGTTTGATGGGATGTGAAAACCACCGTACACCTTTTGCATGACGGCGGGTATAACAGAACATTGGATTTCTGCTATACCCTGTTCCGTAGGGTTGTTACCCTGTTCCGTAGGGCTGTTACCCTGTTCCGTAGGGTTGTTACCCTGTTCCGTAAGGTTGCTACCCTGTTTTGTTGGGTTGTTACCCTGTGTTGTAGGGTTGTTACTCTGTTCGGTAGGATTATTACCCTGTTTTGTATGTTTGCTACCCTGTTTTGTAGGGTTGTTACCCTGTTGGGTAGGATTGCTACCCTGTTTTGTAGGGTTGTTACCCTGTTTTGTTGGGCTATTACCCTGTTCCGTAGAATTGCTACCCTGTTTTGTAGGGTTATTACCCTTTTCCGTAGAGTTGTGGCTGAGAATATTTTTATTTTCAAGTAATTGATTTTGGCTGGAATTCGAGAAGAGTGTCCATTAGTCGAGCAGATCTGGAATACCTCGCCGCCCTCTTCAGTGGTTTATTGAGTTGTGTGATTATATGATATTTATGGATGTTAACGGCTAGCTGTGTGTACGAAAAGAGCTATTGCTGTAATTGAAAAATTTTTGAAAGCATCCTCAGTGAAGAAAATGAGAAATTTCAACACCAGAAAGTCCATGCATTTGAAGTCCGCCTATGAAGAAATATGATTTAACTTTGTTAAAAACTTCGAACATTTCCTCAGCGATATAAGCGTCAATTTCAATATTTTAAGGGATTTTGAGTATATAAAACAATCACAAATATTAGTTCATGCAAATCTATTTCTAGAGTACATTCACCAAATCAAGTCAAATTAACTTTAATTCTAGTTGGAATGGATTCCTTGCACGGTCGTTGAACGAATGAACGCTCACCAAAAAGTTTTACTAACAGTTATTCGTGAGATTATCGACTGTTCTCTGGATTTTGATGAAAGATAGATAACGTGTTCAATGATTTGTGAAACCATTGCAAACAGCATCGATATTCTTGCAGGCATACTAGAATTATTTACCAAAAATGTTTTCTCACAACGTTTTACTACATAGACGTTTGTATTTTAAATAAGTTCTTTATGTAGGAATATATCTCACGTATTATTTATTTGTAGATAAATGTTTTTTTCTTCATCTGCTTAATATTTTAAAAAATGAAAAATTTTCGACATAAAACTATTTTATAACAAATTTTGCGCCAATGTTGCACGTAAGAAAACATCTTGCAACGTTTTTGTTAGTCACTGCATTTTAAAGTAAAGTTTGAGTGTGTTTTGCCTTACATATGGGAGACCAAACACTTGGGCCCAAATGAAGTCAGTTCATGCAACTCATTTTCTGCAGGGAATCCTATTCGAATTGCAAGACGTAGATGATTTAAAACACATAAAGCACTTGATATTGCGACAGCAACTGCATTGATTCAACCACTGCAGTCACTCTGGTTATGACTATAGTCGTATTGACTCCACCACAGCAGTCACTCTGGCAACGACTGGAGCTGCACTGACTCAACCACAGCAGTCACTCTGGTTGCGACTGCAGTCGTCTAATCCAAGAGACCTTCGTATTGACTTTTTGACAAGAAACCTTGACTTTTTTATGGAGACCTTGACTTGTATTGACTTTTATTGACAAGAGACCTTCGTATTTCGAAGGGAAAAGACCTTCGTATTGACTCAACCACAGCAGTCACTCTGGTTACGACTGCAGCTGCCCTGACTAAACCCCGGCAGTCACTTATGTGACTAATCATGGTTAAAAATACACACTTAACGTAACTGCTCCTGAGTTTTTCATCACTAAATTCATCATCACTTGCCAAAAGATCAAGCATGCATTTTGTTGCGCTAGCGGAAATATGTCTTCCTATTATTTCCTCCGAAAGACTCCCTTCGCTACGCAATCAAGCGTCAAATTAAAGTTTTTGAGCAGTAACGCGAGACTGAAAGCTTCTAGGGAAATGGCTGACCGCAGTAATAATATCAAACCAATCTTAAAAGTGAGTAGAAAATAAATCATAATTTCAATTCGAAGTTTTCAAGCTTGGGTTCAATCCCAGCATCTTTCCTAAAAGTATCGGCAGTAAATATCCTTTTTTTTGCTGTATACTGATTTTAATTCAAAGTTAATCTGATGAGTGATCTTGTTTACAGTTTATCTGCAAATCATAGTTCCATTTAGAATCACATTTTACAAACATGAAAGAGCGTGTCCGATATATCCTACGTATTCACGTACTAAATTTGAATTCATTTTCTCCAGTTGCCTTTCACTTGTTTCAATTGTTTTCAAATTGAACTGCTCAGTAAATAGTTTTCATTAAGTATGATGCGAACATTGTTTAGTTTATCAGAAAGAAATCCCACAGTGATTCAAGTTTTTGAGACCTGTATTCGTCAGTGAAAGTTCTAGTAGTAACGGATACTGTACGTCGGTGACATTCAAAAGCCAGTGAAACTCTCAGGTATAATTTTACAGCCAGTACCTTTGTTTCGCGCTTGAATAAATCCTCAGTTATTTGCTAAACTCATTCTCGATCATCGTTGCCGAACTGCCCTTGTACGATGTCGGCCTACAGCCTGACACCAAGAATAGGCAAAATGGTAAAAAATGGAGTCACTTGTTCGTGAAGTTATCGAAAGCCAATATTCGAAGAAAGGGTTATTCGGGAAAAGTACTGTCGTCGTTTCACACCTTTGGGAAGAGACCTTCGTCGAACCAGAGACTCATTCTTGCAACGAATGAGAGCGAAAAAATGCGTCTCAGTTTTGCAATCAGGAAGCTCGATGTCTAAATTGATTGTCGTCATTGTGATCCAAATAACGAGTGCAAAGAAGCGCTGTCGCTACGGTGTTTCGATACTTGTGCTCGGTCGCCGTGTGTGATATGCAATTTGCTCTTAAACAGGTTATAAAAAAGACGCGATGGAGGGATTTCAGAGAAATGTTTCGTCTATTTTCCTCAAAATATTACTAGCGCTGCTAAATGCATGTAGCGTTGATCGGTTTTCATGAATTCATTAACATTTGGATGAGATTTTCTCACTGCTCGTTAAAGTTAAAAAAAAAACTGTTTTCGCAGGCTTTCAGAATATTTGGATTTAGATGAATGAGCACAATAGTTCGAAATTTTAGCCCAGACAACTTTAAACTTCATTATATTCTATCGAAATTATTTGAAACTTCTGTCTTTCTTTTTAAAGCTAATGAAAATATGATCGTAATGTTCTCGTTCATCTCACAGTCACGCCGAGCGAAAGATAGTCAATTGCCTAACACATTTTTCCTGTTTATCGATTCATTGATATTCGATGCAGCTTCCAATTTTTTCGGATTTTATATTCAATGGGCAATATTTTTCTCCAGCACATGGAATTATCCCTTTAGTCTCTCGAACAGAAGGCCAGCGCCACAGCTGTTGTCTAAAAGTTCTATGCGTGCGGGAAGAGAAGCTAGCGAAGCCTTCGTTTGGTCAGGAATGAACAATCTATTACGAGAGCGCGGATTAAAGAAACCCTGTTGTATTATTTTTATGAGCGGGAGTAATCGAGTGCCTCGCATTCTCAGTTTGTTTGTTCGACGCAGGAGTAACTTTTTGCTGCGCCTGGCACTGCTGTAATAGACTACAGAGTTTTGTTTATCTGTGAGGAATCGAATAGTTATTCAATTGAGAATTTTGTTGGTCGTTAGAATTATAGAATTGCGAACGTGTGTTAATCTCATGTCGAGTTCGGTGAGCTGCATGATTCTCACTCTAATCTCACACTAACCATTTTTATACAGAATTTGGTTAGTCATGTGTTAATTAATCCTACCGTCTTCATGCTATTTCTGTTCTAAGCATTGGTACTTTATCTAACATAATTTTCTATTCCAATAAGTACAATAAGTACTCGAAAAATTATATCGAAATTCAATAGCCATGTTCGAAGGCAAATCTTGAAACAGGCTGAGTAACAACTCTGACAATTCGTTCCGAAAAAAACATGTTGCTAAGAGTATATAAGAACTTGAAACTTACAATTACATTAATTTGTAAACAATAATAATGATGTAATTTAAACATCAACAGTTTTCCCTACTTTGTTTAACCTCAACACTAAATTGCTTTTGTCACTTCAACCTAAAAGTTGCTAAATGTTTCCTTTCGCCCCGAAAGTGTGCATTGCGTTTATTTGCTAGTCGCAGCCAGCATGTGCAAATGGTGCTCCCTTAAATGTCACTTTTTACGCCTGAAAATGTGAGCTATGTTTGTCTAAAGACAGCTTCTGATCTTTATGGCCTCCGATCAGAATACTGTAGTCCAAAAGTAGTGCAACTAAATTTGAAGACCATACATCGCACAAAATCTTTTGTAAATGGAAAAGCATATAAATGGCTTTTAAATTGGTTTAATTGCTTAAATGTTTATTCAGAAATGTGTATTACCTGATGATGAATGATTTTTTCGTGCAACATCCACATTTTGTATCATTTCTCATACATTCGAAAAAATGACTGTTAGTGCAATGTTACAACAATTTTAAAAGGCTTGTGTAGAGTTACTATAAAATGAAACATTTTGTGTTTTGCATATTTTTTAAATCGGAGCTCCTATATGTGTGCATTTCGTAATAAAATACTGGATTAAATTCCGGCGATATTCCATAGCACATTTGGCGTAAGATCTTAGAAAAACGTTGTGTATGTAATGTATTTTACTACATTTTCTCTCTATACTCGTTGCATGGTACCACATAATTCTTCATTACTCGTTTTTAGGTACCACATATTTCCTCAATACTCATTCTGTGGTACCACATTTCTCCTCAATACTCATTGTCTGATTCCGCATTTTTCCTCAGTACTTTTACACGTTTCCACATGTTTCCTCAATGCTTGAAGATTTCATAAACGTAACCCACTCAGGACAATACATATGTATCACCTTCGCAATAAAAGAATAATTACTTACCCTCGGGATTACCATCAAAATTTAACTGCGTTGTTGTCTGCTCCCTGGTAGAAATTACATTTTGAAACAGACAGCCTGATGTGCAATAGCAGAAGTGCGTGGCCGGACCTAGGCTTCGAACTCTCCCAGCCCAGCTCCCAGCTGAGCTCTGCTGACTGCGCGCTTGTTGACGAACGTATCAGAGTATCTCTGCATTTTTTTAGTAAATAAATTAACACATTGCGGGACATCTTGCGTTTTCTCAAAAAATTCCGATGCTTTACTGTATATTGCTTAGGAATTTTCAACCGCTCTGAGAACTCCTGAAGGAATGTGAATATCTTCAAAGATTTTTAAATTTTAAAAATTGTATGGATGTGGACTTTGATATGCTTGGTATTTACGTATATAAATGATATACATTTTCAAGTCTGTTCTCAGATCACTGAAAAATTCGGAATATTTAGGCAAAAGAAACAGTTCTCAGTGATGTTTAGTTTTATGTTAAGTGAAAAGATTTTGAAACTATATATTGTATTTTAGACCAATGTAATATTCGCCTATTGGTATCGTGTAACTAGATTCAAATAATTTCTGAAACAAATGTTACTGAATTCAAATAATTTGAAAACTAGACAAGTGTATAAGGCATAAGAACACACCCTTGATGCAAGTTCTGAATCCAAAATTTTAATTTTCTAGCTTTTTCTTGTTCGTCAGTGTTTTTGTTAGCATTTTTGTCTTTCATCCAAGTTTCTTCATCTAAGCGTCCAACTTAAATGAAATGAAATTTGTCAAGCGATGATTTGGTACCATTAACCTTTATTGCGCGTTGGCAGCAAGATAATTATTTCTTAATTATGCTTATGTTTAACTGGAATAGGTGTTTACCGTTAGCTTGCACGAAAATGATGCGATGAACCGTTTTCCTCGCACACAAACACCCTAACCAATTCATTGCGCTTTACAAGTTCGATCACAACAAAAACATTCTCAACAAAAATTTGAGTATTGAAGCAGGCGCGGATTCAAATAGTTTATATCTACTGGATATTCCTCAAAAAAATGTTCTGCAGGAGCATTTACTTGTAATCTGTTACATGGTTGCTTATTTAAACCAATTTATAGTTAATATTATCTATTGATGTCTATTTATATTTATTTATACCTATTTATTCCAAAAATAGATGGCGAGAACCGAGCAGTGTTCCATGCTTCTGTCATTTGTCTCCTTCAAAGAGCGTCAACGTTTATCATCTTTAGAACGTACGTCGATTTTTATTTAAGGAGTTGTTCTGCATGAAATGAATTAAACAGGGGAACAGTTTTAAAATGAGTTTGCTCAGATGAAGTTTCCAGTGCGTTTCTCCACGCGCATGGTAGTCCAGAACGTTCAAGCACAGCTGACCAGTTTTGTTGGTGGTGTATGAGAAAGTAATTTGGCTCACTGTTGGGAAGGTGTTGAACTTTATTCAAGGTGGCGCATAAGTTACGCACCCTTTTGAAGGTAAATTTTAAAGATTTATTACCGCAATAAACACTGGGTATCTGTAGACAGGATACGACATGTAAATAAACTTTAAGAGTTCCTCTATCGTTTGCAATTAACCCTATCATTATACCTTTCATAGTTTATTTATTATTAATTTTTTCAGAGTGTGAGTTACTTATGCGCCACCCTGTACTTACCGTGTGAGAACGAAGCATTGTACTGCAAGACTTGATTTTTAGAGATTGGGTGCTCCAAGAAATTCACTAAGTTCATATTTCCCAGTCATGGGCAGCCATAAACGTTGAATATGCACACCATGAAACTTTTCATGACGAATTTAATTTACAGTTAGTTCTTTTATGTTTTTTGTTAATTTAAAGAACAACATAATATTCCTGGGCAGAAACTCAGCTATGGGCGGGATGGTATCATGGATACTTGCAGTACGAGCTTAGGTTTTGCGAGGATTAAGAAGGTGTGTGTGGTTTCAAAGGAATGATCTTCGGCTCATTTTCATCCGATTAAAGTTGAGCCTGCGCCGCGCTAATCTTTTTAATGAGGGCGGCCACTCGGTGTTAGCAAATTGCGCGGTGGCGCGAGCGCGATTAGCTCTGAGCGTCAGAAGATTTTTATAGTTTCTTGCTTTATTTCCTGGCTTCTTGAACTGATGATCTCGAAATTCAAGGCTTGTTAGAAAGAGGCATTATTACCAATAAACGAACCAGAAAATTAGTGTCATTTAATTATGATAGTATTCTGTAGTGCTGAGGTTCTTTTCCATATATGTTTCAACTTTGGGGAACTCATCAATATATCCATGATAACATGCTCTGACGTAATGCAAAGTTAAGATGATTTTTTTATCCTTTCGAACGAGCAGTGACAGTAGTTTCGAATTCCATGCATACTTACATGAGTTTGTAAGCCTGTACTTGGTGGCTTAGTTTGTGATTTACACACAGCAGAAGAGGGCGGGCAAGAGGGTGTTGTTCATAAATCAGGTGCACTATCGCTCTGTAGTTTTGTTGAGAATAGAGTTATCCAATTTCTATTTTTTCTAAAATTAAACACAGGAGATGAGCCAAAACTCCAAAGTGATGCATCATGGCTCCATAACGGAAAAAGATGCGAAAGAAGATGCAATAAGGGAACAACTCTGACTCCCCATCTGGTGCCATGGTGCACAGCTCTCTGATGCAATAATGCATCTTTATGGTACTACTAGTGTTCACGGCAGGTCAAAATTGACGTGATTCCGTATTGCCCTTGAATAAATTTCCCAGATGTGGATGACAAACAAATACATCCACCCTAATGGTATCAGCGATAAAAATACTCATGTACTTTTGCACTGGTGAAACTCGTATCACAGATACGGTCATCAAGCATCCTTAAGAGCGTGACAGAGAGACGGAAGAAGCGGACACCAAACAAATGAATAAACACACTAAGGGTATTATTTGGTAAGACGTTGCATCTCTGTTTATACGACGCTGTGTTCAGTGGTACAGAGGAACCTCTTTAGTGCTAAGTGTGTCTCTGTCGTCATATGTTGCATTCGCTGTGCATTATTTAGCTCTTCCAAACTCATTTCAGAAACGAATAACATCCCAAGTGAATTCAAGGCTGCTCCTGCTAGACGCTGGAACATTACCAACTTTCAGGTGTGTTCCCTTTATTGAGGAAATGATGCAAGCTGTAAGAAACTCTCGTTCGATAATTGAAGTCTATTGGTTCTATTAATTAGCAGACTCATTCTTTTAGGAGCGAAACTAAGTTTCTGCTCGGCGTTCATTGGATGAGCGAGTTCAAGAGAGAGTCAAAGCGAAGAACTTTTGTGGCTTCGGTCAAAAACTGTAAAATTAGTTGGACCTGTTCTTCGAAAATTAAATGATTCTTTTCGTACGTGAAATGCAATGAGAGTTGAGCTCATGTTCAGAATCCATGAGTTGAAATTAAGTTGTCTAGTGAGATAAATGTTATGATCGTAATTCAATCAAAATTAAAGGCGTGATATTTTCCTATTCTTCCGTAGTAAATCAACTTTTTCACGTGTGACCTCTTTTGAAACAATTCTAACGAGTCCCACCCGTATCCAATTAATATTAATCATTTCGATTCTATCACAGCAGGCTTGGTTTGGCTCGTTCATATTCATTCATTTTGATTTTGTTTATGTAGGCAACGAAACGCTTTTTTCTATATCTACATCATAGCTCGAGAAAAATTCAATTGCAAAATAAAATTCATATTTATGCATCTTTATTCAAACCGACAAAGCGGAATAATTCTTAAAGCAAATCTCCGCCTTGGAAGAGATGCCTAGCAACTGGAGTTTCAGGCCGCTGCTGCCCGAGACATGCAGATCTGTACATCAGTATTCTGAGCTGCATGTCGTGGTTCTCTCCGCGAGGACTCATTTGCTAGTGTGTGTATATGTATATTCTTGTTTCGAGAAGGACCAAAAAATTATTCATTTTTATCACACAAGACTCCTTCTGGAGGTTCTGAATGCTTTAGAATGAAGTTAAATGAAGAGATCCAAAGTGGATTCAATGAACGCTCACGCTTCCAGAACTGTTAATTTTACAAAAAAATCGCAAACAGCAAAGTAGTAGTTGGCATTTAATCATCGTGAATGTTTTTAAAATCTTTAATCCTTCGTTTCTCTATGCTTTTAAATACAAATGTATATGTATGAACAAAGGCAGTGTGTTGTGATGGCTGCAAGAGTACAGTGATTGCGGAGTAATGTCTTCTTATTATCATATAATGAGATTGAAAATGTTCAGGTAGCGGAAGTTTGTTCCTTTTCTGCATTTTAGGGGGCTCATAATTAACAAATCGAATAAAAATAGCGTGGGATTCGCAAAGAATTTCCGAACGACAAAATTAGAAAAAAAACTATTTTTCACCTTTTCATTGCCATGTGCATCGATTATACAATATGGTAAAGAGAATTTCATGAACTCTGTTCAAGTGAACTCACATGTGGGGTTTCATCCGAGAGTGAACGATAAATAAATAAATTTATCTCCAACGCATGAACAAACTACCATTGCTTCAAATCAAGCTTTTTGAGGCTTCTCCTATCTATCTAAGCTTTCCTTATTTTCAGCGCCTCCATTTTGGCTTTATGAAACATAAAGGAATTTTCTTTCCCTTCTGAATTCCCCCAGAAAACCAATCCCTGATTCTGTGGCTTTGAAGTCCTTAGGAGGTGGGCGATAATTGGAGCTTTTCTGAGGTCAGTAAGCAATAGAAGAGATCCCTCCCTCCCGTGCGGCTGCTGCCGACGCTGCCTTAGCAAGCGCTCCTAATCTCAGCTCGTTTTTTTGCATCAATAATTCAAATCTGCTCGGTACTTTGAAGCAAAGCTCAGAGCCAGGGTGAACTTTGAAAAGCGTCGTGTTAAGGCGCCCTAGAGCCTGGCTGTAATCTGAAGTTGTCGCAAGTTGGAGCCTGCCGATCTTCATGAAGAGCTTCTCGCTTCTCCACTCCTTTGCGATATCTTCATCGACAGAAGAGCGTTCTGTTTCGATTGAAACGAATCTTCTCATCGAGTTACGAGCATCACAGTGTAAGATCCAGCCTAGCTACCTTTATTTCTTGCTCAAATTGTTCATACTAAGGTTGCAAATTCGAGAGAACCATTTTCGTTCTACAAATGCTGAAAACTTGGTCGATTTTAATATTTAATTAATTTTTGTCATTCCTTTCAGATTATTATGAATTATGCGTTGCTTTCATAGTCGTAGGATCCCAATACGATGCATGAATTTGTATTTTCATGCTCATTTTTGTTTGATTAGTTTTCTTTTTGTTTGTTTTCGTATGCTAGAGGTCATTCGATATAATTGTAATATAACGCAGTATACACATAGAAGCTTTGACTGCACAAAATTTTGTTGAACAGATGATCGAGATGAGAGTGAAAGGAAAAAAATAACAGATACACTAAGAGTTGTGAGCATAAACAGTCGACCAAGGTCATGGGTGGATGGTGTCACATAACTATTGAGCGAGAGAGGCGTTTCTCCACATAGAGCACATGAGTGTGTTGGGACGACATGGAATGGAGAGCGCATGTAGGACAGCCATACATTTTAACTTTCGTCTCGACGCATGCCCCAGGTAATTTTAACAATCACTATTAGCAGGGATAAAGAAGAGATGACTAGTTTGCTGACGCTCTCGATGCAGATGTATGATAAGAATATCGGTTGCGTTGTGGAGGCCGAATAATACGAAGATGCGCAAGTGATTGGATTTGGTTTTTGCTCCTGCTTCTCTTTAGAAGCAAAATGATTTTTTCATCATGAGGCTCAATTTCCAACTCAGACGTTCTAATTCCTGACAAAGATAGGAGTTAAGTTTATGTACAATTCCTAGGGATGTTAAATTTCAAAATTTTTAAAAAAGATAAGAAAAAGACAAGTGACTACGGTTACTAATCACATTCAATTTAATCGCTGTGAAGGAATTCATGATATTGTAAGTACAACTATGCTCTTTGAATGTCTCAGAGCTGAAATCTTATGGTTGAATTTGAGAAGGTAAATTAGTTTTTAACTCGTTTGAAAGGATAAAATTGATCAGTCAACATTCCTAAATACTGAATATGATGTGATGAATGTAAATTCATAATTGAGAACTCATTTTGGACAATTTTAACAGACAAGGGTTGAATATTATTTCAATGCTCGGTGTATATGCTCACCATTAGTAATAAGAAATAAAACTCTTCCAAAACACATGCACTGATCTAATGAACAACTGTACCATATAAAATAAATTCGAGCTCATTGAGCACAGGCTTGTAACTCAAATGAACTGCTGCGATCGACACAACAGCGCTACACTGATTTTTTGTGACTTTGTATTTTGAGCCCCAGATAGAAAAAATTTTAACTCTAAACTCTCATATTACTAATGAAGATTAAAGCTATTTACTTTACAACAAAAGCCTCCATAGCAAAGGACTTCTAGAACTATATCACATGAGAATTTAATGAATGACAAGTCTTCTTCATCTAAATTTACTTTGATACCTATTGTACACGAACATCAGAACTGGAGATTTATGAGGGTACAAATTGAAGTGGGAAAATGAGCAATAAAAAGAAAAACGTTGCTCTCCATAAAATGACTTGGGGGCAAATTATTGCGTTCCAAATCTAATTTGAGGCCCATTGCGAGCGTTCCAGTATCAGTAACTTGAGAGCAGAGAAATCGTAAAATTTTTACTTCTAATCACCTTCACTGCATCACAAACGTTCATGACAAACAAAGGCAAGGAAAGTTAGAAAAAGCGTCAGTAATTAGAGCTTGGGTGAGCTAAGCTTACTTTTTATTCATACCTAACAAGAAGGAGAGACATGGTAATGGCTATCATCATGAGGCTGTTCAGATATCGAACATAACAAGTGCTGTCAAAATAATGAAATCGTCGATAATTATAATTCACCGAAATTAAATCATCGAAAACCAACGTGCAACCTGTATTACGTAATTGGCTGAAAGGAATTCACTAAATTTTAGACAAAAAATGATATATGAAAGTTCTGATAAAATCTAGTTTCTGGTTGAAGAATGAAGGGATTTTTGAAATCCGGATATCGCATGAAATATTTGTGTTTCAAGAAATTGTCGGACTGAAGGAGATCCCGAGAGATGACTTACTGCTCTGGGAGCTTGCCATAAGAATGAAAACTACAAACAACATTGAGCCGTAAAATAACAGTTTTTATTACATTCGAAAATTGCCTGAGTGAATTTAAATGAGACCGCGATGTATTGGGGTTGATGTTCACACTATCTCAGCTTATATCAGCGCTATGATCACTCACACGTGTGGAAGCTGAGTTCAAAGATCGTGTGCACGAAGGTGAACTGAGGTGTTGTAGAACGAACGAAAGATCAGCGGATTCTACATCTCATAAGAGCCGAGCTAATCGAGAAGCCTGCGTCCATGTCAACTTCATGCGTGACTTCACCAGCTCGTCAGACATCATCTTAACATCATGGGTTGCGCTTGTTATCTTCACGTTGGACTGAACAATGCAAGGTACATTATGACTTAACGTTTAACACTAGCTCAAATTTCATGAAGTGAAGGGTACAAAATTTATTCTCGTAAACCGTACAAAGTTATGTGTTCAGATACTTAACAATGTTGTACAATTCTAGAAAGCTATCTATAAACAATCACTGTGAGAATTCTAACTATTTCCTAAATATGATGGTTTCGTATTCCAGTATCGAACTTTAGAACTAAAATGCTCACTGAATAAAAGGAAAATTTTGTATAGTATTCATTATGGAAAAAATGATTGGACGCCTATTCATGTGGACGCCTATTCATGTAATACATGTCACACATAATAAGTAAAAGCAAATTAAGAGTCAGATTCTTGAAGATGTTGCATAGTTAATCGGAACATGATTTTTTCCGGCATTCAACTTTTTCTTGATTGAAAATTAGGCTCCAAGAAAATGAGCGACAAACGTCGTACCCTTTCATTATAGCTTCGAACAGCCCACACGTTAATAATAAGAGTTTATTTCATTCACTTGACATGCCGTGCACGAAATTAGAGCCCGTGTGTTCGGATGACTGATTACTGCAGGGTCGGACGCCGTGATTAAGTGAGCGTCCTCCAAACTTGGCTCATTTGCAACTTTCCAGCTTAGCTCGCTTGCCGCTAATATCATTCAAAGATGAACAAAATAGATAGCCCTTTGAAAAACATGCCATTCTAGACGAATTCCAGCTGAGTTACGATTGATGGTCGTGCTTCTGAGCCAGACCACATGTTCAGAAATTTTTTGAAAAATGTGCTTTCACGCACGCAGAATTGTAAAAAATGCGAGGGAAAAAAATATCGTTAGGCTATATTTTTAAATCTAAGCCCAAAATCGTTTATCTATCTGTGTTTTCTGTGACAATATGGCCTACTAAATCACGAAAGATTGTGTTTCCAGAGTTGTATTTATTAGTATGGAGTATTAGGTAAAAGATTTGATTGCACTAATGAGGATGATGATATTGGAAACTCCCTATGGATCGTTTTAATAAATATCTAATTTTAATGTGTATCTTCATTCGTTGGCACAGACTTACCATTTACGTGAGGGGAAGAACTCTTGCAAGACATCTATTGACAAACTATTCAGGAATGTAGTAGGACATTCGACAATTTAAGGTTGATCAACTATGATGGAGATAATCAGAACGCTAGAGAACAATGAGGTGACAAACTATGAAACAATATTTAATGCAACTAAAAGTTGCCAGGCTTGTTAAGGAACTAGAAGAACACTGGGCAAACGCATTTTTGCAATGCTAGAAATCAGCGATAAGTGCATTTGGGCACCACATTTGTTGAGCACATTTGAGCACCACATTTGTTAAGTACAAATGGGCACCTCTCTCATTATAAAATTTGCCACAACGTCGAGTTGGGACGTAGCCGCAGCGCCGTCACACCGCTGCTGTGGCGGCACAGCGCTGCTGGTCTCTGCATCTAATTTCCTCCGCTCATATCGAAAAACGATAGTGGCTCGACTCATCTGTGGAGCTTTACGGGCGCCATATTCTGCTCCTGACAGTCCCGATTGAGATGGATGTTCCATTGATTTTCGCACTTTCGGACGACCAAAAACTGCAGCTGAATGTGTGTGTCTCTGTGGTCAAAATAGCGGCTCCTTTTTGTGTGGGATTTTACAAAAATCTTCGAAATCTTTAGAATAAAAGTATGTGGAATATAATTTAAAAAACAAATCAAGTGTGAAGCAATTGAAAACATGGTTGTAAAATGACCGTAACAGTAAATTGTGCACGCGTGCTTTATTGAACGTAGGGTTTTATAAGAAAGAAACATCAGTTTGTTTTGTCGCAACTGTAGCCATCATTTACTGGTATATATCTGTGTCACGATAAATTTAATTGAAAATATGTTGTTTATGCTAGAAGTGCTGGATTCTATCCCTCTGGCGAAATGGAATCACTAGTGTTAAAGGAAATTAAGGAAACCAAAGGTCAAATTGCGCAAGTCCCAAGCTTGATGATCACCCATTCATGTTTGCTATCATCATTTGCATTCATGTTTATTGATGCAGCGTTTAATCCTTGCTTCGCACTTTCATCCTATTGATTATTCAGTTCCTAGCATGTTAATTGCGAAATGCAATTGTTAGCTGAATTTTTTATTTCAGCCACAATATATTCGTTTTTATTTTCCCGGAAGAATTTGTTTAAACATCCCATAACAGGTCACGAGCGCAGTGTGTCCATAGCTATGATTGCAGCATAGTTTTTCTGTGCTGTACCAGGGTCAAGCGTGCAGACAGATCTCAATTCCATTGAGTAGTTTTGGTTTGTCTTTCGTCATTGAATCGAAAAAATTATCCACACTCGCATCAAGTTAACTCTCTTTGCAATGAGTTTCAGCCGTTGAAAGTCGTTTTCTTATTTTTTTTCTCTCCAGTTGCGGTATAAATCCTCTGAAAATTAACACACACGGGTGAAATTCTACTCAAACGGTCATGAGTTATCCGCATGGCTGCGGCAGGCTACAGAACCGGAACGTAAATTCCGAAAGCAGATTTTTTTAGCGACTTCATAATGATAGGGATTGAGGCGAGAAGTATTTTTGTTTATTTTTAGAAGCAAATCTGTTGGTAATTCTTAAATATTATGATAAGAACGATAATCATTTTATGCCCATGTGCCAAATTTGTCGGTAGGTTTGGAATTTTAGCAGATTTTATGAATTTTAGCAGATTTTAAGAGCCACTGCATCATATTTTTTGAAGACCCTGCGGGGAATACGTCTGGATGATGAGCGTTTGACGGCGTGGACCTAGGGTTGCATCCCAAAAATGAACCACTACATCTCGGTTCGAACCTGTTATCATAATCCATTTCATTAGTAGTTTTGACACCAATGGGCTTTGAACACAGTATGAACACTAACAAACTGTTAGTGACAAGAAGCATCGTTCAATTGCAGTCACAATTTAAAATTTAAGTGATGCAGCTCATAGCAACTTCAAGTAACCTGGGGCTCTGGCGTCATTCTCTTTTTTAGAATCCGAGGATCTTCCGTGAAAGTTGCGCTGAGACGCCAGGCGTTCTCCATGAATGGAAATGGACTCTCAAGACTAAAATATGGAGCCACAGTGAAGACTTCATCTCAGAAATAGATGAAATATATTATTTTAAAAAATAAATTAATTAAATTATCTTAAAAAATTCGATATGTGTCAAGTTCGACGCGCCATGTAGGGAAGGGTTGAAACTGTAAGAAAATTAGTCATTCATGTCAGGTTTCTTACTATGACTACCAGTATGTGTACTTGTGTAAGTCAATTGGCATAAGGAATATAAAGAAAAATTCGAAGTGTCTGAAGGTGGAGAGACAGTAGGTTACGGAAGTTTAGGTATAGATGATACTTATAGGTAATGTGTGCGTAGAATTTGAACAATCGCTTAGGTTAAAAACTATAAGCGTACGAGTTTATACGTGTATTGTGCTTAATTATTTTTCAAAGGGTTAGAATACTTTTATTCACGATATATTAATGTATAGACCGAAATTCTTTCTTCACATAAAAATAAAATACAGAGGAATCGTGGTTTCATAAAGATGTACAGGCGGTGAGGTATCTTATGTATGTCTGAAGATCTAGAATGTGGAGGACAAGTTGTATTAAGGTGATGCCTATTTTTTTCTAAGTTAATTTCTCATTTCCGAATTTCTAATTCATTCATTTCCATTTAAAAATTTCTAATTCATTCATTTCCATTTCTATTTATTTCCAGCCACCGTTAGCTGAGTTGCAATAGCTTCAGACATGATAGCTGATACACAGAAAATCATTGAAGTCTTTGAGTCAAAATGAAACTGCATTATCGTCAAGCACGGTTTAAAACGATACCACACTATGCAACATAAGTATTTTGTGCATTCCTTCATCGTGATTCAAGTCACAGGTTCGCGGAACAATTGGACGGTTGTGAGCTTATTATTTTCTAAACGGTTTCAAATTACCGAGCTTCCCCTTGACATTACGGGAAGGATCTTATTGCACATGCTCAGAGAGAATCTACTTCCATTGATGAGATTTTTGACAGGGATGAGCATAAAAATATTTCAAATACATTTATGTCATTTTTGTGAGATCTAACTAACTAATGATGTTGGATGATTTGTGGACTAAATATGGATAGCATTAACGTGGAACACCTTTCATAACATGAGAGAGTTGTGGTTTGTACAAATCGTGTTGATTGTTCTCTATATTTTTCAAAAAAGTTCAGAAAGAACGAGCTAAGCAAGGTGATATCAATATATCTTAAAACGTTGGTTTTACCTGACTTTATTTCATTATTTAAATGGTAAATATGATCAGGCGCTCAACAATTCTTTGTGAGTACGATGGTGACACGACTGGTAGCTGTGATCAAGGCAATCAAATGTGACAAATTTTACGTTAATGATTGCCACTTTCTGCATCACATCACGGTGATTATAAATCAATGCACATGCAATTCAACGCTACAGCGTGAAGCCGCAACGTTCATTACTTTAGTCACGCCACAAGTTGCCAGGCGACACTTTCGTTTTAACTTTCTATGTAAAGTTCTAAATCTCAAATTTAATAACAATATTCTCCAACACGACGACAAACATATACATATTTTTTTTCAAATTTAGCTTCCAAAGTTTGAATTCAGAGCTGGACTTCAAAGTTCCCAAAGTTCTAAACATAAAATTTTATAACAATATCCTTTAACATGACGACGCATACACATAAATCATTTTTTTTCAAATTAATTTTCAAAGTTTGAATTCCGATCTGGACATTCCATCGGACGGTGTTGCCTGCACTCCGACGTGACGTGTCAGGGCTGCCAGAGGCACCACAACGTCAATTTTTTCCATGGAGCAGGTACAAAGGGATGGAAATTTTTCATGCTTAATTAGTGGCTAATATTGCATGGTCTAAATCAAGTTTGACTCTAATTACTGGAATAGACATTATGAGCGTGTCACATTTAAGGAATTTGTACCTATAACATTACTTTGTTTCATTTTACATGTAAGAGTGTTAACGTAGATTTTCGTCCTATATTTTGTAAGAATATAGGTAAGCTTAACGCGTGCTGTGTGTAAGCGCTAGACGTGAATTTCCACGAATAGAACTACTTGGCTAGCAAAATCGAACAAATAATTAGGTACAAATTTTAAACTGTGTTTTTAGGCTCAACTCACTCCTGTAGACATCCCAAGAAATGGCAAAACCCTATAAATCAATTTAGTTTCATTGGCTTACTAAAGAGGCACACATACTCACAAATTCATGCCCGTACATCAGTTTGTACAACTTGCGTACAACGCAGCGTTCCTGTCTTCTACGTTTAGTTGCACCCACACAAGCGAGGTCTGACCTAACTCATTGCTGCAGAATTATGAACCAGTGTGCGTCTTTGTAGCGGTACATCCAGCAGCGTAAGTTTTTCCAAGTCTCCTCCGCTAAGCTACGAGCTGAAAAACCCTCAGAATGTTACGACATTGCACGGTTGTCACATGCTGATTTTTTTAACACGAAGCGTAGCCAAGTTGACGCAAAGAACTTGTACTTTTTTCGGACTACTACCACGCAATTAATTTGAAATTCCTGCCTCTGGTTTGGGCGCAGTGCAACACGCAGCCACGTCTCTTCCAGTGTGATGGCTTGCATATTTTATTATGTATAAATGTTTCTGTAGAGTTTCTCAGTTTTTAAGGGGTAATTGCCTTCTGAATGCATACTTTTAAGACATAATTGTTTGAGAAGGCATAATTGCCTGTTCAAATATGAATAAACTGTTGCACGATACAACCCAGTCAAACTTTTTCGCCGCCCGCATGCATGTTTTTCGCCGCCTGAGCGATTTAAGTGATTAAATCGCTTAGGCGGCGAAAAATATGCATGCAGGCAGCGAAAAAGTTAAACTTGGAATGAGTTTACTGTTCTTTCAACAATTCACTTTTGCACTCAATGCGACGACGCTGAGTTCACACTACTGTGGACATTTAAAGCCCAAATTTAGCAATGATGATGACGGTAAAATTCAATCCATGTAGGAATACTACTGAATCCTATATTGATGCTCAGGAATCCAGAATTTCTTGTCAGTGATGGATGTGTCTCAACTCTTCTCGTGCGTCTCAGCAATTGGCGTGGACACATATGATGCAAGCTCAGAAATTCAGACTTCCTCGCCAGTGATGGACGTGTATCACTTCTTCTCATGTGTCTGAACACTCAAACGTCGGCTGTGCAGCTGCGAAGTTTTTTGACTCGCTGTACCAGACGCATTTCTCTGAGGCGTCTGCAGAGCAGGCACGTGCAACTCTAATGGTCCATCAGCAACGCCTCCGTAGTTGTAAAGCCGTCGTAACGGTCTCGTTCAGGCGCTCTTATGACTTCAAATTTCTTTTACGGTGTTGAAGTTGGCTTAGAAAATTAACTTGATTCGAGCAAAATCTCATTTACCGAGATAATATGATGAAAAATTACCACATCAGTTAATAATAAGAGCAGATCTTGGACACAAAAACGCCATAAATCCCCAAATACCTTTCATGATGAGAAAATTTGGCAACCCTCATTGAAAAATAACTACAAAATACGTGTGTGTAGGACACGGCTTAAGAGGCGAGGTGTGTGACCCGACCGTGGGATTCCCACTTCACGGAACAATCAAAGCAGAGATCCTGCAGGGCCGCTGGACGCTTGTTTACCAGCACTGTTGTGAGGGCACTCGGCATCTGCTGCTCTCCGTTAATTAAATGGTGCCACTCATTGTCGGCATACCGGCCAGAGGTGGCGGGCGAGACGGCGGCAGGGCTGCCGGCACACAGGCCGAGGGGCACGTTTTCATCAAATAATTTACGTCGCCTTACCTGTACACATTCACCTCAAGTTCCTCTAAGTTTACTTAGCAGCACTATGTGTTGTTTTTTCTGTCGAAAAAACACAAGTCTGAATATTGCCAGTGTAATTTGGGAATTTTAAACAGTTAGTACAGCATAGAGAGTAGCCAAAATGACTCAGAAACCCATGCGCGGTCAGCCGCGCCGCCACAACGACTCGAATTATTTGAAATCCTGCTCGAAGGCGCGTCGTGAGCGTTCATGAGAGGCGTCACGTGATCCCTCACATCTCTGGTAACCATGTTGTTCTTGAATGTGTCACGGCACCTCGTCCTTCCTTTCTCTTTGCGAGGAGAGTCAGGTGTCTAAGAGGAGATTTAAACCCTCTATAGGGGAAGAGATAGAGGTAGAAAATTTAGAATTGAAAAATGAACAGGAAGAAAGAAATAAGGGATAGATATTGCTTCCAACACTGCATTTGCTTGATCAACAATAATATATGACTAATTAAAAATTCCATTCTTTTACTGCAAATAAACACGTGAGTTAAATACGTGATATTGTTGTGAATGAACGCGCAACACAGCACAACCAGATAATTAATACGAGATCCCAGAAACCACCTATCGACACAAGCATGAGCACAGCCCAGTATGGAAATTGGAACTGTAACCTTTAGATTACCACAGTATTATTTAAACAAAATATCCACTCTATAAGAGAATAATTACCATCTGCAATGCATCCACTCTGCATTTTACCGATTAAAATAATTTAGCATTTGACACGGCCGCTAATTGCCATCCGCAGTGCATTCATACTGCATTTTACCGATTAAAATAATAATATTTAGCATTTGACACGGCCGCATTTTCCCTGCGTAACGTAGAAAACAACACCCCTTTATCGCGTTTAGTAACTTGATACTGATTGATCATCTCGCTCGACATGTCACTTCTCTCATATCAATAACAAGACCTCAAATTTCACATTTCACTTCACCCTATAACGCATTTCTATGTTCAGATCTAGCTCGGACAGACTCTCACAATGTCTTAAATCGCGCATTTCTAGCTCTAGCGTCGTCTTCACCCTCGCCATCAACCATACAGGAAAAGTCGGCTGCCGAGATGTATGGCCCTCATTGAAATTTCATCGAGTGGCGACATCCTTTCGTTCGTACGCCAGTTTTTTTTGCAGGGCTTTCTGGTAGTTCTCCCACCTGAGGAGAATTTTTTATTGTTATTGCCTATTCCATTCTACTTTATGATGGCATTCAATTTTAAATTTTTTTCTAATTCCTGTTCGCCTTTCATGAAATATACTAAATTACAGTTGGAATTGAAGAACTCAATCCTTCATAATAACAAATCAAAATAAGGGACAGAAACTGAACTGAAAGCTTGAACTAAGTCCCTGACGTTTCAGTTGACTCAAGATGGCGACGCCACCCTCACTGGTTTGTTACAATGTAATCATTATTCTTTCTAATAATGCACAAAATATCCCTTTTTCTATATTCGCTAAATAAACGAAAACGCTCAAAGCATTTTTAACCAATTATGTCCCTCCCGATTGACCAAGTTTTGGTTCTACATCGCAACGATTAGAATAACAGAGGTTCATGACACTCCCAGGCTTCACTTTGCAAAACATTCCCTCAGTTATTACGCTCCCCCTCATATACTAAGCCAGCCTGTTTTTCTAGATCTTTCACGAAAGATTGATGTCTATTCTCGCCCTTTTGACTAACCCTCGAGCATCCCTCACTCTACATTCTTTCGGGTGAACATCTAGATTATGTCAGCTTATCTATTACCGATATCTCTTAATGCTGCATACCCTTAAAAAGAGTTAAACTAAAATAATTAATTTTTCAGAGTTCAATTATGCTCACAAAGTCTGTTTAATGAAGCTTCCCCATGATTCCTCCTCATCTACCCCAACATACGACTCTGGACGCCACCATACAACTCTCACTCCTTCACCCTTAGTGTGGCGGAAGAATGCCCTAATTCTTCCCCAGTAACGCCGTTTTCCCCCCACTTTTGCAATAGTTTCGCTACAAATGAATCATTCTGTTCCGGAATAAATAGCGTCGCCCAATGAACGTGAATCCTGACACGATCGTGTGATCAAACGCTCAACTTTTGTATGGAATCTGCAGTAATGAAAGCGCGCCTAATGATTAAACTTAGTAACTTGGTGAGCTTGCATTAGAGCATTGCTTGTATTGCTGGGAAATTAACTCACAAACGTGGTAGTCCTGATTCATTTCTGAAAGGTCGTTGTAATTATCAGTAGTGCAAAGGTCAGTTTTAGACCCTCAGCAGAGGTTGGATGACCACTTCCATCATTTATTCTGTAACATACAATTTATGTAAATTAACAAAATAGTAAATGGGTGGAAACTGAAGTGATACAAGTTAAACATTGATATAAATGATATTCATAAATTCACAATACAATCATTCTTGAATTCTCTGATGGGAAGGTGAACTAATCGCGTTATTTAAATTGGTGGTAACCTGAAAAATTGACATTTTATAAAGTGATGTCCTTGCTGCCAAGAGTCTGAAAATCATCACACGAACAGTCGCGTCGTCGAATCAAGATGCTTCTCAACCCATGAATTTTCAAGAAAAATGAGTTTATGAGAATTATGAGTGTCAGTGTTTTTGTCTTTGCCCCACCAAATTGTTTTTCAATAGCAAAAACGTAGTTACAGTACGTGTCTTCTGCCATAACTTTCACTCGTTGGAGTGCGACTTAACGTGAGAAGAGCCTGACTTAACTTTGCTTGACGTCCTAGAACGAATAAGGTAAGCCAGCACACCAGTTTTATTGTCGTTTAATTCTTCCAGTATAGCGCACTGTCTGCTCCGAAGCAGTAGATGTCAATTTCAAAGGTGCCATGACGAAAGTAAAGCAGAAAAATTGAAAAATGGGCTCAGCAAATCTGATTCTAATACACAAAGTAATATGTAGAAGCAGTGAAAATGTTCGGAAAATGCCTTTTTGAAAACTCTTCCTAAGGCATATTATAAGTTTAACGTTTTCAAATACAAATACAAGGAAAACTTTCTACTAAAAAATGTGTGTGGAACCAAATTTTTATACACGCAACAATGACAACCGAGTGAGAGGGATATGAATAGCTTAAGTAGGCTAGAGACGGTCGACACTTTCTGTACGGCCACAAATATGACGCCATTATTCCAGGAGAACGTTGCGAGTTTGCCTATTGGACAGAGGAGGCGAGAAAATCGCAGCCGTTTACGTGCTGAAGAGAAGACATTTCTGGACCGCCACGTGTCACTCGCTGGGTCTCCTGCGCCGTCCTGGCCATGGATATTGAACTCGGTTTTGCATTTACGATCGGGCTGCTTTCAAATTCTTTTACGGAAGCTTCAACTCGATATGAAATTTTTGTTGGGAAATAGCAAAAAGAACCATGCAGGGTATAAAAGCACGCAAGAATGCAGGAATAGATATACATGTATTTGAATGTAAAGTAGCCAGAAGTTTTGAGAGAACCGTTGTGGAATCGAAGAAATATAGTACAAAATGTTTCATTGTGTCCGATAATGTTTTAAAACACAGTCCAAGTTTCTTTCGACCTAAACATCGTAATTTATGTGACCTTATAAATATTTTTCAATCAATGTTACAAAATTCAACGCAACATTAAGGAAGTTATGCATTTTGAATATTTTTTTTGCGATTTGCAGATAGTGTGGCATCGTATTAAAATTTATTAGAAACCTTCAAATACTAAGAGAGCGCTCGATGCACTTAGGGTGCCGCCAGCCTTAAAAAATAAATTTCTGCTTACTTTAACCCAAACAAAAACTTTATCAAAGTATAACATATCGTTCAGATATCTGCACTGTGAAAGCCATGCAAGATCGATCGATTGCGTTATGAGTTACTCGCATTGCTTTAATTTATTTGAGCTCTGACGGAGACTGTGCCTTGACTCATTGAATCACATAATACATTTCATTCCTGGAAAGTCTCTTCGCAATGAATCCAAGCCAAAAACAGACCTTTTATAATAACTTGGAGATGACACTTGGGGACGTTGCTAAGTAGATCTCCAACTGCGTTGATTTAATTTTTTCGTCTTCGACACACATTTCTTGAAGGAATTATTTTTGATCCATCACAAACCACGCAGTTACCGGCTGTATCGGTAAACGCCAAGAGGTTTTTCTTCTTTCTCCCCAAAAAATTAGAAAGCTGGTATTTTTCATTAAAGGATGTTTCAGACTTGCTAGGAACTGAACCGGCATCGGCATTTTGTTTCCAACGTGCAATTATTCTCTGATTCGTTCCACTCCTTGTGAATGTTACTGTTCAAAAATAAAGACAAAATTTTCCTCTTTCTTCGCAAACGGATATTACGTCCTTTGTCCAGTGCTGATGTGGTGTTGCGACTGGCTTCTATGTCTTAACGTTAAATAAAATCTAGAATATTTGCCTTTGAAACACACAGTTGACACTTGAAAAGTTCTTATGGAGTGCTACCGTACATATTTTTGCCAAAATGAATTCCAAAATAACAGAGAAAATATTTTTAGGAAATTGAAAACACATCTCGCTGCTTCTTTCTTGTAACCAGGCTGTATGTTAGCATAATTCTTATCGACTACGATCTTAAATAATAAAAATGGTTTTAAACAGGTACAGTTGAGCATGCAGAGCATTTATTTAGTATCAGAAGCGTCGCAAAAATATTTCAAGATTAATTGTTGTTCGAGCAACTCGATATTGTCGAGCTATTGTATGTGACCATCACCTCTGATTCCAAAATGTATTTGCATTCTGATGTTATCTCTATAATGACAATAGGAGGGCGTAGATCTACGCCACATGAAGAAGCAAAATTCAAACAGAACTAAATAACATAAAACATATAATGATCCCAGGCTTTAACTTATGAGATTCTGGCTGAATTTCAAGCAGACACTGGTTTTTCATGCTAATTTGGACGTTGTTTGAAACTGTATATAGCATCCTTGTCTCTCAGTGAAGCAAGTAGCTGCAAATATTCTTCGTGTATTTTAAAGCGACTACTTTGCCATACTGGTTTCGGGAGCAGATTTCTGTATTTACCTTGGCCAATGGTTTGAACAATACTGTACAGGAGATAAATGAACTCATCAAGCTCAAATTCTTGATGCTGTTGTTATTTTTCTTGCATGTGATTGTAAGAAATTCAAACTTTACAGTAACCTAACAATAAAAGTTTGCTTAGAGGTTACGAGTTCAGAATTTTGGTCGTTATGTACGGCAAACTAAAATACAATACAAATACATTTTTTTAAATGAAATGAATTTCACACAAACGGAATTTTTTAACAGCTTTACTTTTCCATAATTTCGTGCATGCAGTTCAGCGTCAGAAGAAGCCTTTTTGAAGAATAGTCTGAGAGCACCTACAAAAATTTCTAACTGCCTCTCAGCCTTTTTTTTGCTCCCGGCATTTCTCGTTTTTAGTTTCACGAAAATTTGGAAAAGCTCGCAAATTTACGTTTTGAGGCTCAATTTCCTTGTAAGACTTTGAATGGATTCGCAGCATAACAGGGGATTGTGCCAGAAATTGAGGCCGTGTTGTCAAGAGGAGACGCGCGCTCATGACAACAGCGCGCGATGAGGATGCTCTCGAACATCGTGGCAGTATGTTAGACATGATGAAAGATTTGTTTGTTATCACTCTTTCGCATGGTATCGTAAATTTATGCAGGATTTGAAAGTGAAGCTTTTTGTGATGAAGGTTGACTGACATTAAAATACTTTACAACTAACTTATACAACTCATAACATCCAGTTTTACAACTAACTCAAAACATCCAGAGCAGTGAAGTTTGTCGCAAAGACAAACTTTACGACAAAACTATGGTTCACTTTGCGACTTTGAGGCACAAAACTAAGTAACATAAGAAGTTTAATGCATGTCAACCTCTTCATCAAAAAATATCTTTCCGATCTTGCAAAATTATAATTCTTAATGACACAAGTCTTCGTGCTGCTACAATCAGTATATGTAAGTAAATGAGTGACAAAGCAAGCCCGAAATTTTCTTTCAACCATTACACTGCTGGAATTACATTACATCATGTTCCAATTGTAACTTACATTGTTTAATGCATGCCAACATGTAACGCATTTCAAGAGTGGTCATTATTGAGAGCAAGTAATCACTCTACGGCAAGTGTCCTGATAGTAAATGCACTTTACTATGCTCAAATGCTCATTGACTCTGATTAGAAATGAAAAAATACTGCGACCAATTAAAAGTTTGAAAATTATCTTCAGTATCATTCACTGTGTACAAAATGTTCCACCAAAAAATGACTTTATGAGACGCTACTTTACAATATTATCAAATGTGAAACACCAACGCTATCGTGCTAGGATTTCGTGGAAAAACAAAATAAAAAGTTTGAGATAACAGAAGGATGTCGTTCAAGATAAAATGTCATTATAATATCATGATTAAGAAAATAAATATTATAGTAAAAGATAAAATATCAAAAGTGGAATCAAAAGCTTAAAATGACAAAGATAAATATGACCGCAAAGTTTACTGGCACGAGACGTTGAGCCCACGAATGTTAGTGAGTGTTTATAGTTATCTAAGATAGACACAGAAATAAACATTCATCTGGCCTAAGCCGGAGTCTAAGGAAAGACCTTGGCCTCGCAGGTATTGGTCGGAAGAGCGGAAAATCCCTCAACACGGCAGCAAATCTGCGGCTGGTTATCGATAAAGCATTTACCAGGCGCACCAACGCCGCCCGGCTCGCTGTCTGTTGGGTGCAAACGGCCTCAACTCTGGGTGGGCTCCTGGTCCAATCACATTTGTTCAACAATTTGACAGTCATCAAATCACAGAGTACTGCAACCTTAGATGAAATAGGCCAATTTCTAGAGAGTGTTCTGTATTTCAATATGATTTCAGAGTACTGCAGTTTTGGATTTGCTCACGTTTTCTTCTACTCTTGTTTGTGTCAACACTTGTTTCGCAAGTGTCAACACAACCCTCCTTGTGAGCACTAGAATGTATAACTATACCTAGGGATTTGATAACACAGGTGGGTTATCACGAATTACGAATTGTAGACACGCCATTGAGAGAAGCAAGCATTTTTCCTCAAAAACTACACTATTCGAAAAAATGAAATAATGACACCAATATTTATTAGCACGAAAAAATATAGTTCAGCTAAGAGGTACTTAACTTTAGCTTAGGAATTATAAATAACAGTTTTCGAGGAACTTAATGAGCAGTAAATTGGAAGATGAAGTTGGTTTCAGGTAGTTTCTGGAACATTGGTCTAGACTCATTTGCTTTGGCTTTTAGTTTTTTGAAACGGCGGTTAAATGAGCAAAGTATAGAACAAGGTATTTGACGCTATACAGAAAATGGCGAATTGGGTGTAATACGATGTGTAAGGTTTCGATTCCGATACTGCATGCGTAAATTATTCATCAACTCTGAACTGGTCGAACTGGGAATTCTTCACTTTCTTACACTCACGCTCCTCTAGAGGGGAGGCAAAGAGCGAGACTATCATATTTGGGTCATAAATCACTCCCCACTCACGACTTTCAAACTGATGATTCCAACGCTTACGTAGCGTTTTCTCTTGATATATCGGAAAAAATGTGGACCCACTTTAAGTATTCTTTCTAGCATTTCCTTAATTTAAAATAAAAACCGTCTGAGTTTGCGTAATAGTTTATCTGGTTCATAATGAAATATACGTGTGAAATTTGACACCGACATTGAGTAAGTCGTTAATCAAAATCCGATCAAAAGGAAAACGGCAACAAGCTATCGATGGTTTGTTGCCGAGGCGGACGCTTTGCATTACATACAGCAATTGACAATCGGGGGTTCATTTCCGATAAAACGGTTCTCAATACCATTGGTAAAAACCTTGACATTGCCCTGAGATTCGTGGAGATTGAAACGAACAATCAGTCTTAAATGAACTCTCACGTTTATTACTCCACGGTAGCCTTTGTAGTTTGTAGTTCGTTTATAACTGCTCAATTATACCTACTCATAAATGCATTTTTTTCAAGTTCTTATGAAAGACTAATAGGCCGAGAATGAAGGAGCATCCAATTTTCATTCGGCATGCAAAAAAGATTCATTTTAAGCTCTCGTGCAGAAAGCTTAGCAAAGTAGCACTATTTTTACTCCTAAGATATAAATGGTCTTTCAGATAAATCAATACAAATTTAAAAGGTTGGTAATTCTGATTGCTGTAAAAGTTGGCTACACTGAAGTGTATAAGTTTTTCTTAGTTATGAAGCCGGAAATAAGTATTTAGAGTTCATTAAATCGACATCACGCAACGGCGCAGGCGGAATTTCATTGTAAACTTGTATTGAGAACTTCGTCGCACGGGCCGAACCCCACCTAAATTGCATAATCTCTCCGGTATACTGGACAAACACTTAACTGTGTATTTAATCGTTTTGATGAATCTGATCAAAATTACAGGGCCACCCACACGCAAAGAAAAAAGAAAATTCTCATATATCGATTTCTTGTGTGCTAAAAAGAAGCGTTTAGGCTAATCTAACAGTGTCATTATCGACATTGGCTAAGAAAAGACTTCAGCATCACGACAATGTACAGAAAGATCAAACACTTCGGATTAACCTCTTAAGCACAAAGTAGGAAGCACCTCCTAATTAGTAAGATGAAATAAGTTCGCTTAGAGAAGTGCAAGATAGTTTTGAACTGGTTGAAAACGAACTGATCGACCTTCAAATTCTTTTCTGACGAGAAAATTTTTACAGTTGATAGAGCTTGTAACAGATGTAACGATCGCTAGATAGACTCTTCGAGCATTAACGTTCAACCCACGATGACCTCTGCGAAATAAGTCAATGTCGTGACTCTTAGTGTGCTTTCGAGTGAGGATGATCTCTTTTCCACTTCTTTGCCGACAACGAAAACGTAAATGCCAAATCATATTGCTACATCTCGTTAGCCATAATCATTCCATAAATGAAAGTCAAAGCTTTATATAAGAAGTTTGTGTTCCAACAAAGCTCGGTTCCATCCCACACGGCGAGCAAAACAGTTGACTTGCTCAAGAGGGCCGGATGCGATAATGGGAGAAAGACTTTCGGTCTTCCTACTCCCCTGATCTGAATCCTGATTACTATCCTGATTACTATTTTTGGTCGCAAATTGAGGTCAAAGCTTGTGCGAATCCCCACAACAGCGTCTAAAAGGCCAATATCAAAATGGCCTTAGAGTCGTTGGAAACAATAGAAGTTATTCGTTCCATGTCAAGCTTTTGAAAGAGTGTAGAAGCCATCATTATGATTGGACGCGGTTATATCGACTCAAAATTTTGTCCTCCTGGTCTGCTAAATAGACAGTAACAATTTTAAATTGTCGTGCTACTTTTCCTTGAATTATTAGAATTGAGCATAGAAAGGAAAATTGTGCGAATTTATCTAAAAGAACTTAAATGGGAGTCAGTTATGAAATCACAAGAACGAAAACCGTGCAAAAATTCAAAAATAAATGTAAATGTTCATCAAACGTATTTCGCTACGCATTATTGAATGATTTCTTCAGAAAATATAACGGTGACTAGCTTGTAGATCTGAACTTTTTGTGTAAAATTAAAAACAAAAATTTTTGCAAGTTTGTCCAAACGTTGCCTTATTATAATTTTACAGTTGTTTCCGAGGTAAAAATTTGAGCCTAGATGTACTTGCACAGCTCGCCGTTCAAATGCTAATTGCATTTAAGTATGTCACTTCATTTACAGAAAGCACTTACTTGTTGCCTTTCGTTCAATCGATTTTTTATGAATGCTGTTAGGTGAGAGCTGGTTAAATATAAAAAGCACTTCAAGTTTTATGCTTTTCGCGAATGTTTAAGAGACGCTTCAGTCGCTTTGTTCACTGTTGATCCCTCAGTGCATTAGAAAAATAAACACTCATGGCCACTCGAACGTCACATCGCTCTCTCGATGTTCGCCGGTGAAGGAGCGCTCCATTGTGAATGTGTCATTCTCAATCCCATTCAAATCTTTCATTGATGGGATTGTTTGTTGCACGTCAATCTACAATTTAAACCTTTCAAGCTTCGATCTGTGCAATAAACATTCAACGACGTGGGACAGAGGATTTTGAATCAGCCCTCACGAGGGAATTGAAAATACTTACGGATGCAGTGGGATGCAGCTATATGTTAAACGCTGGCAAGTTCAGTAGTTTGCTTAGAGTTAAAATAAAAAATTTCCCGCAATAAGAAACGAGTGTCCAGGCTAATGCGTCGTATTGCATTGCTGGCACGTTATCTAATGGATCAAATCCACTTGTTTGTTTGAATCTCACCTAATGACTCACAATAAGTGCACACATGGGAGAGAAAGTGCTGTTTGGTCACAATGATGAGTTGAGTTATTAAACATAAATTATAATTTAATAAAATTAACTGTCTTTACTCGTATTTTACCGTCCATGTCAACTGGCATTAGAAATTGAGCATGGTATTAATAAATGTTCTTGGTCTCCGAACTGAGTGTCCCTGAGTAGCTTGATGTTCTGTCACGTCAACACCCACGGCGTTGTTGACGGTAATAAGAGACCAGCCCGAAGGACGAGAAAGCTAAAATACCCCCAATAAAATCCGGTCCTTCCCATAAATGTGTAGAATAATACATCACACGCCAATATTGTTAGTGACTCTTACAACTCATGAATGTGAAGCTATTACCGATTGTCCATGTACAATATGTTTGAATTTCATTAATCCGTAAACGCTTCACATGGGTATCATTTGCACTGTGTGCGCTATCCTCATTAACCCGTAAACGCTTAACATGGGTATCAAATGCACTGTGTGCGCTATCCTCGACAAATAGTTTAACGTTTAAGGGTTAATGTTGTTGTTGCTACTACTGTATAATAATGCTAGCCATTCAGTCACACATAATATACATAATAATACTAGCCATTCAGTCACGCGCCTGTATAGGACCTTGCACTTACTCCTACGCAGGTGCGCCTCTGTAGTCATCTCTGTCAGTGATTAAGAACTGCTGCCCCCAAAACTTCAACTCCTTCGTTCTAAACTACACATTCTGCAATATTTTTTGGCCTTGCATTGAACAAAGCTATCAAAAATCTCCATTGATTTTGATAGTTGGCCTCTCTTCATTCAAAACCCCTGCGCTAAACTGTTATAGAATAATGCATTTTTTGTAGAGAAACAGTTTAGGCCGGGAGTGTGAGTGAGCAACCGATGGCTTCCGTAAATTTTACAAAATAAAGTTTTGTGATTCATTAAAAAATGTAATTTTTTATAATTTTGAGAATGCTTTACTCGAGTTTGACTTTTTTCTATGTTGTTGAGCATCATTTGAAGATTCTTCGAGATGGCTGGTGGTAACATCGCTAATACGGCAATACTGTTTGTACAACCACGGTTGCATGTTGCAAAACCTAGAAATATTACTTTTCGGTTCAACCCTATCAGAGCAAAAAGAAAAAAAAGAAATGAAAATGTGTTTTGCAAGCACCTTAAAAGATACTCACGATTTAGCGCGGAGTGATCGTTTCAGTTAACAAATCAGTGGGGCACAATGAACAGCATAACTCAATGAATTATTCCGAGCAGTACAGTTTCAACCTGCTCTACTTCTCATAACAACGGCATTCATTGCCAGCTCTGAAGGACTGCTTTCACTGCACCAATAGCAGCAGTCCGAACTTGCAGCAAGTTATTTTTGCTTAATGTTGTGACTCACTCACTGCCAGCAGTCACACGATAGTGAATTCGCAAGTCGCCAATGCAATCTCATACTTGCCAGCGGTTTTCATACGAGCCAATGTCGGTATATTCCAGGGACAGTAGTAATACCAGCAACCCGTGTATAAAAACGGTTTCTCTGTATGTGGTATGAGTAAAATTAGTCTCATAATATCTCACTGGTCATTCATTACAACTTCTCAGTGAAGTTATGATTTCAGATTAACAGTTTCACTACACTGAATTTCCCGGCCACCTCGCATGACACTTCAGGTAAAATATCTCTATTAAATGCTGTAATATTGAATCGTTGATACAAATGGATTAACAGAAATAATTATTTTAAGTCAAATGTTGATTTCCAAAGCACAAAATTTTTCTCCGTGTTGCAAGATAGTGTGGAGAATTCCTATCTTACGTGCTTCAAACAGTTTATCAAAGCTTTTGAAATGAACGAGTTGTCCGAAATTTATGAGGCTGAAAATGATAAAAAGAATTTAAGAGTCTTAGGATGATCAAATGGATGATCAAAGGATGTAAAGAATACGTTTTGAAATGGCTAATGTTCGCTCTTTAAATAGCAATATTTTAACTCTGGGAAGAAATCGATGAAGTTGCCGTGTGAAAGTTAAAGCTCCTGTATTGCGAGGTACTCGGAAGGATAGGAATAAAGGAGTGTTTTTTCGGATATACAACGGACGGCGACAACCAACCCGTCTCTTTATGATGCAGCGTTGCAACTCCCTGCGTGCCTGCACTTGTGTGGGTCCTGTGTATTGCTGGAAGTGTGAATGTTGTGTTGGTCCTGTGTTTTGTTGGATGTGTGAATGTTGTGTTGGTCCTGTGTTTTGTTGGATGTGTGAATGTTGTGTTGGTGCTATGTTTTGTTGGATGTGTGAATGTTGTGTTGGTCCTGTGTTTTGTTGGATGTGTGAATGTTGTGTTGGTCGTGTGTTTTGTTGGACGTGTGAATGTTGTGTTGGTCCTGTGTTTTGTTGGATGTGTGAATGTTGTGTTGGTGCTATGTTTTGTTGGATGCGTGAATGTTGTGTTGGTTCTGTGTTTTGTTGAATGTGTGAATGTTGTGTTGGTCGTGTGTTTTGTTGGATGTGTGAATGTTGTGTTGGTCCTGTGTTTTGTTGGATGTGTGAATGTTGTGTTGGTCGTGTGTTTTATTGGATGTGTGAAGGTTGTGTTGGTCGTGTGTTTTGTTGGATGTGTGAATATTTTGTTGGTGCTGTGTTTTGTGCGATGTGTGAATGTTGTGTTGGTCCTGTGTATTGTTGGATGTGTGAATGTTGTGTTGGTCCTGTGTTTTGTTGGATGTGTGAATGTTGTGTTGGTCCTGTGTATTGTTGGATGTGTGCAGGTTGTGTTGGTCCTGTGTATTGTTGGATGTGTGAATGTTGTGTTGGTCCTGTGTATTGTTGGATGTGTGAAGGTTGTGTTGGTCGTGTGTATTGTTGGATGTGTGAATGTTGTGTTGGTCCTGTGTATTGTTGGATGTGTGAATGTTGTGTTGGTCCTGTATTTCGTTGGATGTGTGAAGGTTGTGTTGGTCCTGTGTATTGTTGGATGTGTGAATGTTGTGTTGGTCGTGTGTATTGTTGAATGTGTGAATGTTGTGTTGGTCCTGTGTATTGTTGAATGTGTGAATGTTGTGTTGGTGCCGTGTTTTGTTGGATGTGTGGATGTTGTGTTGGTCCTGTGTATTGTTGAATGTGTGAATGTTGTGTTGGTTCAGTGTATTGTTGGATGTGTGAATGTTGTGTTGGTTCTGTGTATTGTTGGATGTGTGACGGTTATGTTGGTCCTGTGTATTGTTGAATGTGTGAATGTTGTGTTGGTGCCGTGTTTTGTTGGATGTGTGAATGTTGTGTTGGTTCTGTGTATTGTTGGATGTGTGAATGTTGTGTTGGTCCTGTGTATTGTTGAATGTGTGAATGTTGTGTTGGTGCCGTGTTTTGTTGGATGTGTGAATGTTGTGTTGATTCTGTGTACTGTGTATTGTTGGATGTGTGAATGTTGTGTTGGTCCTGTGTATTGTTGGATGTGTGAATGCTGGAGACTGGGTCACGTTAGGGGAACAAAACTTGAGCTATTCTTGAGACAGGAAAAAAAGAAAATAATGGATGGTCATTATTTATCAGTTATGTTAAATTTTGCTTGGAAGTTTTGATTTGAGGAACAATGCGCGTACGTTCGTGGACAACTCTGTTGTTTAGAATCATTTATTGTTTTTAAATTTCTTTGAGCTGATTACGTCATTAGATAAATCCTGTTAAAAGTGGAAATTATGGAATCACGAGCTATTTTTTTGTGGTGTCTTAAAGGTGAACCCGCAGAAGTCGAGTGAGAATTTTTTGTCGCTTGCATGAATATCAAGTTACACTTTCCAGTTCAAACTTTTTCTAAAGAGGTGATTTTTAGACGAAGCTAAATTACTGTAAACTTCCGTGATACAAATTTGCATCTCATGAGATGCGGCGATACTCTCGAACAAGAAAGCGCTGGGCGCAGTGCGGCACAAACGTGACAGTGAAATGCCAATCTTAGTTGATGCAACGCGAGAGTTGATGGTCAGCGATGTCAATTGAGACGGACGACCACTCATAAAAAAGCTTTTGACAAACATGATAAGCGTTTTCTACGCATCCTATTCCATTTTTAATTCTTATTTTTTATTCCATTCACATTTGCTTTGTCTTTCAATATTTGACAAAGAATACATCAGGTTACTTAGGGTACATGTTCATTATAACAATGAAATCATAGATGTTCTCAAATGCGAAACGTTTTCTATTTTATAATTTCTGAGAAAAACGATAAGGTTTGTGGGTCAGAAAGAACTCATGCATATGCCTAGTTTTGATTTCAAACGAGTGGTCACTTTCAGCGTTAGTAACTGTGTTGTCGATCTCTGCCTGATAATTCTGAGTATTTCAGTCGAGAGTAGATATAGTAAGATATGTCGTAATATGGTAAATTCTCATAAGATATGATGCTGAAATGCAGGATGAAGTTTGCATATTTATACCTTTAGAATATCTAATGTTAATTCGCTCAAAATAACCGAAACTGTATTTCCCAGTTAAAATGGCCTCAGGATCAGTGTCTCTAATTTGACTGTCGCGAGAACCCACGTTTCATCCGCAACACTAAGAGTAAGAGTAAGGCTCTTATTCTTACAAGCACTCTGGCATTTTGGATTAGAAGCTTTTTCGCTCGCTAAAATTCAGTCTTACAACTCAGACTTGCTCTAAAAAATTAGAGGCTCAACTGCGCGGCATTTTGGGTAATCATTTTCCCCCTTTTCGGTGCTCTTTATTTGCTCATTTTCGTGGAGGTTTTAACTGACAACATTGAGCAAATTAATGAAATTTGACTTTACTACAATTGCGGAACAATTCATAAAGAGCTACAAATTAAATGATTTGATTAAATTGGAAAGAATCAAAACAACGTTCAGAAATGACCTGTCTCCCCAGCATTTTTTTATCTTACTGAATATTGTAAACGGTTAAACTATGTTTAACTTTAGAGAATAGGCAATCATTTCGATACCCTGCTGTAAAACAGAGCGAGTTTGGAACACGGGAACATGAGAGCGTGAAGGCATCAGAGATTGGAAATATCAAAGCGTGGAAACGAAATAAAGTTTCAAATCTATGGCTGCGCGCTTGCAGAAAAAGGAGCAGCATGCTAAAGGGAATACCTCGCCAAGTTTATCACCGAGAACCAGTCTTTCAATTCGCGATTTCCATGCGCCCAATTCCGACCTCGGAGCGACGACCGGCCGTCACCCCGTACCTCTCATAGGTCCGGAAATTCACACGGACAGCTTCAGTCCCGTGAAAAAATGTTCCCGCTGACCAATTCCCCTCGTCGTTTTTTGTCAGAGCTGTAAAACCTTCGATATTTTTGGCTCCGATAGTGAACGAATAATGAGGGGCAGAAAGCGGCAGAATTTCCGACAGGTGTGGAGGAGCGTGTGGCATACGCGTCATTGCATGACGATGTCACGTTTGAATATAAGTGAATGTTGCATTAACATTTTTAAAGGGAATTACACCTTTTTGAATACTATTTATGGCCTTTAAAAATCCAGACTCAACGTTGGCTTTGCGTGCTTGAGGGTGTAATGTTTGAAAACGAATCACAAGATGAGGAGGACAACCATGCCAGTCAGATAGGCAAGATTCGCTGATGAATTCTAGAATTGAATGAATCTATAAGTTCAACCTCTCAATATGCAATATTTTATGTAAACATTGTCGTCTAGTTACACTGTTTAATTTCGAAGCTGCCGGTTGGTAGTCAAATTATACTGCCGGAATAATGATGTTATAAAGATGAGAGGAAAATTTGTCATAAAATGAAATTTGGTCAATAGTAAACTTGTAGTTTTCGAAATATCTCTTCTCAATTTCAGTATCTAGAATGAAAAAGATTTCTCACCCTCTTTGATGTCGATTTACGATTTCAGAACAAAAAGAAATACAGGGTAGGAATTTAAACTCATTTCGTTGAACGCTTCTAATTGAGGTGAACACAAACCAACCGCGGGTGTTCCGGTTCATAATGCGCGAGTCTTCATTGGACGGAAATGACACAATTTTCATCGCACCTATGAAAAATTTCAGAGCATGCGAAGTCTTAATGACTTTTCATCTTTTATTCAGTCGTATGCCTGCAATCATCCCAAGTGAATGACAGCTTACCTGCTCGTCTAGACAGAACTGGGAACACTTGCCGCACAACACAGCCATAGAATTACGGTACACTCAGATTTGTGGTTTTGAATATCCTTTAACCGACATTGCTGTGTAAATTTCTCTGAGAGTGAATGAATAATATTTCAAAATAAGCTATATTAATATGAATATGACATGATTACTTAATAAGCACAGAGTATACATGCAGGCGGTCGGAAAGGTGAAACTGTCGTTCACACACATACGCAAACAAGGTTGCGATGAACAAGAAAATTCTAAAATACTCACGGATGACTAGGCGTGCAAGCCTCTGCAGCACGCCTCAGGCAAAAAGAATGAAACCTTTTCCTTCAATATGCAGTGCTAT
Organism: Platorchestia sp. MABIK; assembly: GCA_014220935.1. Taxonomy (NCBI): domain Eukaryota; kingdom Metazoa; phylum Arthropoda; class Malacostraca; order Amphipoda; family Talitridae; genus Platorchestia; species Platorchestia sp. MABIK. Next base: position 71,914 of record JACJUY010000473.1, on the reverse strand, counting down.
TCGACTTGAGGCTTTTTATATAATAAAAGACTAGTGAAAACGGCAGTTTTATAAATAGCATCGTCGTTTAATAAGCAGTGCTGCTCCAGCAGCTGAAATTGAAAAGGTGGAAGTATGCTGAAGAAGATGGCATGACAAGGCATAACGGTAACTTAATCTCTGTCTACGAGCTATATTTTTCTTAATTACGAGATGAAAGTAGAACAAACCAACCCTCGCTGCTTTCAACGAACTCAATCTTTCATAAATTCATCCTGGTTTTGTTTGAAGTTCACGCTCCTGTATTCCAATCAAAAATAGGACATTTTTTCTGCTTGACGGCCTTTTCTTAAGACAGCGTTCATTGAAGACAAGGTCTTCATCTCGTGAAGATGTTTTCTCATCACCACTCTTCTGAGAGCGCTTGATAATCTTCTGGACGGTTTGTCCGATGACGCTTTAATCTTTAAAGTTACCCCAGCAGTCAAATGTTTGTCAGTCTATAGTGAATAGTCTACACAACTATCTTCTGTCGTCAGGAAGAATAAAAATTTGTGGTAATTAGAAATCCAGTTTTGATCATATTCGTAAACTCAAATCGTCGCTCATTTTTTGAACAAATTTGACTACACGACTAGATGCGTAGCAGCGTCGGTCGACAGCGATAAAACATGGATGAGCAGGACTCCAGATTTCAGTCACGACAATAGTGTTTCAGAACTTTATCTCTTGTGGGTGGCCAACACAACAGTAGCTCACTCTTTACTTGAGTGTTGAGACTGCAAAATTCAGCTCGTAAATTTTTGCCAAGATATAGGGGAAAAAGCAAGGTTAGGCCACGTAGTATGGACAGAATACGTTGTGTAAGAGGCGTGGGTCTGTTTGAGGCGGATAGAACTTGGTTGCAAGAGAAGGTGGTGAAGCACAGCACTGATGTGAAGAACAATGGAGGTGAGATCTCAAAGATTGTGTTGTTATAGAAGGCACACAAGAGGCACTATACTCGCTTCTTAGCGATGTTCCTGACGCTAAACTAGCCTTTCTTCATTTCTACAATTAGTTCTACCTTATAACGGTGGAATTAATTTTCTCACTTGAGTGAGGCGTTGCTCAATCTTGAATTAATTTTCTATGAACAAGGCGTTCATTCATACGAGAAATACAAAGATATTTCAATATATGCAATGGATAACATGTCAGAGCACAAGAGGGTTAATGACCGGATTTGACGTGTACATTTTTTTAAGACTAGTTTTACCTGCAATGAAATTTATAGACGACGTAATTTCGGCCACCTTAGCCAGATTTTAGAGCTTGCCTCGGACGAGGCTGCGCGATGTTCCTACATAACTTGCGGAGTTACGATGAGCGTCACGCCGGCGGGGTGTAGGTATTAGGGTGTCATTTCCTCCCTCTCGCTGTCCCTGTTGGCAGACCTTTTACGAGAATTAGAGCCCCGTTATCACGTCTCCCTCACGCAGCGGCGTCGTGTTTCTGCGCCCAACTTCGCCCATATTATCAGGTTATCTCTCAAGTTATGTCATACTTTATGAGAACGTTCCTAAAGTTGCATTCCAACTTGATGCATTACATGTTAGCGGGAAATTTATAAATAAGATCATGAATTGCGAGACACTCAATCGTTAAGTTGCAATAGGTCAGCGTGAACGATATTATGAAATCATTACTTACGTTGCGAAGAGTACTAAGCTAAATGGTGTTTGCAGTAATTGAAGCCCTGTACATCGGCTTCTATTATAAGAAGAATGAGGAATTTGCGCTGAGATAAAAATGTTAACGAGCTCAGATAATGAGTTTCTCTGAAGAAAATTAATGGACAGAAGAGGGAAAGCCAGTCACACAGTAAAGCTCCTGTCAGACATGCATCTCTCTCAGTTATGCAGTTGATGTCAGCTGGAAATAAACGTCTCAATATGTTACACATAAGCCTGATTCATTTCCTGAAAAAACAGCAATACTTGAATTCAAACACTTCCATTGTGTATGATATTAGTCAGGTATACAAGGCATACGCCGTAAAAAGTTGAATTTATTTAAATCGCGTACAGCAATTAATAAAACGATCTTTTCCTTTCTACAAAAAAATTATCTGATAGTTCTACGAGCAGTACAAGCTTGATCAACATAACGGTCATCGAAAGTGTCTGAAGAAAGCCAATAAATACGGAAGAATTTGCCTCTGCACCATGCTAAGAATTCGAAAGGATGTGACCTTTTATGAGCTCGAGCAGTCAAGAACCTACGTGTAAGGTGCCGTTCTCGCCCAAGTATTTTGGCACAGGAAATAGGAAAGGCAATTGAAGATAAATATGACAGTAAGGACTGTACAAGCACGAGTTAAGTACCAATGATGTTAACGAGCTGAAAACTTATTGATAATGAAAAATTTTCAACAAGTTTTATCAAATTATGAAATATCATTTGAATTATCAAATTCAAATAAAATAACGTCTGCAGTTTTTGCGCACGGAAGAAAGGTAAATAAAAAAATAACGTGTGAGCTGTTTACGTGTGAGCTGTGGTTCCCAACTAAGTATTTTGGCTCTTTGAAGGTTAGGGATCCCGTGAATCTGCTTCTTGGCCGTGAATCTGCTTCACGGCCAAGAACTTTCCATTGTTCCACATTTGCGCAGTTCCGGTCTTGCATCCCTGCTTTCCAAAAGATACAGGTTAGTGCGGAAGTAAGTTAGAAATTTTCAGGAACAATGCTTAGTCAGGAATTCCTAAATTATGGCTTCTTGTTGTAGTCTGTGGCATCTCTGATTAATTTGTACATTTTTGATACCAGTTAATGTCAGTTTTGTTCGTAATTTTCAGTGATATTTGTACCCATTCGTACCTCATCTAAAAATTATGTTAGAAATGCTCTATTGTTCTAGTTCCAGAGTTACTAATCTAAGTACTACATCAAGATCTATTCATAGCGCCTCTCCATGGAAATAATTCCGTGAGTGAAAGAAGTTACAGGAGGGGATTTTGCCGTAAACGAAGTGGATATTTCAGTTTGAAAGACCAGCCCAAAGCGAGTTGTCAATAAACACATGATTCCCCAGTGATGGGAATTATTATCTTAAAAAACCCTACAATTTACCCAAAGAAGTCTACAGGAGCTCGTCGAATGTGAGCTACAGACCATGTATTACGTCAACTGAAAAGCAATAGAAAGGTTTCAGTGCACGGATAGGAAGGGAATCCCACTTGATCAAAGTGTCTCCAGAGTAAATGCTACAGTGAGTAGTTTCTTGTCAATCCTTCTTTTGCAAAACTTTTAGGAACAGTTATTGGTTGATTCTTTATATTCTTGTGACTTTCACTTTATTGCTTTCATTGGTTTTGAGGGTTACAGAACCGTAAGAGGAGGTTTTAAATTAAAGAAAATTTTTTTTGAAAATGTCGTTCCCATACATTCGCATTTTACTCTACAACCTAGAAAGTTTTCCCAGCGAGTCATTTTAGTTTCATTGATAGATGGAATGAGGTCATCGAAAGGAAAGGAAACCAAACGAACAAATGTACATTACACACCAACAGTTCTGCAAGTTTAACCGAAATCTTGAACTCAAATATACTCTGGCCGTAACTAGACATCTCAAGAAGTAAAACAAAAAAAAATCTTTTTCTGCATGAATACATGTTACTGCATTTTAAAAATTTAAAGAAAATTCCTTAGCTCTCATTATGCATCAGCAGAGAGTACTCGCGTCGGATGAAGAGTATTCCGCTACGAATAACTACGATTACAAGTGCAAAAATGCTATTTAATAAACATGGAATAGCCAAATTTATTTCAAGTGCAGAGAAACAACAGCTGAACACAATAAAGCTATTCATGGAAAGACATGCACAGATGGTGGGAATCTGGCAAGAAGCTTCTGAGCGTTCTAGAATAAGAAAGTTACAGCGCCCACTTGAGCAGCTTCAAAAAAATGGCCGGCATTCTTGTGTCGGTGAACAACCGGGACGTGCGTGCAGGAGGGCTCTATATGCAAAATAACACAATAATTGTACAAAATATTCTACTATTATTGTGTTATATTGTATTATTATTGATCCATCTCTACAATATAATTATTGCGCACCTCAACTGGAATGATGTGTATGCAATAAGTTGTAATTTGGTATTTCAATATTGTGGAATGAATTTTCATCTCAAGATTTGTTGAAATATACTGCATTAACGCAATTTCCATAGAAACTTTTCATTATTGCTAACCTTTGAGTAAAGCAACGCCATCGTGAATTAAAATCAAGTACCAGAGCCTACACTATTTATTAAAAAAACATTCCGGATGCAAAATCTTCAATAATGCGCAATAATATTAATTGTTTGAAACTCGTTGCTTTCACTGAGTTCAGCGAACACTGAGCAGCAGTCGCAATGGCTGAATAGTAAAATCCCGCATAAGTCATTATGAACAAAATGATGTGATTAACATTTGCACTAATCTAGGAGCTACCGTTCTTCCTTTCTGGTTGTGGTGTTTTTGGTGCAGAATGCGTTCTGACAACATACTTTACAACAACAGCACGCATCAGAATGTTTTGAAACACCAGACTTTCGTCTTTCACCCATCTCTCAGGTCGAACTGACGTGTGACGAAGTCCTGTTTGGAGATTTCTCTCTAAGAGAATCAATAGCGTTCCTGTACGGTTCTTCTCTGCACCGTGCTGAGTGGGCCATGAAATGTTCCCCAATTTTAGCATGTCACGGCACCTTTAAGGGCGACCTTCCTTACAGTGTCAGGGGAATCAGGTGTCGAGGAGGGGATTTAAATCCTCGATAGAGGAAGAAGATTAGATATAGAAGATAAGATAAAGATGATTTGCAGAATGACGGAAATAAGAGATATAGTGAAAGTCCTACACTGTACACGTTTGGTCAACATGAAGATAAAAATGATGCAATGAAAGAAAGAATTATTTCACTCAAAGTAAGCTCGTGAGTTATTTCTGCTTGGTTTTGAAACTGTGCGCACGAACACAACAAATAAAAAAATATCATTCGCTTGTTACAATAGAAATGCTGCGCAGTGCGGGCACAGAATGATGTGGGAGAACACAAATGAAAATATAAGAGCAAGCGATAAGTTCATGAAATGTGATGTACCTGAACCTTGAAATCCAAAATTATGATGTTAACAAAAAGATACTTCATGCCTGTAAAGAGCCACAAAAACAAATTAAAAAATCACTGAAAAATTGAACACTGCGTACGTCGAGGGCGAAAAATTAAATATTTGCGTATCAAATTGCCAGCATATTTTCATGCTGAAGCTTCAAATTAACATCATGTTCCTATGTAGTGGTTACCTTTGTTACTCTACGCAGTTTTGATAACACTTTGAGGACACACGACTTTTAAATTAATTCCTAAACACTTGTTAATATCCTCCGCGAACTTTAGATACTACTTCTGTCACCATTTTCTGTGTTCTATCTAGCTCACATCTCCGTTGAGATACAAGAAACTGCGCTTTTGAATCTCTTCCTGCGTCAACTTCACAACACCTAATGCTGCAGATCCTCTCTCGGTTTATTGCCCTAATTCATTTTCTTTCCAAAATATCTTCTGTGGCTCGTGCCTTGCAACCCAACGACGGTGTGTTCGCTGATGCTTGAGTTACTAAATTCAGTCGAGAGTCATAGGAATGAGTTTAAGCATTTTATATGAAACACAGAACATAGTACGAATATAGTGTTCAAATCTTCCTGGTTGAAGTCAGGCTGCACGCTCGCTATGTGTTTGCGTGGGAGGTTCTTCCTGAGTTGCATCCGCTTTCTTTTCGTAAGTGATATCTTTTTGTGCGTGAAGCAGATATTTCTCTCTAACTCCTGTTATCCTGAAAGCTAAGTTTCATCCTCATGAACCATTCATTATTAATCCTTCCCTTACATATCATTTAGCGAGCGTAAAATTTCATAATAACGAAATTTAATTTTAGCATATTGTAAATGAATATGGTATTATTGGGTTTATAAAACAATCAAATTTAACGTGAGTTTAACTTCTCGTTTTTTTCTTGAACAGCAACTAACTGCTGTCAATTTTTTGATGCACCGTTTGCATTTATTGCAATAAATTAAATTTGTGCGAGTAAATTCGGTTTGTGAACGGCTTGTTTCCGATTTTGTATGAATAATTAATTATAAATAGGAACTGAACTCGCACCTGCAAGCTTTGGACGAAGGCTCTGGTGCTCGATTTTTATCCACGATGGCGTTGCTTTACTCAAAGGTCAGCAATAATGAAGCGTTTCTTCGGAAATTGCGTTAATGCAGTATATTTTAATAAATCTTGAGATGAAAATTCATTCTACAAAATTGAAATACCAAATTACGACTTATTACATACGTACCATTCCAGGTTTCTTTTTCTTGTGGTGCGCAATAATTATATTGTAGAGATGGTTCAATAATAATACAATATAAGACAATAATAGTAGAATATTTTGTACTATTATTGTGTTATTGTGTTATTTTGCCTATAGAGCCCTCCTGCACGCACGTCCCGGTTGTTCACCGACACAAGAATGCCGGCCATTTTTTTGAAGCTGCTCAAGTGGGCGCCGTAACTTTCTTATTCTAGAACGCTCAGAAGCTTCTTACCAGATTCCCGCCATCTGTGCATGCAATTCCATGAATAGCTATATTGTGTTCAGCTGTTGTGTCTCTGCACTTGAAATGAATTTTGCCATTCCATGTTTATTAAATAGCATTTTTGCACTTGTAATCGTAGATATTCTTAGCGGAGTACTCTTCCTCCGACGCGAGTACTCTCTGCTGATGCATAATGAGAGCTAAAAAATTTTTTTGAATTTTTAAATGCGGTAAAATATTTTTTAGTTATTTCTTCGGCATTCCTGAATGAAAACGCGTCCTTGCAGCAGTTTCCCCTGTTTTAATTTGAATGACAAATTCATTTCGTACTTTTGATGTTTCACGTTTTTAACATATGTTTCATTATGTTATAAAATAATCGGCAGAAGCTGCACTGACATTTATTACTATTCTGTAGAGTTGTCGAAAGAAAATATACAAGAAAGTGGATTTAACTAATTATATAATTACCAAGTAAAAATTAGGTGATGTAACAAAGAGCTGAAATTAACCATAACTACTTACGTTCGCCCCAAAGAATTATACGTACCTCTCCAGGCCACGAAATGCTTTGAAGGACCTACATTATAACGTTTCATGCGTTGAGCTCCGCGCTAATGTCTTTCGTAAGTTCGAAAAGCTACTCAAATCGCGCTGGTCGTAGCTGCAGCAGTCAGGCGAATTTCTCGCCTTTGATAGGTTGTTAAGTGCGTCCCTTTGCTAAATCGCTGCTTAGTCTGAGCCTGGTGGCCTGAGTGACGGGTGCGAGCCACCAATGTTAGGTCGCTGGCGTCCTGCCTCTGAACTAGTAGCATTCGAATGAACTTCTAGAGACTCAATCTGATTTCGTGAATATTGCGGTATCGTAACAGCCATCACAAATCCATTACTAATAGAAACTAATTTATTTCCCCAATTTTGAGCATATTTATGACGACATAGTAATATTGTCGTGACAGCGGTGTTTTATTGAAAATATTAAACGTAACTGCAATGAAAACAAAACAAGTACAAGTTTGTAGACAGGCTGAGAGTAGACTCACGTGACGTCTTCTGCACCGACACATTGATGACTGCGTTCAGAAGACTTAGAAGTAATTGTACAAGCAGAGGAGATAGCTTCAAGAAAATTCTTTACGAAGGTAGAATAATTGAGTCTTCACTCAAAAATGCTAGATTACAATATTTTTTTGATATACGACATTGCCTTAAAGAAGGAGCAAAAACATTAAATTCATCGAGAAAATGCGTTGCTTAAATTTTTCGCATAAATGATTAATCTGTCAGTCACGAAAAGCACTTCACGATGATCAAGCGTGGTGCTCTAAAACGATTTTATTTTTCCTTTTCATACTTTTTGTTACGACATTGTTTTCGGACCTAACTTGGCGATAGAGATCGGAGGCGCCCAACCATGAGGTAGAAGTTGGTGTTGAAATTTTTTGGGATCGCATTTCCCGTAAAGTCCTTTTTGTTTTTTGTTGCTGAGTCTTACCTCACGGTAGAGGAAACAAGGTAGGGTCAAACCAGTCTTTTTTCGTCGACTGTGTGGGTTTGCTGACGTTACGACCACGAACCAATTATACGCTCAAATTGCTTCTGGTAGCACTGCTTCTCCCAAATCCGTCTCCACTATTGACCTAACGATACTGCGTTTTGGTGACGTCATAAAGTTTGTTTGAAATAAAGCCTTTCTATTGGCTACCCGAACAAGAAGAAGTGTAATTTCCCCCATAGAAATGACCCTACCTTGTTTCATCTACCGTGGTCTACCTACTGTCTAACCTTGTCCTGCCTGGGGAGACTCAGCTCCGGAATTTGATCAATGTTTAGCTTCTTGACTTGGCCACATGGGTTATTGCGCACTTCAAGAACACAAGCATCGCAAATCCTATAAAATTTATTGTCTTATTCGTCCATATAACGGCTCAAGTCGGACGATACGATAATGATGGTGACACAGCCAGTTATGCTTCAAGAATTTACTCGCTCTTGTCGTAGGCGATGTTCTCTATAGGTATATTTGTGAACATGTGTACATAGGAGGTACATTAGAAGCATTATTAATTATTTCTAACACTGAACTCAAGGTTATTATTTTCCGAATAATCAGTCAAAGTGTGTAGATCACTAAGACTCACCCTTCGTTTTTCAAATGCAGCATATGTGTTTAAATTTTAATTTATATACATTCGCTCTCTTTTATTTATACACATATATCACTCTGTGAATGATTTTTCATTTCATTTAAAAACATCGGATAATTTCAACGCTCACTTTCATCTCTTCACATTTTTTTCGATGCAGAAACACTCCACATGCGTATGTCAGCTTCAGTTCATCCATCATAGAGAAAATTCTGACCTTGATTTTGACCCACAGAAAGTCCACGAATTTGCATCTTGATAATTTTCTCCTCGCTCGCGGGCAGTGGCCTTCCATCACTCAGTGGTGGAATCCTAATTATTCAATAGCGAATTCCACATCAAACGTTTCATAAATCTTTTTATGAGGGCAGTTCTAGCGCATGCAATGCGGGGAGATTGACTCCAGTGAGAAATAATTGAATTTGTAGTGATTGCTTGAAGCCCCATCAGTCGCAGCTCGTACTCGCTGAAATAATTATTTTTGACTCTACGATGTGGAATTCGGCGGTCAAATTTTTTTTTGTTTCCGTTGGTGCTCCAACCACAGTGCATGGCTGGTCAGATTATTATTACATTTCTTGGAATATGTTTACGGTTTGGAATACGAATTGATATTTTAATGTTAATACTTGGCAAGTTCCTCATTAACTCATAGTTCCCAGCCGCCCCAAGCAGGCTATTCAATTTACACTCTTACTTCCTGTAATCACGGTGATACTAGGAGCGTACAGTAACATACGTTATTAGTTTTGTGTAAGTTAATTAAATTTATTTATTTAATTCATTCACTTTTATTATCGACCCTACTATTGACACTTCCATCAATGACATTCTTCACAATCGTTTTCCATTTGGAAAATTTTTGGGCTTTAAATAGAAATTCCCGCGATATCCTTTGACAAAAAATAATTTTTTGAAAGTACTGAGTTCTCAGTTATTGTGTGTCTCCAAAACTTTCACGTTAATATCAATAAGGTGATGAAATATAGGAAAAGTCACTGTCTCACGTGTAGAAGGTAAGATTAAAAGCTTATTGATAAAACTGTTTCGTTTGTCATTAGTGACCTGCTGAAAGGCAAGTTCAAAATAACGACACAAGCTTTCAAATACAACAGTATTATTCCATTTGTTTTCTTTCAACTGAACCGGTAACTACATTTTTCACTCGATTTACAGATTAATCAAACTTATTTTGGACTAGAGTATTATGGGCAGATTTTCCCTCCTCCGCGAAAAATTGCAAAAATTGAATCCATGCGCACAAATATTGTTGAGTGGCACTTAACGTCCCCTAATTTCACAGAATATAGATATTTGATGGAAAACTTTTGTATTTGGCTCCTAACGAATGATTTGCAACAAAGCAGAATTGAAAAAAACAGGCTTTAATTAATAAACATTTTTTGTACAAACAAATTTGGAAGAACCGTACAGATGACAGTGATCACGGTTTTAAATGTCATTCGGTTGGTAGCGCTCAGCTGTCTTCCTCTAATATCACTAAACTGAAAAACAAACGAATATATATAGTAAAATAGAAATCAAAACGAAAATTCGAAATTTCATCCTGTGCCCTCTATGATTCGATGTGAAACAACGATTGAAAATTCCATTCAGAGTTCAAAGGCCGGAGTTTAGGACATCCGGAAGAGATGATGGCTCAAAGAGGGCCTTGTAAGCAAAGCTGGTTGCGGTGATCACAACACATAGACCCTCTCAATTAGAAGTTTTTACAGGGTGGGGTAAATCAAATGCCCGCGTTTTGAAAGGCTGCAAGGGCAAATCAAATGGCCGCGTTTTGAAAGACTATCATAAAATGTAATACAATACTTACAGAATTATATGTTTTTTCGTTTAAATAAGTAAACGATGCCGTTTGTGTGCTCACATTTTGAAAATGGCGTCATGAAGATGGTGGAGACCACACAACCTTACCATCACCACCACAGCCGTTGCGCGCGCTTTTCAAAACATTTAATATGCCCCGCCCTAAACTTTGAAACGCCGCTTTTTATGGACTACAGAGATATTGAATTTTTAACGAATGACAGTGTTTCAATAAAATAAAATAATAAATAAGTGCATTTCTTCTTACAATTACACGTGCTGAACTTGAACTATCTCGTTAAATAGAAAAGTTGGGAAAGCTCAGTGATCTCAGTGAGGTGTGAACACCAGCAGCTCTACTGAGTTCTGATGCTCACAAGGAGAGGAGCTTTAATGCATCACACATTTACTCGGGTGTCATCCATATAATACACAGTTTACGTTAAGCGAAGTGCTTAGGAAATGTATTTCAATACAAATCGAAAGATATGGAATTCAATCCCAATTTCTTATTCAATTTAGTCATGATACTTTATTCAAACGATGCATGTAGTTATATGGCCGTGGCGAAGGTGAAAAGTACATAGTAGTAGAGAAGAGACCTTACACAACACGAAATTTATTGAAGTAGATTACAAGATTTCTCTGTAGATTTAAACAGGCCACAAAAGATCAGGGAGTTTGACGACTCTGGTAAATAGAACAAAAAATATCTGCCAGTTGATCAGTCTTGCACCGATGCAAATATTTTCGCTCTGCATGTCAACACACAATCTTGACTTGACGGCTAGACATGTTCGTATTTTTCTCGGTTCTTTTGTGGAGAGTTCCTAAATTCATGAGACGTCTCGAACTTTAAATAATTGCTTTTATTCTCCATTTTGAACTCAGCGTTTCTTATGCATAAATTCTTCAACAATGTAGCTGCTCTCGAACAGTGAGTTATTTACTTTGAAACTGCGTTCATTAACAGGAGTTCAATTCGTCTGCAAAGACAATGCATTTCTTGCTCGCAGACTCACTGACACAGTTTGATGCACTGCAATTCCTGGAGGGAAATTTTGTCACTGGCTTTGGACTGAGCACAAACCCAGAGACGAAACTATTCATCGGAGGTACAACAATTTGCGAGCATTTTTTCCCCTCTGAACTATGTTACCAGGCTTACCAGGTTAGAAGTGAACTTTGTAGCATGTGTTAAATATTAAACATGGAAACATTTTTTTAAAGTATTTGTAGTCGGATTCATTTATATCAGAGGGAGAAATTAATTGTCTATCTCGTATCAAATTAATGAGAATAAATATTGATTATCGAACGAAATGTCAAACAACCTTAGCGTTTTTCCTCGATTCCATTGTGTGGGGAAACACTAGGCACTCGCCAATTTCTTACAACCAATTAGCTGCGGCTGAGCAACTAAACAAGAACGTTGAGCATGCACCTGTTCTTCAGATTACGTTTTTTACTCACTATTTTTCTTAATCTTGAACTTCTACAGTCACATCGGAAAAAATTAATACGCTGCAGGGAAACGCCACGATGAAGAAAAAACGGGTCTTGAAATTTCTCCGTTTTTCTAGGTAGGAGCATCAATTTCTGTAAGGAGGTTTATTGTTCTCGGCAAAAGAGTTGGCAAAAATCTTTCAAGAGCAAAATAGGATATGCCAAACAAAAGAAAACAGTTTGCTTGTGAATGGAATGCGTATGAATCTACATACATAAGACCACTTCTGGTTAACGTTCATGTCGTTGCACAAACTTTTTTAAGTAGATGAATGTTCCGATCTACGATGAGATATTTTACGCCTCTATTCGAATAAACACAGTAACGTCATGAGACAAAGCGAGCATTGTAGGTTTGACCTCCTACAAGGAGACGCAGAGCGTTATGGTCGACTTTTTGGAAGTTATTCACCTTTTGTTACAATGAAGGCTTTCACCAGTGTCCTTTTTAGAAGACTTGAGAAAATTCCTTGGTGTATTTCTTGCAGATCAAAAACGAAAAATTGAAAAAGTTAAAGTAAAACGCTATTTTTCACTTATTTTCTTACTGCGACGCATTTTCTGAAGGAAATGACTCATCACAAGAACGATCACAAAACGTTCGTCATTTCCAACTCATTAAATTTTCCCCCTTGCAAAGGCTGAGCCTCATTTGGCGGCCATGAAAACGGTACAGTCTCCGCTGCGAGGGAATGCGGAATGTCGCGACGTTGTGACAAGGAAACGTCATTGCTCGCGGTGAGCTGCTCGAAATCCTGCTTGTCGGCTGGGGGTCGTGAAGGTCTGATCCAAATGTTCGAACGATTTAAGTTGCAACGGCAAAACTAGCAGCGCAAGTTCTTCTAAATAGGTTTAGTTCTGCTACGGGCTGTAAGTGCGTTTTTAGCTAAGTTGACTCGGAAGAACCTTCGCTTGGAACGCGGCAATGTTTTGAAGCAATGTGCTGGTAATCGTGTGGACTTACGTTTATCGAGTATGTCTTTGGTTTTACCTGCTGTGATCCGACCATTGAAAGAAAATGAGTAGCTTGATATACGGAAGTCGTGTTGTTTGTATTGTTTTATCAAACTAAGTGTAAAATCAAATGTTGCTGAATATATGAGAGAGTTAATCTGATGAAATGGTATCCAGTTGCCGCGAGTGAGAAGGTGAAACATGCATGTAAGTTTTTTTTTGATGTTTTATCGCTGCGACGTCGTAAATTGTTTGTAAATCCGTCCTCAGAAGTGCAGCCACCAAATTGGACAATCGGGAAGGCAAGAGCTCAAGTAAAGTATGGAAACTAAAAGTTGAAATTTTAAAAGAAACTGTGAAATAGAATAAGTTTCGTGTTTTCAGCGGTTTACGTGAGGAAAGTTGGAGTAGAATTCTTATGAATTTTGTCAATTTGGTGGCTAGGTGAATGTAGAAAGACGACTCATTGATAAATTGTGGTCAGCGCATGATAAATTGTTGTTAGTGCACCAGTACTCCATTTCTTCTTAAGCCTCTCCACTTAAGAAGCCTCTCCACTTCTGCAATGATTCCAATAGTGACAGAAACCTGCAACGCTAAATTATGTTATTTCATTTTTCTCAGATTCAGAGTCCTTTAGAATGTGTTTACATATGGCAGACTGTACAAGCGTCACCTACTCGAAGGCTGCGGACACAACGCTTGGCAGCCACGACACTGCAGAAGCAGAGCGCATTTTGATAAGCACGAGGTTCCCTCGCATGTTTTACAAGTGGGGCATTGCCTCCAGATCACAGCCGCGTTCCGCGTGCTAAAGTCCTAGCAGTACAGGCTAGCAGGTGCATGGGCTTGTAATAGACGGCGTGAAGAGTTAAGCAGGATAATATAAAGCAACGGCGCCTCATATAAGAAGTTCTTGAGTCGAACATTTGGATTTCCATTTCTACGCCTTTAGTGGCTATTTCTTGATGACAGACTGAGCGGTCCATCAGTGTTGATGAATTATATTCGATGTTAAGCGATCATAAAACGAAGCTTTGATTCACTGCAATTCTTCCTGTTTGACTGAAGTATTCAGCCACAGGAGCATAGTCAGGGACACAACTGTTGAGAGGCTCAAATATCGATGTTTGCGCCTTGGATAGTTCTGGAGATGATGAAAATAAAAGAAATACCAGACCGTATCCCCATCATTCCTTTCTTATATCACACTATCTGTTCAGTTTCTCACTCGTTATGTCTAGTATAAATAGTAATCCTCGTACATAATTTGAGAACACGCTGGAGAGCTCTGCTGTCTGAGATTCATAAGAAGTTGACTTGAAGGCTGTAACGAATGGCTTTTTGGACACTTCTGAGAGCTACAGTCAAAGGACATTTAGGCCGTTTAGATTTATTGGTACAGCTCTGCTCTTCTTCTAATATTCGGTCTTTGTTATGATGAATGCACTGATACAATGAGCAGCAGAAATGTAGTCTTATACAGAGATATATTCTGTGTTGTGCGAGGAGTTAGCATCACGCTCTGTTCAAGAAATACCCTGGTTTGATCCCAGTACAGTACTCGTATTCTCTTTACGTGAGTCTGTGCAGCTTCTCTGGTGGAAAAGACTTGTAGAAGAGGTTAGAGGGATCTCTTCTGATCACTAAGCAGGCACTTTACTCACTCACTTCCTTAGGTTAATACGCTGAAAAATAATTTTGGCAACACGGTTGTAATAAAGGAGTGATCAGCGAAGGTATTCCCTTGAAGGATTTTTTTTTAGTTTTCACAGCAATATAACAGAGCCCTTTCTGCAGGTAAGAAGTAGAGAATTTAATACAACGGAGAAAATTGTAGGCAGCTTTTGAAATAGTCAATGATTAAGGGTTTTACAATGTTGCAATTAAATCTCGTTTGAAAAGAAGTAGATTTGAAAGATATGCAAAACATTTCACCTGATTTCGAATGAAAAATTCTAAAAAACACCTGAAAAGCATAATGAAATTGCTAATCGATTAGCTGAATATTTTTAATAATATGAAAAATTAAACACTGTGCTGTTGAATAGAATGTATCAACATAAATATTGAATTTATATATAAATATGCATATTTTTAAAACGAACACTAATAATCAAATTGGTTTTATACGCAATCGTGATTTAACAAACTCCCGCTGAGGTTGAAGATGGAAACAATATTTGTTCATTGAAAAGAACTTGCTACCAAATCATACATTACCTTATCTAAGTCAAATTAAATGCTTTCAGAAAAGGATTGAATCGTTTCCAAATGAATTTTGTGACAGTCTTTTGCTTACACGTCAGCTAATTGCTTCATTGATGGCCGAGGAGGAAATCAACTCATCAATTCAGCGTTCTTTTTAATGAATCAATTATATTAAATTTCTGCCCATGTACCATACGGCAGAAATCGCTTTTTGCTATCACCTTCCTGGCGATAGTCGTCTGCACATAATCATTTTATTTTGGAGCGAGGCAATGTTTTGCTGCAATGAGCGTGCAATCGAGAGAACTTCTTTTTTATTGAGGATGTCCGTAGTTTTATCTGCTGTGATCCGGCCATTGCAGGTAAAGTAAGAACCATATTATTGCACATGGAAGTGGCTGTATTAAATTAATGCTTTTTTTCATTTCAAATCTTCCATCGTGTAGAAATAAATGTTTGCGAATACGTGAGAAAGTTATAGTGCAATAGCCTCCAGTTCGGCGGGTAGGAAGGTTAAACATGCAAATACTTGTTTAATTCCTCATCACCAGCATGTATTCGGCTTTCATGTATTATATGAAATTAACTGTGCAGAAAACACATTTTCCTCAACTAGGTACTGGAGCAGTTTCAGGGTGTGTTAATGTGAGCTTATATGTATGATGCATATTTATGACGAGAAGCGTTCAGACAGATCCATGTTTTAGACGGAAGAAAATAAATTGCTACAGGTTCTGGATAATCTTTCTTTCATTGAGCAAGACCATTTTAGCAACGCAGGGGCCTTAATTTCATTCCCAATTCGGAAGAGAATGTAAAAAAGGAATCGATATTCGAAGATGGCTGGAGTGAAAGCTCATTTCTAGGTACAGCTGACGTTGAAAGTTTTTCGGGGAGAACTGAAGACTGATATATACAGCCTCGTTTCCCGGCTAAAACAAATAATAGAGCACGGTTCACGTTTACCTACGCACTACTTGGACGTCCTTAGTCACTGCCGGTATTTGGTTGACAACTCCATCTGAGCGCAGAGCAGCCAGCTCTGCTGTCTTGCATTTCTGTCGCAGAATACTTCTGTGTGCAAATTTATACGCTGGTGAAGGATTCAAATTCTACAGAAACAAGTCCTAAACTTGGGGCAAGGCACAAGCATCGCCATGTCTGGAATTTTTTCATTACATCCTATGATGGTATTTTTTATACGCTTCTTTACATCAATATCTTTGAAAAGGCATGAGGAACAAATTTTTAGTTCTTGTCTCAGCTTGCCCATCTATTCATCTATGGTAAAAAATTTCAAGCGTAGTATTTAAGTGAGTTTGAAAATAAATTTTTTTAAATTAACTCTTGAGTTCATCAATGAATATTTAAGAATCCCAACTTCAACCTTAGCTTTTAAACCGTTTTAGCCATGCTCGAATTCCCTCACATTGCTGGGGAGCTTCCAAATAAAACAAAATTAACACCAGCCATGAAGAGTTACAAAGATTTCATTTTCATCAAATAGGGATACTGAAAGAGCAAAAGATGCCAGCTTAGGCTGTAAGGTGATGGATTCCGACTCCACTAGGCAAAGCCCATGACACGGTCAAGGCAAATGAGCTCGCACAGCAATTTTTTGCACACTATTTCCAAAGATCACAGTGAGTTTTTATGATTAATTTCTGTCTTTCAATCTCCGGATGATCATTGACAGGAAATTATTTTGAGAGTCTGATGTGACTGTGTGAGCACTAATGAGCCACTATGATGCTCTCCTGTTGACCAGCCGCTCTGTGCAATCATACTTAAGGGAGAATCAATGTTTAGGCGTGATATACAAATTAACAGAAATTTGATGAGGAATTTTTGAGCACAGCGTAAAATTTTCTTGCTCGTCACATGTATAAACACACAAGATCTTTCACTTTTCATACACGCATTTGTAAGGGAGTGAAATTTCTTTCCTTTTGCCTTCAAAACGATTGCTGCTTCTTTCTGTGTAGATGATATAAAGTCGTTATTTTTTTATTTCTATAATAGTTTTATAAGTAGTGGTTTAAGTAGTTAATTTTTTTGCCACACATCAGCCGAGTATAACGAATTGCGGCGGTTGGTAGGGAAAGTAAAAAATTAGAGGACGAATAAAGAATAATACTTCATTGAAGAATATGTTTACAAAATGCACTGATTAAAGCTCAAGAAAGCGAAACACTAGAAAAGAAAAATCTTAGCGTTTTTAGAAGAGTTCACTTATCACAGGTTCCGTAACTTTTATCCCCAGGGCTCGGTGACTAAAACCGGTGTATTACATATATTTACGAGCTCATTGTACTACATAGAAAATCAAATTATTATTTTTTGAAGAGCACAACTGTAAGCCTAGACTGTCGTAGACCTATTTTTTCTGCTGTTGTTAATTCTTTTGATCGTCGTGATATGAGGTCACAATTCTTTTATTTTTCTAATGAAGATTGAAGGAGACTTTTCAACGTCCACGGAAATTATTAATTATCAGTCAATTTATATGGTAGCGTGCCACTAACAACTTCGATAACCAATCTCCATCCTTAACGGGAAATTAACGATGCAGCAAACACGTTAATTATTTATTCCCTACAAAGAATACAAAATTACTAACACGTTGAATGAATCTAGCGCACCTATTACATTAAATGAATCTAGCGCACCTATTACATTTCGAGTTAATAAACGAACATACGCTTAAGGCGTGGTGTTGATATAAACCTATGCACAGGAGATAGTTATGAATTGCTTCGAGGGAAATTGCACTATTGGAACTCATCTTAAATCGGATTCCAGGAAGGTGTGTGCTACGGGCTTTATGACTGCTTTAATTTACGTTAGTAGTGGTAGTTAGTTTACACTCGTTATTTGCGAAACATCAAGATAAAACGAAGTCCGGCCCCGGAGGGCGGACTGATGAGAAGCACCTCTTTGCTCAGTCACAGCCCGAAGCTTAATGCCGTTCACCGCTTTCCAAAGGGTAGCGCGAGCTGTCATGCATGCCTTTGCACAATATTTGAAGTATGTTCTTAAGATGGATTAAATTCCACAAATAAACGGTTACGTGTGACTCTAGCGTATTGAATTACATTCGAAATGGGAAACATTAATTCTCGATAATTGTAGAAGCATTGGAATTGACATAAAGCTGTTAAATAATGACATAAATACAAATTGTACCATAACCCTTCTTGGTGTCGACGCTAGGCAACCCCTTCGGTCAGTTGACGCTCTTCTTCTTCTCGTTCTTGAAGTCGATGGGCAGTTGGAAGAAGTAGAAGGTAGATCTTGATAACGGCAAGCGCTTTTGCGACACCTTTCATGGCTGATTTGAACATGTCAAATATATAGAGCGTCCTCCATTAAATGACAGTTTCTCATACGTCGTGGTTAAAAACCATGACAGACGAAATAGCAAGGCTTATCTTTCGAATCGAATTTATAATTGTATTCAACACATGGGAACATATTAGGTGTCTAGATATCGAGTTTAGGATTCAAGTTACTAGAAAAAATTAAAATTTGTTGTGATGGTATCGATAGGTTTTCAGTATTCTGTATCCACGGTAGTTTGATCACAAGAAGATAGCTGCTTAAACCAGCGTTAACATTGAAGAATGACGCACATCTAAAATACTGCGAGGAAACATCGTTAATGATTAAATGAAGTTTTACTGTCAATATGGAAAAGTTTGCCAATTGAGGCTAATGTTTAACACTTTTACCTAAAGCACTTCCTCCTACTTTTAAGATTTGAAATCTCAATCAGACTTATTCATGAGACTTCATTTCCTAAGACTCCTAACGAAGATTCTCTTTTGCATAGATAGAAGAAGCGTGAGCATCCTCCTCCATTAGGCAAGTGAGGGTCGCCTCTCAGCCCGATTGGCTCTCAAAACTCGCCCGATTGATCCTTGCAAAAACCTTATCTTTTCTAGTGCTGGCTACTGCTAAGGAATACACTAGACTTCTCACCAGTAATTGCGCTTCTGAATGTTTTTGAGGCAAACAGTAAAAAATTTTGTAGAATTGTTCACTTGAGCTGCGCTGTTTGGTTTGAAGCCAAGGCGTTACACAGAAAATCGAGTTTGAGTTTTTGCCGCAGAAGCCGAGAATCGAAGTGTGGGTTGTCCATTTGGGTATTTCTGAAGGATCTACCAATGAATGTTCAATATTGATCGCGTGGTAAAAACACGACTGATCCGTCTGAAAAACAAGTAGGACGAGGACAAAATAACTCAGAAAGGTACTTCTCGCACCGCTCCTTAATGCCGTTCCGTTCAAAGTAATTAATTTTTTCAAATAAGCTGATGAATATTCCGGAATTGGAGTCGTTCGCTGGAACATTGCAGATAGTTTATTTGTGTATTTTTACTGAAGATGATCGTATTTTTCATCATGAAATTGGTAGATGCGCTGTCGTTAAGTACACTGCCAATGAAACGTTGTCAAATTAAGATACAAAAAGTTATTTTATAGTTCAAGATCTGTACTTAGTTTTGTACTTATTACTTTACGTTCATTGCAATACGATAGTACACAAAATACAAAGCAGTCGTACCCTGTACACCCAGCAGCGAGCTAATTAACATTTTCTTTTATCAAAAAAAGGGTGCACTTTATCAAGCACACTCAATGTCAGTTTACAATGCACACTGTCTATAGCGTATGAAATACCAGTATACAGTGAACACTGTAAGCAACGTGTACAATACCTGCATGCAGTTTACACTCTACAGTACACACCATACATTTGCAACAAACGCAATGCCAGTATGCAATGCATATTGAAAGCAGCATATACAATACCAGTATACAATGTACACTGTACGCAGCCTGCACTATGCCAGTAAACATAGTACACTGTATGTAGTATACACGAGTATACTCTGCACACTGAATATGCAATGTCCACTGTGTGCAGTAAATAAAAATGAGCCTGCAATGCACACAGTATGTATCACCTACAATGTCCCATACAATGTACACAGTATGCAACATCTATTATGTCAGCACACAATGTACACTGTACGTATCATCGACAATGTCAGCATACTATGCACACTGTATGTAACACACGCATCAGCAAACATTGTACATTGTGCCCAGCATCTTCTATGTCAGCATACAATGTACTCTGTGTGCAATTTATGCAAAATCAATTTATCATGAGCACCGTACACCACAAACACAATGGATGTTTACTTTGTACTCTGTATACAGTGTGTACGAAGCCAGTTCATTGCACACTGCACGCCAACCATATATTCTCAGTACATTGTGTATGATACGCTCTATACACAGCATGTGAGAATGTCGTCAAATGTACACCGAAATATCATAACAATTTCATTTAGATGTGTACAGCCTGGAAAAACTCTGTGCGCCGCGAGAGAAATGCTACTTCACCCATAACACAGTTCATTTTTGCTATAACCAGTAGTGCCAGCGCAAAATGTGCCAGTTAAAACGTATATAATACAGAACACAAAGCCGTAAAAAACAGTTTTACCACAAAAAGGATAAACGATAAAAGCTCACACCTTGTGTGAGTACCGAGCACACGCATTACACACTACGCACTGTGCGTGAAAATAACGGAATACACAACATGTAAATATGCACTGATAGTTATCTTATCGTAGTTATTTTTTAGCATTCCATTACGCTGATTTTTTGCTCAGGCATATTACATGTAATTAAGATGCGTAGTCTGCATGCAACCACTGTGATGATGTTCAGCGATATTAGTCCTCACTTCACCCGAGTTGTGAACTTAGTATTTCGCGTCGCTCAAATCGACTATGACATGCATTCCGGTGCAGAAAACAGAACTCAAAGCGAAGTACGTTCTCTAGCCGGAAGGCTGTCGAATACAACATGGTAGTCCACGTTCCATGGCATGAAAAATACCTAGTCTTGTGCGCTGCTGTAACAAACCGAGGGTAGGGAGAAGACCGCCTTTGCATCGTGGCGTAAAAGTAATCCCTTTTGTTTTTATTTCATAGAATGAAAATAGAACGCAGAAGAAGCCGACGTTTTGAGAGACAGCACAAGAAAATGGGTTCAGTCGTCCTGAAGCCGCACAAACGAGCGGTGTTGACTGAAGGCGCCATTTGATGGAGTCGAAATAGCGTATCGTAAATCGTATCTGTGCTCATAAATCCCGGGTCGGGCAAGAGCTCCTCAGCATTCTGCCAGCATTTCTCTACTATCTTGCGCTCGAAGCGAACCAAAATAATCTGGTTTGATACCAGGTCCGTTCCATTTGCCCTGTTCGCTTGGAAAAAACTTCCAATTCGGTGTTCTAAATTTCGACGCGTTTTTGGCTGTAAGATTAATTGCGTAGTAAGGTTCACAAGCAAAGGCATATATTTAAGAGACCCTTCCACAAATAAAAAGAAATAGAAGGCAGTTTTCACAAACTCAAATTTTGATGGAAATCCTTCCCCAACAATTTATTTAACTTGAGTGGTTGCAATCATTAAAATTCATTTAACTTGATGTATTGCTGTCAACAAAATTTATTTAATTTGATGGGTTGCTATCAACAAAATTTGCGATACCTGCTCAGTAAAGGCTATTAAGCTGCGGAAAGCTTAGCATATTTTTTATTTTGAATCAATTTGCACAATAAAAAAAGTAATCAAACTCGTGAAATTAACCGAGAGTAGTTGCTTCGGCTCTAGCGAAATGTGAAAAACGTCACAGCTCGAAGTCACCTCGAAAATTGCTATCAAGGAGTACTGGTTGCAAATAACTGGAGGAAATCTGAATGATTTGCATGCCTTCACAAAATTTAAACACAACGTGGCAATATCAAAAAATTACTCCAAAACTCTTGCTCCTATTCTACGAATTATGCAAGCATATTATACAAAGCAGATTCTTGGCGCTGATTTGGAGTAGCAGATTGAATAAATTATGGATTTGTCCTCAGAGTGCCGCCCGGACGAACACCAAGAGCCCCCTCACTTTTTCAGGATGTTGTCGACGACAACAGCTTCAGCTACCAGTGCAGAGCTTCGAGTAAATTAAAGGGGAGGAGAGCGAAATAGCTGTGAGCTAAAAAAGTAGTAGATAAAGAATAAGTAACAGTAAAATGAATGAATTTCATCGCGAGAATTTTAATGCTACAGCTGTGGACGATTAGATAGGCGAATGTAATCGAATATGTAAGTACTTTAATAAAAATTTTTTTAACAGGCGAATATGTGAATGAATGAGAACAGCTCAACATGTAAATATAATTATAACATGCGAATGTGTGACTATAAAATCAAGAGATGGATTTAAAAACATAAAGTAAGAATAGGCAACTCTGTGTGATTTCATCAGGAGAATTTACGGAAAAAAATACAGCAAACTAGTGCAAGCCGCTCATTTTCATGGGAGTTAGCTCATTTAGACTCCACCAAATCACAGCTAAGGGATGGGAATACAACGTTGGAATATTTTATTCGTTTTCAAAAATGATCGAAAAACTCACTAACTCTTTGGTTCCTTGTGCTGCCTGTCCCGATCTTGAGGACTGCCCTCTACACAAGTGCACGCCTACAATCTCTCTGATTGGTGGTCCTGGAGCTGGTTCTTCTCTCATTCGCTGTTAAACTTCTTTCGAAAGTCACCGCTGCCCAGAAAATTGTTGCTATGGTTACGCTAGCCTCTCGAGCTTCTCAAGTATAGGCGATTTATGACTGTCGACTCTCGCGGTTGGTGTTTGCCTACTCTGCTCGCAGCGTAGGCCCCTTATCCAAGCCTCTTCCAAAATCAAAACATGTTTCTCACGCCTCCAACACAGGGCCGTTGGGGTAGTAATAAATTTTCCCGTCGAATGTGGTCAAGAACACCGACTCTCTTGTCCAAGCCTACCCAAAAAAAAGCTTACACACAAAATCCTTGCTAAGCAGAACATCAACACAAACTCTGACACATGTGAAACACAAGCCCCCAGGCACACAACATGTTAAGCGACACGCTCGTGCTGTTGGAACACGTACAAAAATATGCAAAAATACAAAAAACACAAATCAGTTAAAAATGCCCAAAATTAAAATGTTTCTTAATATTGGTTCGTTGTCGTAACGTCAGCAAAACCACACAGTCGATGAAAAAAGACTGGTTTGAACCTCCCTTGTTTCTTTTAACGTGGTCCATACACATGAACACACGTAAAATTTCTTATTATCAAAAACAAGAGTACAGGACCTGTCAAAAATGACTTGATTTGATATTTTCTTCAGACGAATCTTCCAGTTGTGGATGACCAACAACTATATCCATCCTAATAGAACCCTTGATTAACATATTCTTGTAATACTTGTGGACTGGTGAAATTCGTATCACAGCTCCGGTCATTAAAATTACTTTAAAAGCGTGAACGAGAGACGGATCAACCAAACCACCCTCAAACTACTTACAAAAACCCTCTAACACTAGGATCAAATGCGCAAAGTGCATCTTTATCAATACTCTATCTTTTTCCGTTTCACCTCTTCTCATCCCGGTACACTCTGTGTCAAACTCTCTTTCTGACTTTCCTATAAGCATCGTTCGTTCGACCAACCAATTTAATGTGTTCAATGAGATTCCCATAGTAATAACATAGGATAAATTACGCACAAAAATATGTAAATTTATTTCTAAATATATGGAGACCCCTAGCGTTTTATTAAGTAGTAAGGATTGATGAAGGCCATTGCTGTGCTTACTCTGCAAAGTGCATACCACGGTAAAGGAAACAAGGTAGGTTCAAGCCGACGGTGTGGTTTTGTCGACGGTGTGGTTTTGCTGACGTCACGCCAACGAACCAATAGCAGCGCTTAAATTGCATCTGGTAGCACTGCCACCTCCAAATCTGGCTTTACTATTGGCCTAACAACACGGCGTTTTAGTGACATCATAAAGTTAGTTTGAAATAAAGCCTTTCTATTGGCTCGCCGAACAAGAGGAGGTGTATTTTCTCCCATAGAAATGAACCTACCTTGTTTTCTCTACCGTGGTGCATACAAACATTGTGTGTCGTCGTGTACACAGTGTGAAATATATTCAGACATTATTTTTAATGCTAAAAATGGTAACGTTGGAATTACGCGTGTTTGTGTTTTCAATGAGCTATGCACTTGCATTTATTTGTAGCTTTGGGATCAGTTCGATTATGTTTTATTAATGTTTGAACAAAAAATTTCTTTCAGTTACGTTAAGAATGCCTGAAAGTGACCAGGTAATTGGGTAAGGCAATCAAACGGGCCTAATTTACTTAAAATCCCAAAATTTTTTGAAAAGTTATCAGAATCTAAAAAAAGCCGTGCATCATATTTTGCTATGCATTCACATTGCTTCAAATAAAATGCTGGAAGCTCTTTTGCACATTACTATCTCGAAACCCACCAGTTATGATGAAATCTTTTTCGTTCATTCCTGCAGAAGCACCTTTTTGTACCAAATCAGTGTAAATGTTCAGGTAATGTAATTGTCGGTAATGGGTCTAAAAAATTGTTTCTTTCATTACAGTAGCAATTACTAGAGGTATTGAAGAAGTCACAGTGCTGTCCTTTTTTGTGAACAGTGTTGTTGTAACACAGGATTTTTGTTTCATAACATCTACAGATGAGCTACTTTCGCAAAACGCCTAGTCAAAAACTCAAAAATCTTAATCATCTCTATCACATTAGAATCAAAATCTGAAAAAATAAAAAAAAATGAGCGATGCCATCGTTCTCCGCTGCCAGTATGAAAGCTCCCGGGTGAACTTCAATTCATCCTAACCCTTGACTTGCACAACTTGACCATTTATTTTGCTCTGTAATTACCATCTTCGAAACCACTTCACTTCAACGATGAGTAATCAAGGAACAGAATCATTTGGCTTAAGCGGAATTTCAAAGTTTCTTTTCCATTAAACTTTCTCTCCAAAGGAATGGATGCCGAGTTCAGTCTAGACGTAGTCATTCTGAAGTCAGTTTCTATCATGGAATGCATTTCTGGGATTAAGTCTCATTCTTCGGACACCCTGAGGAAACGAAGGCGAAAGTACCGAAACGGGCAATTCTACCTAGCCGTTCAATTATTTTTGGCCGGCTAAGATTTCCTGTCTTGACTGTGCCCGTATGACAACAACGAAAACATAAAATTTTTAGGACACTATTTCTATTCTTCTTTTAGTTTAACGAAGTAATTAGGGACGCGTAGAGTCGTGAGCTATCACCGATATCATCATGCAGACACGAACTCCATAAAATTTCCTAAATGTTAAGCGCAGAGACAGACAGCACAAAATGAAATGAAATTAAAGTACTAAAAATCTGTCACTCACAATCTCCCAGCTGCCAATATCAGCCAACCAGCTGTAGCTGATAGCTTGGTGAGAACTGCCAGCAAATCACTGAGCACATTTTATCTACCCTCGCAACAGCTTCTCAAGAGCAAAACTCCTCTTGCCATATGCGAATTTGGCCTCACAGACAGATAACTCGGCATTTTTTCGTATGGTTGTGCGTATTATGCGTCTAAAACACATGAATTTTTTCCAAAATTCTACATGCCGGGATCTCATACACAGTATTTAACTCTAACACAGTTCTGTTGGTCAGATATAGCCAATACATTGCCTTGTTGCACGGCTGAATTTATGTTGTTACAATGAAGTGTTTAGCACTGGGAGGAATAAGTGCTGGAACTCTCGCATTTATGGAGCAATCAAACCCGCTGGGGTAGAAGATAACACTTTTGAAACCCAAAGCGTTGAGAAGGATGAAAATATCAAGCAAATAAAACCCAAAGCGGTGAAAGTATGAAAATCTCAAAAAATAAAACAAAAGCATTGAAAAGCATGAATAATATCAAACAATAAAACTCAAAGCGTTGAGAACGTTGAAAATATCAAAAAATAAAACCCAAGTCTTTGAAAAGTACGAAAACATCAACCAAATTACCGAAAATGCCTCACAAAACTCATGACAAAAATTCTTCGTTTTCTCGCAGATTGGCTGCCTCTGGACGGAACGAACCTGTTGTCCAGTGGACGTGATGACAGCGCGGCCGCGACGAGGACAGGCGGGCAGAGCGTGAGTGAGGCCCGGCCCTGAGTGGAGTGATGTGAGGCGCGCCCCAGCGATCACGCTGGCAGTGTGGCGGGTCCTCGCTCAGTCCTGCCCATGGCTCGGAGGAGCGCACGGGAGTAGAGAGGGGGAGCGCCCTCGCAGCCATGCCTGCCCAGCCACCGCCACCACCCTCAGCTGCCTCTGCTCGTGCCCTGCCAACAATAACTTACCCGGCGCCGGTAGCTTCTGTGGCCAGATAGCAGCGCTCGCGCACCACGCTCACGCCATGGAGGGAGAAAACCGCATCATTCTAAACGTCGGTGGCATCAGGTGAGGTCATTGAGATGTTCTCAACGTCGGTGGCATCAGTTGAGGTCTTCGTGGTGTTCTCCATGTCGGTGGCATCAGGTGAAGTCTTTGTGGTATTCTCCATGTCGGTGGCATCAGGTGAGGTATGTGTGGTATTTTCATTATCAGCTGCTCCAGGTGAGACTTTTTTCGTATTCTCCATGTCGGTGGCATCAGGTGAGGTATGTGTGGTATTTTCATTATCAGCTGCTCCAGGTGAGACTTTTTTCGTATTCTCCATGTCGGTGGAATTAAGTAAAGCTTTTATGATATTTTCAATGTCGTCGGTATCAGGTAAGGCATTTGTGTAGTTTCCAATGTCGTTGAAATCATGTGAGACTGTGGCGTCATTCTCAAAGTCTGTGGGATAGGGTAAGATATTTTACATCGTTCTCAACGTCATCGGTATGAGGTGAGGTATTTAACCATTCATGACATTGGTCAGTTTTACTGAAACATTTTTTTGCGAATTTGAATCATCATGAGGTACATATCGCATTAAGTGTCTATAGTGCCATACCACAAAAACCCACCTGCAAGTAAGAATCTTTAATTCAACGTTGAAAAGGTCTTGTCTAGCCTTAATTATAGCGAACAAAGAAGCAAGTTGCGTTTGTTTTACACGCTATCTTAAAATACCTGGATACCACCATAAATAAAATGATGGCTTTTTAAAGTCACGACAATGATTAAAAATATTGTGAACATTGTTTAAATGAACTCTTTAAAATGTCAAGAATTTCATTTATCAATCCCTTCCATTTTGTGTTTAGGTAAATTTAGAGGATAAAAATTAGTCAATTACAGTTAATTCAGATTAATTTTTTTAAGATATGATGTAAAGTTCAGCTATCTGGTTACAAAGAGGGTTTGTGTGTGTGTGTATGTGTGTGTCCGTGCATGCGTGCATGCGTATGTGTGTGTGTAAGGGCAGACAGATCAAGCAAGCTACAAACGTCATATAATTATCTTGATCAAATTAATCATTTAATAAGGCTCTTCCAAATCTTGTTGGAGGACAAGAAAATTTTAACTGCTCATTCGAGGTACAGTTCAAGGTTAAAGGTGAATAATCTTCATTATCGAACAATATTTGCTCATGTTCATGTGGTTCCTCTTCTTATTTTCTCACATTCCTAAAAACTGGTATAGGTACAGATGTGATTGACGTATAGTTGATTTCTCTCCATGGCTGACTTCGTATTTTAGTTTGAATCTCTCTAGTGCTCGTCATAGCCGTGTGGCTTTCGGACCTGACTCCGTGCGGGAAACGCGGGTTCGAGTCTCGGCGCTGGTGGCGATTTTCTCTGTTGGGTGTATGAGAAAAAATTCTAAGCACAGTACCCCACTCTACCCAGGTGTCTGAAATGGGTACCGGTCTTTGACCGGGGGAAAGCGTCATGGCGTCCTGGTGTTAGTTATAAGGCATTTGAAAAACCAGTGTAAAAGTGAAATGTATCTTGCTTCAATTGGAAATAAAGCATCCGTAGATGCCGATGTTTGTTTGTTTAGATGAAATTTTGTACATTCTTCGAAATGAAAATATTGTCCGCAAACGTCCATTCTTCGATAGAGATTTTTATCCGTAAATAAACCTTCATCGTAATATTTTAATTGACTGTAAATATTCATCTTTTGGGATAAATTTTCTATCCGCAGACAAATATACAATCCTCGGGGCGATTTTTTTGTCACCAAATTTTCATTTTTCTCACTACTGATCTAATGTTCGCTGCTGAGAATTCCTCGAAATGGATTCACAAGTTGTAACTGTCCCTCATTCGAAATGGATTTAATATCCATAGTGAAAATCGTGCCAGAATGCGGAAAGCAGCCCTAACTCAAACCAAAACCTAACATCTGTGCCTCAATAACTCGAAATTGATCATTCCATGGTCAGATATGTGTTCTTAGTAACGCACCGCCTTTACGTGTAGTTCACTTGGACATAGGTTCGAATACGGAAACTTTACTTTGATCTGTGATTGCACACTTTATCATGAGGCTATTTTAAAACGGACTCATGATAAATTATGATTATTCCAGTAAATACAAACGTTGACTTTAATATTTATACCGTAACGTTAAATATTTTTTATACATCATAAAAACTTCAATGCATAATTACTGTAGTTTAAACATGAATTTATTGTCAAATGATCTGCGTAAAGGTAGAGGTCACCGATGCTGCAAATTCGATGACGGCTACTGACATTAGTCTGCAAAGTAGATGAAAAGTGTTCTATGGTGCTCATTCTTTGCGTTAGCCGGTGAACCACTTGAAGATCCCAAATTCATCATCATTTGGACTCATAACCATTCACTGCTTCAGTTCTCAAGGTGATTTTTGCAAGCCACACCTATCGAGATGTTAGAAAGGAGGCTGCCATTGCCGTTCTACACACTTCTTGAGAACAGGTCTATGAACGCAAGCGACATGCTACAGAGACCGTGAACTGAGGAGCTCGAGCTTCGCTTCATCTGCCTACGCCAATATTCCTGGCATTGGCGAGCCCGGTGCTAGGTGTTCTCGAAGCAAATTTATTCTCGGCGGGCGGCTACAACTGACAAACGATGCGCGTCTGTGCAACAGAGTGTATCGAGGCCTTTATTGCGCCCGGCATTGTTAGGGCAGTCTCAGCTGTTCCGCGTCTTGTCTTCCACGTTATACAAAGGGAATCTTTGACCTATTGAAACTTTTCTTCTGTTTGACAACGTTAGCGGGAACAATACGTCAACATGGATTCGCATTGTTTTTTCTTCTTTGGCTTATTCATTTCATCTTTGATTTATTGAGGCTTTATTGCTTCATTTGACAACAGTTACAATATTAAGGATCAAAATGAACTTGATTTTTTCTTCATCAAAGTACAATACGTAGCTTACTAAAGCTCATCGTACGAGGACTTCATCTGTGAACTTGTTCTGTTTCTGTTTGACTGTTTCTAAGGGCTGTCATTTATTTTTACGATTGCCATTTTTCAAGTGTGTATGTTTAGCCTCCAGTATGCTCAGGTCAACACAGATTAACGCAGGCAAAGAATTGACACATAATATTCAGGCTCTCGTCCGTTCTTTTGTCATGATTAATTATGCTTACAAGACAGTATGCTTCATTAATGTTTAATGTGGAAATGGATAAAAATTTGATCGAAAATTTAAAATAAAACTAGTCAAACAGAATATTTGGCTATAACTTACACATACACAAAAGACGTATTCAAAATACAAGAGACGTTGAACATTCAAAGCACCATAACCGTTGCAAGCAGTTTGAGCAAAGCTGATGGTGTCAACAATTCACTGATATAATACAGCATTTGAGGCTGACATCACTTACCTTGATGTTGGGTCACATTCTAGAGTCGTGTGATGATAGTCGATGTAAGGCTGACTTCACTTACCTTGAGGTACTTACCTTCACTTACCTTGAGGCTGACTGCACTTACCTTGATGTTGGGTCACATTCTAGAGTCGTGTGATGAACGTCGATGTAACCGCCTGGAGATCTATCTCAATATTCGCTGTTGCTTATTTATCTGCATGTCTTGAAGTGTATGTACGTTAGAGGCAGAGCTCATTTCCTAACAGTGTAATTAGGTTGTGTAGATCTTGGACAGGCGGACTAAGATTATATTTCCTTACTACATTTTTTGAAAACACTTCTTCTCTCACATAATGCTTGTGGAGCGTTGTGTGTGTCTTCCCTATCTTTGGTTTTTATGTAACATCGGAGTGCATATCACATTCAGCAACATCGTCATTTTTAAGTTTTCAGGGGATATTATATTCGTGTCTGCTTTCGCCAATATTTTGGGATTAACGATTTGGTATTCTAACAACGATCCCTTAGTAGTCACCATATGTTTGGCCCACCCCAGTTATTTTCTGGTTTTCGACCATGTGTAGGTCGTTTTCATTTTTTGACCGTTTCGACCTCCTCAGTTTCCGTTACTCGGTCATGTTTCCGTTACTCGGTCATGTTTCCGTTACTCGGTCATTCATCATGAGGTTAATTAAAGTGATGTTGTTGACGTTGAAAGTCTTGGAACCGGATAGCGTTGTTGGTCTTCATTCCATTCTTGAAGATTGATGTGCATATATCTGTGTCAGTGTATTCTTTTCCAACGCACGGAAAAAATCACCGCTGAGCAATGCAATCCTTCGATTAAGGCCCGGCTAAGTCTTATATCAAAAAAATTTCAGGTGTGCGTTTTATTGAAAATAGCTTCTCAAGTCAAAGCAATCATGACCTTTATTCTATGTGATTATTAGACAGGGTACAGTACTCCACTCTAAGTCTAATTTTTACCCTAAACATCTGAAATTTAAGCCGCGCAGTGCACATGGGCGGCTAAAATCATAAATGCCCTGGCAAAGAAGTCAGACTAGGAACTGCTGCACTTTCATGTTCTTGACTCTGTTGCTATTTCTCTCTGTCATAGTTGCTGGCTTGAGTCTGGAATTTTACATATTGAGTTGATATAGAATAATGGGGTTATAGATAATATTGCAGTGTAAAATTTATTATTTATGCTTTCTACATTTCCCTCGGTACTTACTTTCTTCATCGTTTCCTTCTTGACTCGACCTCACTCTATATTTTCTACCGTTCTTATATGTTTGAATCACATTAAAGTTTTTTCAATCACTTGAAAATTTCTTTGGCAATTAAAATTCTACCTCGTATGACTCCTGATAAATCGATTTTATTAAACTCGATAATACGAAATTACTAGATACCCCTTTATATTTTTGTTTGGCAATACAAATACTTCGTCTCCTGTTCTTTTTCTTCTTCATACACAACTGGGGTAACAATTTCCCGATAAATTAACGGAAAGATGAGCGTCATAACAGAGTAAAGTAATCCGGACAATTGGACTTGAGGATCCAACGTGAGCAGGTTATTCTTTGCTCAGCCTCGGTCACCGTGAGCAGGTTATTCTTTGCTCAGCCTCGGTCACCGTGAGCAGGTTATTCTTTGCTCAGCCTCGGTCACCGTGAGCAGGTTATTCTTTGCTCAGCCTCGGTCACCGTGAGCAGGTTATTTTTTGCTCAGCCTTGGTCACCGTGAGCAGGTTATTCTTTGCTCAGCCCCGGTCACCGTGAGGAGGTTATTCTTTGCTCAGCCTCGAGCAAAAATAGCCTTTCGTGCAAGCCTTCAGAAAGAATGTCGGTGTTTTTCAGTTTGCTCAGGGAGTTATTAAACGTTCCATCAGAACAAATAGCCGGCTTCACTTCAAGTTGAAGTGCTTTTACGGATTCAGGACTTGACAAATTTTTGCCCTGTATGCTGCAAGGTTTCAAATTCTTCACTTGATCCTTATCTGGGAAGGAGACAGCAAGCTTAGGGAAACAGTTTTTAGTAAAAATTAGGAAAAAGCTTTCCTCATTGTGATATTCGAGTCACAACTTGAAGAAATTCAATACTAAAACGAAACATCGTACATAATGATGCAAAGACCGCGTGGGAAAAAAATTAATTTCTATGAAAGCCTTTAGAATAATTTTTACTCAGTTAACGATATAATTAGTACGATTTAATTGATTCACGTTAATCTACGTTGTAGAATCGTATTCGTATTATAGTTGTGTATGCATGATAGTAGAGCATGTCGTAGAACGCCAATTCTTTTCGCGCTTGAAATTGGCGCTTGACTTGCATGATGAAAAATTCAATTCTGTGCGTAAAATTGTTTCACATCATAAAATTTTTCATCTTTACTGGGGAAATTGTTCTTTAAATTTGTGCCCCAATTGAGAATTCCCACCCTTCCATCGAATACTCTCAAAAGCCAATTTAGAGTAAACTTCGTGTATCAAGCGAATTAATTAAGACAAATATTGATCCACAGCAGCGCACCGCATAATCGTGAAACAATGAACATTTAAATGGAAAACAAAATCCTCGAATACGATAGCCGAATTAGCAGTTTGAGAATTGCAAAATGAAGGACGTTTATTCAAACTACGCGTTTGAATGTACTGGAGTGGCCGTTATTCAGTCTTATGAGCGAAGGTTAAACTAGAAATCAATTAAGCCCTACAAATTAGATCAAGTTAATTTCGGATGAAGAATATCAACGAGTTAATCTCTATACATACGTCAGTGAAGACAAGTTAGTTTCTCACGTCGTTCCGTGACTTATAAATCCGATCTGTAAAGCATTTAGTTCAAACGAGGTATCTAAGTACACCGCAGAGAGTACACGAGCCCAAGGAAATAATTCTTAGCCTCCAATTCAAGTCCCAAGTCGCGAGAGCAATTTGTAGGAAGCACTTGAGATAAAGTTGGCTGTCTCCCGTGCTCCGCTGCTCTGGAACACGGTGACGGTCACAAATGCTGGAGGCAGAGACGCTCTCTTGGATTAGGAAGCTGTGAAGTTCGGCGGGAGCAGATAACCTTGTGAGCATGTGAGCAGAAAAATGTTCGCGTTTGGGAATGCATAGTATGCAATTTTTAGCAGGTAATGAACGAAATCGATACATCCGAAAACATAGTTTTTAGAGGGGAAATAATTTTTCATAGAATTACATTTCTGAATGTGAAAATAGCGGAACCTCTTTTAGTTATATAGAAACTAAATCTCTTTGTTTGTTTTCAAGCTAGGGGGTAAATTTCGTTTAAGCTCCTCAAAGGTGCTTCAAGTTTCAGGTCATACTCCGTTAGTGATGTGCACTGCAAGTGTGGAAATCAAAATAGGAGTTCATGTTGCTTAATTCTGATATTCCCGCTTCAGGGAAAACCGATTCAAATTCTTAACGGCTGCAAATTTCATATCTCACCGTTCATGTAATTTTAAGCATTTATCACAGCCTTCGTGAATTAAATATTTCACTATTTCTAAAAAGCTTGTGTTATAATAGCATAGTTTCGAAATATATTCTAGGTTTTACATTCATTCTCTTCTTTCTTTGCTATGAATAACTGCTCTACGGTTATGATAGCACACATGCACCCAGATTGTCCGCTCTGTTTAGGAACAGTTTTTCCAGCTATTTGAGAAATTTAATTTACCGCCCTCGGCGGGGAAGCCATCGTGATTGCCCTGGAGACCCTTCAGCACACAAGGCAGACTGGGCTCATTCGGTATAATTTATTGCTCTCTTCACTAAATCGTTTGACCAACGAATAAAATTGAATTGCTCCGTTCCGCGCGATGGGGCGCTTAATCATTGAGTGCGAATAGCGGTGAGGTACAGCAGCGGCCAAGCTGAGCTGGAGTGCCAATCTAACCTCTCGCCGCGAACCCCTGAATAAACTCAACAAAAATTGCCCCTTCATCAAAAATTTTCCATGTGAAATTGAGAGACGTTTTTTACACTTCTTCTCGAGATCGGATTAGTCGATGCTATACGAGTAGTTGGAGTTTCTTAGGAGAGCATTAAGTGTTTTGGCATGTTCCATAAGACACTAGAGAGTCAACAAAGATGAGGCGTTTCCGATGTTTACTCCGGCGCCGGGGATAAAAATAGAGCACAGCAGGGAACAAAACATCGGTCTTCTTAACTAGATTCGTGCTCTTCCTGTGGGAGCTGCGCTTGCGCAACGCAGGAGCGGACGCTTTTTATGAAAAGGAAATGTTATTCAACCGCCGAGAAGATGTTCTTCATGTCAACAATGGCTCGTTTGTGAAATTTTTGTGTGGACCTGTGACGAAATTTTGATTTAGAGCAAGAAGGTTTTTTTGGGTAGTTTGAGATTCAACAAATATGGAGCTTCTGTAAACATTCAGAAGTGGAAGTGGTGCATTCTATCGGAGAAAACGTTTTGAAGTTATCCGGATTTTTAGTTCCATAAAAACATGCGGATTCATCCTGATAACATGAAGATGGTGAAAAAGTGACGAAAAATAATGGGAAAAATTAACTCAAGTTTTCTCATGCTTTTAGATTGAAATTTATTAAGAATTTGTAGTAAAATATTTCCGACCATCATTCTACACAACGGTAAAATGGACTAACGCCCATATCTCCGGTTTCCAAATTGCTCTGAGGTTGTTAGTTTGTTTTAATTTCTGGGAGGCATATTTGAAATCATCTTAATAGTTTCTATCTATTAAGCCGTGTTATGTCTATTAATTGCATTTCCATTATATCTGACTGCAATTCGGTTTTACAAAGCTAGAAGTATTTGCATCGTTTTTCCTAGCAAGATCTATCTCATATTTCTACTCAAACTATTATACTATCCCGTAAATTAGAGCTTATTATTGAATTTTTGAGAGTTTGGTAAGATAGTTTAGAAAAATTTATGGACTAATTCATTCAACGTAAGTGATTTGGTTTGTTCCTCGTTATACTGTAGTTTGTAACTTGACCTGCCATTGCTCTCGGTGGTACAGAAGATCATCAAGCGGAAAACAAAAATGCTGAAAAAAGGTTGCTGAGAACAAGTCTATCGGCCTCTCACTTGCGTGCTGAGTTGCCGTGATGACCATTCTTCGTGAGTCGGTCCCATACGAGAATCAAAAAGCATTCTCCTGTGGGGAAAGAAATTCCGAATTTTATTCCAGCCAAAACTATCTCCTCTGGAGTTCCCTAAAAAAATTGGCATTCAAAATCCATCAGTATCCAAAGATTAAAAATGTAATCCAACGGTGAAAAGAATCCAAATGCGGAGTGGTTGTATTGTTCAAATTTTACCTGCAAAAGCACAGTAGCTGCGAATTTTGGCTTGTGGCCAACGTTGTAACTCTGAGCAGGAAAGTTCGCGTTGAATAGCATTGTTTTAATAGTAATGCATAAATTTCAAGCTGTTGAATATTTTTTACTCAGTTTCAGCTCCAAGCTGAATTCATTCTCGTAAAACAACATTTTGCTGGTGTCAATCTAAAGAATTTAAGTAAATTTTCATACCATAAAAGATTAAACTACATAAAGGCCTTGAAATTCAAAAAAAGTCATCTGTAAAATACAAAAAGAAAACAACTCAAAAAATGTATGACATTACTTATTGACTAGGGATAAAGGAAATGAGCTAAGATGATTATTTAAAACAGGTTTCGTTTTAAAAATGAACAAAGACTCTAAAATCCGCAATTCCGAACACAACTTTGCCCTGGCTATGACTTTGAAATTAGTTTTCTTGACTGCTGTGTCGCATTCAAAAGCATGATTTCGGATGGCTGAGTTTGATGGGCATGCTAAAATATTTCCTTTTTAAAACGAAACCTGTTTTAAATAATCATCTTAGCTCATTTCCTTTATCCCTAGTCAATAAGTAATGTCATACATTTTTTGAGTTGTTTTCTTTTTGTATTTTACAGATGACTTTTTTTGAATTTCGTATTGCTGATGAAGAGCGAAGGCTCGAAACGTCCATTTTTACGAGTCTTATTTAGTCTCGAGAATACATTTTAATGAAAAATGTTTTATACCATTTTCCTGGTTCTCTCTTTTTTATTGAAAATTCGAAAATACCGGAATAACTGCTTCGAACATAAAGGCCTTGCCTGCGTAAAAATACTTTTTCCTGATCGAAATGAGTACTGGTAGAGAATGTTTCAGAGTTCATTTCCATCTTGCTGTTATATTTTGCTGTAAGATCCTTTCCAACATTAGATTGATTTGCAGAGTTCGTTGGCTTCCAAATACACACGTGCTTGAGAACACTGAAGTACATTTAGTGAAAGTGTAGAAGAGTTGTCTAAAGTCCCTCACCTCTGCTGCTTTAACCAAAGATGTGGTAAAGCCCAGTCAGTATTAAAGGAGAAAACTCAGAGGCAGCTGACAGAAGGCATCAAGTCGGTGCACCCGCTGCAGAAGGCAGCCCGCGGTGGCTTGAATGCTCCGCTCTCCTTGCGTAATGAAGTCCTGCCAGTCTCGGTCACTCTACTCGTCTCCGGCCTTCAGTGGAACTTTGTTTATTTTGAATACTTGAATACTTGAATTGAATGCTCTTGAATACTTGAATTGCATACTCTTGAAAACCTAAATACGCATTTTGAACACTTAAATACCGTTTCCCTTGCGTAATGAAGTCCTGCCAGTCTCGGTCACCCTACTCGTCTCCGGCCTTCAGTGGAACTTTGTTTATTTTGAATACTTGAATACTTGAATTGAATGCTCGTGAACACTTGAATTGAATACTCTTGGAAACCTACATACGCATTTTGAACACTTAAATCCTCTGTTTCCCTTGCGTAATGAAGTCGTGCCAGTCTCGGTCACCCTACTCGTCTCCGGCCTTCAGTGGAACTTTGTTTATTTTGAATACTTG
>JACJUY010000473.1:0-12060 GCA_014220935.1 Platorchestia sp. MABIK | reverse complement strand
GAATTTGGTTTCCAAGACGAAACAATTGGCGAACGCCATTGTCAGGACTAGAGCCTGAATTTAAAAACATGATTTCTGCTGTTTTCGAAACTGATACGATATTTACTTATTATTTAAAAGCTAGCGTACCAGTCCTGTTGAAAAATGAGAACATTGATTACGTATATAAACTAACGTCATCAGTCTCTAATTTACGTGCACGTGAGTGAAATCTTTTACCCTTTGTGAATCATTCATAAGTGAGCCCAAAATCTTCCAGCACAACGAGCAAGTTGTCTCGAGACTAATATTAAGAATTGCACACGAGTAAATAACGTAAATTGGTAATCAAACACTAGCATTACCGTCTCGTCATGTTTGCTTTTTTAATTTTCTGCCACTTGCTGAAACTTAATAGAGGGCCAATGTGCTCTACCTGTGCTCTGTTATCAAACAGAGT
Organism: Platorchestia sp. MABIK; assembly: GCA_014220935.1. Classification (NCBI taxonomy): domain Eukaryota; kingdom Metazoa; phylum Arthropoda; class Malacostraca; order Amphipoda; family Talitridae; genus Platorchestia; species Platorchestia sp. MABIK. Next base: position 11,621 of record JACJUY010000473.1, on the reverse strand, counting down.
TGAGGCTAAAGATCACTTCAATGGAAAATAATTGAATCGGGCTTCTGTGCTGCGGACCAGTAATTAATTCATAGACTTATATATATATATATATGTTTTTATATGTATTATAGTAGGGAAAATAACAAAATTGCATTCACTCAGGACAAGAGATAAGCCAACCGGTTAATTACAAGGGTATGTTAAATAAGATGACTGACCATTTTATAAAAAATTCCCCAAGATGAAAAGATGCAGCCATTTTCTTAAAATAACTTACAGAATGACAGAGATGCAAGTTATGCCGTACTCCACAAAAAATTAAGTTCTTCAATAAACGAGAAGACTAACTTGGTTCAAAAAAAATTAATTCCTGCTTTTCTTTTTTAAAATTATCAAAAAATCTAATTTCGCTGAAGAATTAGTGTATATTTCCCTATAGACTTGCAAAGCGCAGGAACTGTAGACGCAGCTCATTTCTGACGGGAGGCAAACCGCAAAGAGAAATCCATTTCAAAGTCTACATATTTCTAGAGCTGAGGCATGTCAACACGTGACTTCTGCCCTCGCCGCTCGCTCCCGGAATCCCTGAGGTAAAACGAGCCATGATTCGTTCACTTCGCTTGACAAATTTCTGACAAACTCGATCAATTTTTCCTTCGTCATCTTTCTGCGTCGTTCAGATGTCTGCGCGCATTATATCCGTTAAGCCGCGCAGCGTGCAGCAAATTGGGGGAGTCACTCCGCAGCGATGTCGAGCGGCTCAACGTTTGCCTGTAGAAATTGCTGAGAAGAAAAACATTTCTCTTTTTCATCACTGTGCACTGAAGTATTAAGTGTGCATGTTTTACTGAATTCTCCTCATTTTTCGGGGTGTTGATCATTTTTGTTTACAATTTACACATTTTCAAGAAACAACGTTGCGAAATGAAAACGTTATACTTCATTTTGTCTTTTATAATGTTTCTAGGTCACGATTTTTAAATTTTTATAATAGTTCTGATGTATGAGAAAGTTGTAGAAAATTATTTTTTGAAACATTAATTCGTGATACTGCATTATTTTAGAAATTTCGACGTTATGAGCTTGGTAGAAAACACATCCTGGTAGTTTTTTCCTAAAAATGATTTTATTTAAAAAATCTAAAACGGTTTATAGAAAACTATGCTATTGATCTCTGTTCCCCAATTTTATTCCACGTTAAAATTACCGACCACAATTTACCATTTTTTTCAAACGAAAGTCCTCATAAATTCGTAAGAATTGAATTTCAAAATGGAAGCTGTATTTTACACTCAATCTGGTTTCTAAGGAAGATGAAGCAAAGATGCGATCAGATGTGGTATCCCACCAACAGAATACGCTGGTGACATAGATCATATAATCAAGGGAGTCGGATTTGTAAAGTGTTACACGTTCCAACACGAAATTCAATTTTTGGTCTATAACATAAAAGGTACTTGGCTATTAATGCGTTTATTCAGGATATATGCGTCCAGCATTTCGGATTTTTTTTTCACAAAACATTTCTTCAAGTGTTCAAGTCATTTGTTTGCGTTATCATGATTCGAGAGTTTTTGTTTATATTCAATCGTAGACATAAATAAAAATGAACCACGAAAACAAAACAAAATCTACTCAAAAACAACATAGAATCACGAATATTGTAACATGGTTCAAACTTGAGAAACAGACGACCAGAAGTTCAGCGTCTATTCAAGTACGTTTTGTGTTCGCCTGCAGGTTACGAGAATATTTAATCAGTGGTGCGTACTTATCTGTTGTTCACAGAAGCCTGTCTGAGCTCGGGCAGTTTGTTTTGACGAGGGTGTTGCTTCAAGCGGAGAATTGCACAGTAAATCATGAGGCTGAGGAGCCGCTCTCTGCTGTTGGAAAGTGAAATTGCTGTGTAAAAAATATCTTGACTATGCAGGAGATGCAAAGCGAAGGGGGCGAAAATGAATTTCATTTTGAGTTTTGGTCGTAAATAACTCTTCGGCGAGGCAAAACTCTATGCTTACAATACATTTGCATACATAAATTGAATCTAAATGAATACATGCATAAATGTGGACACCCAAATTGGAAATGATATGCAATCTTTCTATGACAGAGCGCAGAGAGATTAATATCCTGGAGTGAGGGCAATAAGATTCAAAAAAGTGATGGATTAATAGGGGAGGACGGAGCGCTGCAAAATGGGTGCGAAAGGGGGATATCCCAGTGACCAAGAAGTAAAAGCTGAGGTTGCTGTGAATGGAGTGATGGATTCTCGCTAGACACGATAAAAAGATAGAATATTGATGAGAGGTGGAACGTTTGGGCGTCTCAGTTGTTGGCGCAGCTCACGAACATGAAAGGTAACACGGGCACAACGGTTCATAGTTGTGCATCAGAAGTAAAACTGAGGAATCAGGTAAGGCTAATGGAACAGAAAAGTTGAGACATTTAGATCCGATATAACCCTGCACTCTCTTGTAACTAATGAGAAGTGAACACTCAACCACCACACAATAAGAGAGAGCGATTGATCGGTTGCGTCAAGAAAACAGAAATGCGACAAATAAGCGTTTTTGTGTGTTTTTTCCTAGTATTTGATAATGATATTTACTTCTTTACTCCGCAAACCTCTTTACCAGGTTTTAAATAAAGTTAGTACGTGAGTTTTGGAGTAGTCAAGACAAAGCTTATGAGAGTAGAGGAATCGTCGTGGTTGTAAATTTTTAAAGCAAAGAATAACAAATGTTTGAGAAAAGTTATCAATTAAACGTTTAGTTCTCACGCGTGGATAAATGGATGTGTTTTAAAATGGGCTGCCATTTAGACAACAAAATTGTCAGTATTGAGATTGGGTACGGTATGTGATTCTATCTAGTGGAGTGAACTGCTGTATCTCCTGAGAATTAACGTTCCCAAGGTAAAGATGTGGGTCCCGAGATGAAGGTTGGGGAGGCGTTCCTTTTGTTGAAATAGAATACATAGGTTTTTTGTTTTGTAAAGGATATTTTTTTTCCGGTTCACTTTTGTCATTCTTGGAGCACTAGTTACTTTTTTTCAACTTTCATCTTGTTTCATAAACTTCTAATAATATTGCAGCTTGTATGCCCATAATTCCACAATACATGATGCCTTCCGTCTCCCTCTCTTGCGAACAAATTTGTTGTGGTTAGGAATGCGTAAACTAACTCAAAATTCAATCTATGACACATGATAAGTTCATTCGAAATTGTACGAGGGACAATAAAAACCGCGTAATAAAAATAAATTGCTCAGTTTTTGCCTCTCGAGGTACATTCCATAAAATAGTAAAAAGAACTTGAAATCTTCTAAATGAACCATCACGATATTAATTCAGTGACTACAACTGAGGAAATAATGAGGGATTAGCAAAGATTTTCTCACCCTTCTTGAGTACATGCCAGTTTTTGTTTGTTTTAGCAGATTCGTTCAGTACAAACACATTCTGTGTTTCTACTGGCCTCAGCACATTCGCTCAGTAAAAATTGTACTATGGGTAGACTTACGTGAGCTTGGACACTGATTTCAAGAAGTCGGTTATGGAACGCAAATCATTCGATGTAGCATCTGTACAGATCACTCAAATTTCCTGATCTTAAGTAAAATGAAGAAAACTAGAAATACCGAACAAAACATTTACTCGAATGTAAAATTTTTAGTAAAACAGAAAATTGAACGTTTAGAGCTTGCGCTCATCTTCAGCAATGAAATTCAGATGGAAAGACATGACACGAATTAGAAAATGGATAAATTGAAATAAATAATTTAGAAAAACTCATATTTGACATGAAGGAGAAACAACTGAAATAATCAAGTAAGGTTTTCATTAAAACTCACAATTATTTCATGCTCCAGCTATGTGGTAGCTACCGCCATATTTCCAGAGTATCTCGTACTACCGACCATCCTTATTTAAGCTTTTCAGTCGTGCAGTAATTGGAACTCCCACCCAAAGCTCTCCCCATCAATTTCAATATTTTAACGTCCTAACCCTAAGTGAAGCATGGAATCCTCCGAGAGATAAAAATAATTTCATCGCTAGTTAAAAACCTTCCTGAATTTGAAATCATATACTGTAGCTTTACCCTGCACAAATCTTCGTGACCAGGTCGTCTATTTGAGTGAATGAGGCAGAGTATGTTATTGGTTATCCAACTGCTCTGATGAGAAAAAACTTTGTATTTTACAACGTATTTTTGTACTTTCATATTTGACAACGTTTACGATTAATAATTGTTGCTTCAACTGCATTCTATCGGAAGTGTTTTATCAAAAAGATATTCATAGATTCGATTAGTACAAAAACCAATCTCAAATGAGATTTTAATCAAGGACAAGAGAAAATCGACGTTTCCTATTTTTAGAGACGTAGAAATCAGAAAGAAAAGGAACATTATTTGTGTATAGCTTAAGTATGTATCAGTAAAATTATATTTTTGACCTTAAATGAGGACTAAGTACACAAATACTTGCAAGGAAACTATGCATGAATCTTAGAAAAGAAGTAAAAAGTAGTTACTCAGAGGTAAAATAAAGAGTATATGTTAAACTCGTCATATCCAATTAATGGTTCGCTCACTTTCTAACCGTACCCGCAGCAGTGCCCATGTATTTCCCCCGGGTTAATTATAAGTCCATTAATCGCTCGGAAGACAGTTTCAATTTCTCTACCTGTCGAACTCTAATTAAACCCTCACCTGAAGTTCAGATTTGATCTGAAGAATTTATTCACGAGGAAGGTAGTGTAGGACCAGTGAGCGGAAAAGCCGGCCATGCGTTTCTTTAACATAAACAAGGATAATTTACCACCGAAATCGTACAAGCAAACAGTGTTATGGTTGAAGATCTAGTTTTCAAATTGATTGCGGTAACTTAACGGAATAAAAGACACCATAGAATACAAGAGGTATAATATAATGATGAAGGAAAATTACTCAAATTAACGTAAACTTCTAAAATTCAGATGATTTGCTCACTAGCTTAGATTTTATAGCATAAATTTAAAACATCTTTCAGGCAGATATCTTGGTCGGTGGAGGCACGAAATTTTCAAATCAGAAATTATTAACATTGATCACAAGTGCAAAGTGAGATGGAAAGGGATGTAAATGAAAACTAAAGAATTAATAGAAAAACTCAACAATGCAAGGACGTGGACATTATAACATTTAAAGCCAAGTTAACATAAATGTCAATTTTGCCTCACGAATTGAGATGCAATGTTGCTGTTTTTTGAAATTTGCGTTAGATGCAAATAGATGTACGGGTTTTATGTGAAACCTTTTCTTTGTATTATTGGATATATAAAGTTCACGTAGTTCTGAGGACTGGGGAAGCGAAGGAGTGTGGATTGGTGAACATTTTAGTAGAGGCTTCAGCCGAAGAAACAGTCCTTTGTGTTGTCAAGAGAGAGAGAAAAATGTGGGCAATTCTTCAGAATTAAATGCAAGCGTATTGAGAGTGTTTTTGCTTCTGTTCACTGTAGATTTTTGGTATTTTTTTGTGAAGTAAAAGTACATGCCAAATATATATACCTCATTGTGGGGTTCAAAATGACGCCTCTGAAGGCATAATCTTGAAGAATTTAAACATTGAATATACTGAATAAAAACGAAAAACTTGTCCGTTTTTCAAGATCAATGGGTATACTTTTGATTTACTCCTCCCATTTTCCGATGCCTGCGCACATCGTTCATCAATAGATAGTGTAATCGTTAGTGCGGTCACCAGATCTACTCCAGTTTGATGGATGAGGGCAGGCCCCTTGAATCCGTCAGACGGATTAAACTCTCCCGACAGGCGGAGAGCCCATGATTAACGAGCTCAATTCGATCTGCTTCATTGCACGTGGTGATCATAAATAATTTAGCGCAAGGGGTCCTGCTAGGGCATTCATGAATTACGGGTGGAGGGAGCACGAAAGCTGGAGGTATCTTTTGTCACATCTTCGTGTTGTTTATAAGTCTCTTTTTACGGTTACTTCAATGAGTGAAAACGGTTATTAAAGAACCTATGATTGGTTTACGTGAAAATATTATTTTGCCACGAGAATTAGGAAAAAACATTTTACATTTAAAAAATACAGTTAGTTCTTTGGGTTTTTCTCTCTTTGTTGCGTTGTCATTCATAGGCAGGCATCAGGAGACATTGTGGGGCTTATAATTTAGCTTTACTTGCTTTTATTAAAAAAATGTTGAAAATTCATGCCCATTCATAAGATGAAATGGAGCTGATACTGAGGCAATTAAAATAAAAAAACTTAAGACTGTGCATTAACTGTGTACCGAACACGGTGTTAATATTTTATGGAGGATTTCTGAGCTAAATTTGTTTGTGAAACTGAGGTTTGATTTGCTTATTAAGTTAGTGTGTGCATTCAGAGCCCAATTTGTTCATTGAGTTTTTAAGCGCTCTCATAGCTTATTGGTTTATTGAGTTTGTGAACAGAATCAGGGCTTAATTTATTTACTGAGTCTATGAATACATTTGAGGCTTAATTTATTTACTGAGTTTGTGAACGTATTTGGGGCTTAACTTACTTTCTGAGTTTGTGAACACATTTGATGCCTAATTTATTTACTGAGTTTGTGAACAAAATCATGGCCTAATTAATTTACAGAGTTTGAGAACACATTCGTAGCCTAATTTATCTCCTAAGTTTGTGAACACATTCGTAGATTAATTTATTTTTTAAATTTGTAAACAGAATCAGGGCTTAATTTGTTTACGGAGTTTGTGAACGCATTTGTAGGCTAATTTATTTACTGAGTTTGTGAACACAATCGGGGCTTAATCAAACGGTGAGTTTGAGTTATTAAATCTTTAGAAAATCAATCAAGTTTGTTCATGAGAAACGTTCATGCTGTTTACATTATGGGAAGGAAAACTGAAATTCATCACCTGAGTGAAGCGAATTGGGTCTACATTTTCGGCACTCAGGAAACATCTTTAATGACAAGAGACTTCAGTTCTGTCCGTTTGTTCTTTCTTATTACTTGTCGAGTGGGATAAAATCCAGGAGGTTTGACAGCATACGAAAGCGTATAGCCATTTCACAGCAGTTTTGTGTACATTTGCTCTCAGCCTCATCCAGGCTTTGATGTAGCACAACATCCTTTTAATATTTTGGACATCTATCAGTTGCTTTGGTCTCGTTGAATGTTCAGTAACTTTTATGATGCTTTTTGCGCTGTTGTATGCAAAAAATATTTCGATGTCCTTTCACTACACCAACGAACTCTCCGCGTTGTATCAAGAATAGTAGATATGTCCTGTTTGAAAATTTGCCATGCATTTATTGAGACGCGTTTCGTTGTTGATAATAACTATTTTGCGCGTGATATTTCAGCAAGGGAACATCTAATGGCGTCACGCAAATTAAATTCTGCTCGTGCCCCACACGTTCATAAAGTTAACTACAAAAATTTGTCTATTTTTCGTTCATGAAGTGAAGACATTATCTTGATAAATTGTTATTCGTTTCCATTATGACCTATAAGCGACTCCTAATTTTGCCCGGATTAGTTTTCCTAGAATTGGTCTCCCTCCAGGGCGACCTGCTGCCCCGCGGCCAGGACAACTTTCTTGTCAAAAAGTGCCTCGGCGTTTTTCTCCGACGGCGAACTACTCTAGAACTTCTCATGCAGGTTTTGCCATGCAGCATTTTTTCCAAAACTGGGACGTAACTCAGGACCAGACTTGGAGCAGAGCGATCAGGGGACAGTAAACCTTGGTTCTTGCATGAGCTCCCCCGCAGCTGCTCTGCTCTGCCATGCTTGCCCGCATCAAGTTCAGTCGTCCAAATGGGCATCGATTCGACGCCAGATATTTTTTTCTGAACCTCTGCAGCACATGCATTTCCGTCAAGGTTTTTGCTCTTGCTTGCAAGCTAAGACCTTTGTGTTTTGTACGTCGTGCATGGTTGTGTTCCATTTTTGTACTAATTTCAGCATTTAATTTTTTTTGTAGGAAATAACTCGAAAGAAGCTAACTCTTCGTTCTTTATTGCAGTTTTTCTGACTTATCAACTATTTGTTGCGTACAGAGGAGCAATACGCTCAAACATGTAGGCATTTAATGAGATTTCGCGAGCTCACATAATGGTTCAGAGAAAGAAATCCTCTCTGTGTTCAACATTTGATCTCTCATTTCAAACATTATCGTCTAGGCTTATTTTCTACATCCAGTTCAGCGACATCAGTTTTAATGTTCTAGAATCTAGATCACGCTATAATTTCCAATGACAGTGCCGAGTAAACCTTTTGATTTTATGTAATTTAATCTTTCAGAGAGGAAGATTTCTTTCGGAAGATTGCACTCGAGGAAATTCTGTAACTTTCGTTGCGGTTGTTTGGATCTTATTTACCTGTACCGTGCAAAGCCAGCTGCAAGCAAAGAAACCGAAGATTTCCCGCGGGCAGAAGAAAACCAATTCTTGCTTTATTTGCTGCACCTCAGGGAGTAGTCGCAGCAATGAGCAAACCAGCCAATCAACGCTGACCTCAGAGCTGGTGGTAGTCATCTTCTGCAGACGAGTTGGGAGGCAAGACTGGACAAACTTTCGACGACAAAAAACTCCCCTGCCACATTACTTTTGTGGCTTTCACAGCAACAGCGCAAGTTCAGCAAGCTCCTGCTTCACTGTGTAGAAACAGACGCGTTTGTTTGAATTTTACGAAGACGAGATCGTCAAACTATTCAACCGTTGCGAGGGTTTTGTATCAGTTTCATTTCTCACTGCTTTGCGAAATAAACTCAATGCTTTGCCAATTTCTAAAAGCGATTTCTATGATCAAAGTCTATTCATATTTACATAAGTCGGGGGATAACTCTTTGAGAGTAGATGCATGGTAAACAACGTTAGTGATGCACCTCAATATTATTTCTCACTTTCTGTAATTTTTATTACTTCCTGTGATTTTTTTCCGTTCCAGCAAATTCCATGGTTTTCTAATCTACCAAAATCCCGTGTTGCCATTGTTCGTTAAAAATGAACAATGAGTCGAATAAAATTTGTCTACATAAATCATGACATTTTACTACCAATTTATGAATGGAGGAAAAAATACAGTAAACCCAATTTAACTAACTAGGAAAATATTGGCTTATGATCAAGAAAAATTTACATACGAAAATTGCTTACACTAATTGTTTCGGATGTATAACTTATGCGATACATTTCTCAGTAGTATTTTTACCTTTTAAAAACATGTTTAAATACTTGCAGTGTATCTGGACTTGATTCTAAACTATCATCATTAGTTATTTTCATTCACTTTTTATTAATCCTAAGTTACTAGTAGCGAAATACAATTCAAAACACAAATTCTGCACGGTGCTGTCTACCATGCTTAATGTTCAACGCAATGCACTATTTTAATCAAGATTTTCCTTGCTCGAATTTCCGCAGCTGAGCTAGGTAAAATTTCGAATGATAATGTTTTATTAAAAAATTGTTTGAAACCAATTGAAAATGTTTAAACTTCGTCTGCCGTTCAAAATGAAAGGCAAACAACACTTTGGTAAGCGACCTTGGCATGGCGGTGACTTGATTTTAACAGCCAATTACTCTGTCGTTTGCGCACGTGTCACGCTCCTCCGGCCTCTGACGATAAAGTTACGTTAATAGAAATGCCTGATGGGTAATGTAGCTGATCCAATTTTAGCTAAATTGAACTCTAACTTCAGCGATTCTTCTTTCTGTCTTCTTTATCTACGCAATGTGTGTTTGTTATGCTAAGTTTACTATTGAGGTTTACTACCAACTTCGAGTTTATTTCATCAAGGAGGAAATTGAAATTGACTTCTAATTTTGGGAAGTACTACACTAGTTCTAAAATTTTGCAAATGTAGGCGTCACTTTGCGTGAGCAACTTTTTCTCAAACAAGCATTGTTTGTGGGATTCGTTACGCATTTTTCCTCATTCTTCAGTTAAAATAAAATATTTAAAAAAAATATCCCATCCACCCAGGGTAGAAAATTTCACCACAAAAATACTACAATCACTCTCTACAGCTAACTTCATTTTCCACTGACACTTTCCTTAAATTTGCTTTTTCCGATGACTGTACAATTATTGTCACTGTTTTGAAAAGTTTTCTTTGTGCTTAAAAAAATATTACGTTTTTTATTCATATTAAAAGAGTTAGCAACATTATTCTACTCGCCAGTTAATATAAAGCTGAAAACTGCACGAAAAAAGAAAATAGACCACTCAATTCAGACTATCACATTCCATTTGTATTCATTTTTTGGAGAAACGACTATATGATTATACCTGGAAGGTTTATGCCATTTCATTTGCATATTCATACATAATATTACCGCATACGATTCACGAGTGACCATCAAATGGATGGAGCTCGGCAATATGCGATCTCGTCTCATCCAGGCAAGTTTTGGTGTCACTGGCACGAGATCTGCAGTACTGGTGGCCGCCCCGGCAACTAACCGCTCCATGTCATTTGTTCCTATCACATCGCCGCTGGCACGGTTTCAATTCTTGTGAAAATTTCGATGTCGCTGCTAAATAAAGATAAAGACAATCTAAATCAATATAAAGACAAGCTTAACAGAAAAAAAGGAGCGAAATAAAAATAAAGGCAAGCTTTCTTTTGTTGACAGATTCGAGAGCTACAAGACTACCTTGAAGAAGATCCCAGCCACTCGTCTCTCCCGCCTCACCGAGGCACTCGCCAACTACGACCCTGTCCTCAATGAGTATTTCTTTGACAGACATCCTGGCGTCTTCGCTCAGGTTCTCAACTACTACAGGTGAGAATACCAACCACTCACAGCTGGTAATTACAAAAAAAAGGTTTTCTTCGCGCAAGTCCCCTTTTCTGCTAGGGGGATTATGCGGTATGAATTCAATTTTTGATGATAAGAGATTTTCACTTTTTTAGAGAAAAGCGTTTTGATTTTCGCATGAGACGTACTTCTTTCTAAACGGTTTTGGAAACGAAGTCGGGAATGTTTGTGGTTATGATTTTTACCGTGTTTGAAAATGGCCGCCTTACATACCTACAGTTTGATGGAAACCTTTTGTGAGTGAGACATGCGCCCCGTGCGGTTATATTTTTTGTATTTTTCAACAGGTTTTGTCAGTTGAAACTTAAGTGATGTTCGTCGACTTGTTTGTCAGGTCATCAGATACCCAACTTTGAAATTTGTCGTGGACAGTAAGATGGCGTACTGTTTATCATGAATGAATCGAAAGTGTTGTTTTGGAATGCACTTTACCTCAAATCAACAACAACTTCCCCAAAATGCTGTTTTCGTGACTTTCTTCAATTTTACTTCGGAGTGTATGAGAAGCCGGACATTTTTTGGGTTTGCATCTATGACATACATCATTTGGATGCATTTCAAGCTTGAGTTCAGGTGATTCTCTGACATCCCAGTCACCTTCGGAGTTAAAATAAACTGTCGTTTTGTCTCTGGAACGTTGCTGAAGGTAAGTTTCACTTGAATTGAACAAAATTTGTCTGCATAAATCATTTAAACAATTTTTAAACAATTTATTTACTACAGGTGATACAGAGGCAGAATGTTTCTTAAGGCTAGTACAATGGTCAAACTAGAGTATAGCGACCTGTGGGCCCGAACAAGTTCAGCGACTTCT
>JACJUY010000472.1:315956-340981 GCA_014220935.1 Platorchestia sp. MABIK | reverse complement strand
TGGAGCAATTCCATGCGTGTTTCAGACCGTTTGCTTGCATGAAAGTCTCATTCTATTTTGAATGGGGCATATATTTTATTTTCAAAATTGAGGTAATTCTTCTGTTTTGTTTTCCGCGCTTCATGAAGAAATTGTCGAGTTTTGAGAATATGTCGACTTATGAATTGTCGCTCCTTTAGGTATCGTAGTATGAATGTGACCTTTGACGAATTTGTTTTGGAAAATGCTTATTCTGCTCGCGTAAATCGAGCGCGTCAGCAAAATTGTTTCAATTTTTGGCCGTACGTAAAAACAATCGATTAATTGCATGTTTGTTTTTTAAGTTGCAATGAACAGCAGAAAATGTAATGTTTAGTGAACAGCTATTTCTACAAAGTCATTCTTCGCACTTTAGGCGCGCCATGATCGAAACAATCTATTATATTAGACAGAGATAGCAAGCCTCAGTGCATGCCATAATGTACTCGTATTATGCTCAGTATGAACCTGTGTTTGCACCGAATTCTGAAGCCTAATGCAACTCTGCTAGCTACAAGTATGATAAGCTGATAAATGAATTGTGTTAGCATTTCACACTTCAAGAATTGAATGATGGATCTTGGATAATTTTTACTTATTCGTGCAAAATATTATCAAATTAACTTCTGTGCGTAATTTCAGGGGTCGTTTTAGACTGATGTATATGGAGAAACGTAGCTCATTATCTCGTCAAAAACGAACCAAGCAAGCCCTTGATTGTTCTCGTATTTAACTCTGTCATTACCATTTTATAATCTTTTAGACTGGTATTTCTTTAAAGATGAAAATCATTTATTTGTAGAAGAAAGGAGCCACATAGATACTTATTAAAAATTATTGTTTTTCGGCTTTTATCTCTCAAACGATTTTTATCAGAATGTATTTATAATTAAATCTTTTAGTACTGCGTGAAATCTATTTCCGAAAGTTTGCGTCTTGGTAAATGAGCGACGCTATTCAGTTTCGTGAACCAATTGGGCGAGTGGGAGAGGGTGGCGTATGGGCCCTTTCTACACAACAAGTTACCCAGAAGAACTGAGGTAGCCTTATCTTATCTTCTTGTTCGTGCACTGGCCGGTCCATTCTAACCTGACCTTTGGATCAATCAATGGAAAGCATTTGGTGCTATTCTGTGCCGTTCTGAAGTAACGTTAAAATTCAACGAACGTGAATTACGAATGGCATTCTGTGCGCGCCATGTCGTTTTGTTTAGAGCGGTGAAATTCATTACGCGGCTCGCGATGACTCAATTCACGGCTCTCGAAAAATACATAATTAATTAGTATATAATTTATGTTAACTTGCAGTAGCTGTGGCTCTCGCAATCAATGCGTTTAACCGAAGTGGCTCTCTTGCATAAATTAGTGAATAACATAAGTTTAGAGCTACTGTACTTTCTCTGCTTATGTAGTTCTCAGTCGCCTTCGCGGATTTTATCTCAAAAATAATCAAAAGTGTGTCACAAATATTGAAGAAGCCATCGTTTGCCTGAAGATGTATTCATTCGTGGTGTATTCATAAGTGTTGTTGAGGTTACAGAAATTTATGTTTTTCTTTCAGAAAACACGATGGTGACCATGGCTTGCAATCTGACGCTGAGCGACAGCGGCGAGATGCTCAAGCAGCGCATGGCGCAGCTCAACCAGCTCCGCAAAACCAGACACTTCTGTGACGTCGTCCTCCAGGCTAGTGGACTTACTCGTCCTTAATTTACTCCCTAATTTGCTCCTTAGTTTGCTCCTAGATTTACTCCTTTATTTATTAATAATTAACTCCCTAATTTAGTCCTTAATTTAGCCCTTAATTTGCTCCTTAATTTACTCTTTTACTTATTTTGTGATTTACTCCCTAATTTAGTCCTTAATTTACTCCTTTCGTTGTTGGGTACACGTCGTTAGCCATCATAGCTACAGGTTATGACATCTGTCATCACGCTTGTTCGTTTACACTCTACACCTGACATTACCATCACGATTGTTCGTTTACACTCTCCAAGGTACCGGATTCTAATAAAACATTACGTTGTCGTTGAATACAGCTGGCAATAACTTACATACGCTATGGCATCTCTTAATAAGAAATATTCAATCAACGAACAAATAACACAATAGGTCGAAAAAATTTCAAAATAATCATAGATATACCATGTTTTAACTTTAGTATTCCCTTTCAAAGCTTACACGAAACCTACTACTGCTCGCCAAAGTCTTGGTACTCGGTCTTTCAAATTGAGTCCCCTTTTCTCTGTGCTTTCACACCTTGTCAAATTATTTGAGCGTTTCGATCTTATTTCGGGCAAGTCATCATAGTTCTAAGCGTTACACAAGCTGTGTCTCGCATCAAAAACTCTCCTAAACGGCAATGGCGTCTTTAGACTGAGCAGGTCACTCCAGCAGTCGAAATCAATTGAGTTTTGACTACGTTGAAACCATTGCTGTACCTTGTGTTATGCGTGATTTTGATCTCCATCGTTGGTAATGTTCACTGAATTATAGTACGCAGTTTTGTCAAGTATGCCTTCATACTTGTCGGTTCATTGAGCGTTGAAAACATCGTAGACTCATCCCAGCAACTGCTAAGGCGCCTGAAACCCAGAAGACCATACCTCCGCCATAACCTCAGAGATGGAGTAAGGAATGAGTTTGAACCACGGTTGAGGGACCAAGGTAGGGTCATACCTATGGGAGAAAATACACCTCCTCTTGTTCGGCTAGCCAATAGAAAGGCTTTATTTCTAACAAACATTATGACGTCACCAAAACGCCATGTCGTTAGGCCAATAGCGGAGCCAGATTTGGGGGTAGCAGTGCTACCAGATGCAATATGAGCGCTGCTATTGGTTCGTTGCCGTGACGTCAGCACACCCACACAGTCGACGAAAAAAAGACTGGTTTGAACCTACCTTGTTTCCTCTACCATGGTTTAAACCTAGTATCAGTTGGACATCCGATGAACTTCATTTCGTCCTTCTAACGTATCATCAAATATAGTTTCTTGATCAACACAGCCTTCGATTCGTCACCCGAGACAATTCTCCTCCATCTGCAGTCTTACACACTCATAGTTCGTTTATTTCTTTTCGATCATTTGCAGCCTAGGGTTTCTCCACGTGTCTTCATAGGAACAGTTCTGCTCTTTCTAGATGTTTTCAAACTGCGTGTGCTGACTGATTCGGGTCTCAAGGTCATCAATTTCGCGTTTTATGGCCGCTGTGGTGAGCCTTGGATTTGCCCGAGACAATCGTTTCAGATGTCAATAGACCAACCGATTCGTAGCCTATTTACCTCGCTCGCCTCGACAATTTGTCTCTTTTTCTTTCGACGTGTTGAGGGCTTTGAAATTGTTGAATCTCATATGCGGGACGCTCGCAATCAAGTTGGAAACGTCGCATGTTAGCTGAGATGAAATGAAATGGGTACTTTTAATATTTCAAAATATGATGCCAATCCATTACGTAAGAGCACTTCACTAACGCAATGTTTGAAAATGTATTAACGAATGTTATTAGCTCAAATGTAACAAATAAAATGGGTACTCAGAGTATTTCAAAATATGACGCAAATACATTACAAAAGAGTATTCCATCAACGCAATTTTTAAAATTGCATTTACGAATGTTATATAAATGCTGAAAAAGTTTTATTCCTTGATTACAAGAGAAAAGGACGTTACGAGTACTTGACACCAGTGTGTGCTCGTCTTTCGGGATGGTGTGAACCATAAAACTCGAGAGATACGTGCGAGATGCATGGATAATGTTTTATTTTTGCTCAGACGCCATGACAACCGATGTAAAACTTAAAGTGAATTTCAAAAATCCTTTATGTGTTTGTTAAAGTGTAGATAATTATTTGCAAAAATGTCCTCGATAGAAGCTACGTGTTGCCCCCCTCAGGGGGATACAACTTTTGTCTCTATGGAAACTAGCACTTCCTGGGGGAATATGTAAGGGCCCAAGGTAAAGGTTCCTTTTGTTGGAATAGAATAGTTTTCTGTGTATTTTTTTCGGTTTACTGCTCTCCTGTTTTTTAGTGCCTACTCTTTTCTTCTTCTTCTTCTACTTTAATTTATTTCATAAACTTCTTTCTCAACTTACCGTTTCTTTTCATCTTGTGCATAGATTACATATATCCAAAAGTTCATACTAAATGGGGGGCCTCCCTCTTTCCTCTCTTTAGATCGTCTATGTTACGATTAGGGAGGCTCAAACTAACATCTAATCTAAGCTACACATTGCAATTTCTCGAGTTAAATTCTCAATGTATTTACGGCATTTCGTCGGTTCTGCGGCGCAAAAACTTAAAACAAACTCAACGCTTCTCGCACGCGTATACCTTGTGTTTGTGTTTTAGAGCTCACAAACATCCTGTGATCTCGATTACCACGTCCTCTGTGCTATTTCAGGCCTGCCTACTGATAGATAATCTCGGGGTTTTCTTCCTGCTTGAGTTTAGGACAATCTCGGGGTTATCTTCTTGCTTAACGGTTAAGACAATCCCAAGGTTTTCTTCCTGCTTGAAGTTTTAGACAATTTCGGGGTTTTCATCGTACTTGAAGGTTAGGCCAACCTCGGGTAATTCTTCCCGGTAGAAGTTCACCTCTTCGTTCATTGATCAAGTATATCCATAATAAGCTGTGATGTACAATGATAAGGTTTGTCATATGTTTATAACTGCTCAAAAATATATGAATTGTAACGTGAGTTGCGAGTTAGTTGTATGTTTTGAACCTCCTTTTAGCAAGTGCAATTCACTACGAACAAAAATGTTAAAAACGTTAAAAATATCTTAATCAGTCACGATTAATTATGCGTCATTAGGCACAGCTGATATTCCTCGTTAATATTTTTCTCGTTAACATTGTCTCAATTGAAATATATCTATTAACTGTGGCCATTGGGCACAGCTGAAATTCCTCATTAAGAATTTAAGATGTTCTTACTTAAAATGTTTCTATCACTTGTGTGCAGGTGGGCACGGCTGAGATTCACGCCCACCGCTCCGTGCTGGCGTGCGCCAGTCCCTACTTTTACGAGCTCTTCACCACAGACGACAACCAGAAGACTGGCCGAGAGGATAAGGTGCTCATTCATTATATAGTAGTTTGTTTTTTATGACTTCGCCATTGTCTCCCTGCATCCTTTGGCTTTAATTTGAACAAAACAGCATCCTCTGTTACTGTTACGAGTTTTAACAATAGATAATTTTATTCGTGTTACTCAAATGACGGTTTCTAATGAAATATCTTTTTCCGTTTTGGCTGAGCTCTAATTATACGACTGTTCTTCTCTATTTAGGAGTCTTTACATCGGCTAATTTTACTAGTTTTACTCACACGTCGTTTTCTAACGATCATATAATATTCTCCATTTTGTCTTGAGATCCAATAACTCACACCCGTGTGGCTGTTGTGCAGGTGGTGTACAAGCTGAGCGGCAGCTTCGAGCAGGAGTCCCTGGAGAAGCTGGTGCACTACGCCTACACCGGCGACCTGGACCTGTCTGCTGGTCTCGTACGTCATGTCTACGTTGCTGCCAACAAACTCAGGGTGAGTGGCTGTTTTCGTGTTGCTACCAAAATGCGTGGCGTGCGTTGGAGTCTGATGTTCTCTGTAACCTCATGCGCCATGGTAGGTTGCTGCCTAAATGTGTTACGTGCCTTGGAGTCCGATGTTTTCTGTAACCTCATGCGCCATGGTAGGTTGCTGCCTAAATGTGTAGCGTATTATTACCATAATGCGTTGTGCGTGTGGTAGTCCGGTGTTGCCTACACGCAACCTCATGCGGCATGTTAGGTTGCTGGCGAAATGTGTTACGAAAGTAGTGGTCTTCTTTTTTGGTTACTCGACCTCGTATGCTTTATCGTGTTACTGCTTGAATGGGTTACGTGAGTAGTCAATCATTGTATCGCCAGGAATTTTATATTATAAAAGGCTGTTGCTATCAAGCCAAGGAATTAGTTCCGGACTTTAGTTTCATGCAGGTAAGCTGTCTTTTTATTCGAAGATAGTCAAACTTTTTATTTCAATCTAGACTGAATCATGCATTGCTTATTTGATTCGTTAGTTACCGGAGGTTCACCATTTTTATAGGACATGAATAGGATTGGTATAGTTAGGCATGTTATTCTAAGCTATGGAGACCAGCTCCTCCAGAGAAGAGACTGTTCGGTTCCTTCAGCAGTAGGCTTCCGGGACTTATGTCTTTCGTGCCCCCTTTTTGCTTCTTTCAGTTTCATATCTTCTTCGCCCTCTCTGTTTGTCTTTTCTCCTTTTCTTTGACAGCTTGTTTATCTGGGCAGGGTTTCCTCGTTTCCGAATGTCAATATTAAATGGTGCCTTCTTTTCGCTCTCTTGGTATCGCTTTTGTTATGGCTAGGGAGTCGTAAACTCGCTAAAATAATCAATAGACTCCCCGTTTTCCAAAGGCCATACTAAATGGTCCCTTCTCAAGTTCTCCTAGCTCTATTGGAATCGCCTTTGTAGTAGCAAGGGAGTCTGGAAC
The DNA here is from genome assembly GCA_014220935.1 of Platorchestia sp. MABIK. NCBI lineage: Eukaryota > Metazoa > Arthropoda > Malacostraca > Amphipoda > Talitridae > Platorchestia > Platorchestia sp. MABIK. The sequence goes on along the minus strand of JACJUY010000472.1, from coordinate 334,461 downwards.
TTACAAGCATAAAGATAATAATTATAATCGTTTTTCTGCATATAAGTTTTGGTGTATAATATCTAATTGTTAGCTGCAAGTGATACACGATCATTGTGTTTCAGATGGATCAAGTGTCGCGAGCGTGTGGCAAATTCCTCATCTCGCAGCTGACCACCGAGAATTGTCTGTCAATGCGCACCATCCCTGGCATCGCCAACGACCCATCCATGGTCGAAAAGCTGGACCATTACATTCAGCAGCAGGTAATTATTTCCCTACCCAACCTTACTTAATGCTGGGATTTGTTGTTGTCCATTAGTAATCATTTTCTTAAACGACTTTAGTGATTGGTTCTATGATTGTCCATTCTTGGTATTCGTTCCGCAGAATCCAGTTGTTTCTTTCAATTTTTTGTTAACGTTAAACGTGTGAGAAGAATAAGAGTGTTACTTCCCATGTCATTTTATCAGTATTTCTAGTAATTGGTTTTGTCCAGTTTTGACTACGCGAAAGGTTTTTCTCGGTGGCGGGATTCACGAGCAATATCTTCAAAGCATTTTTGTATGCTAAATTACATTGTTACGTCTTCGTTGCCTTGTCGTTGGAAAAAACGCCGTTTTTCGAATGTTCTAAATCTCTGCATCTATCTTCAAATTATTTTTTTATGCATTACTAGTTCAGATGTTTCTTCCATATTCGAATAGATTATGACCAAATTAATTCGTGGAAGTTCGCAATGCATCAGTTTTTTCAGAGTTCTTAGTGGCTTCGGTTTTTTTGCTTATGATTGTAAACTTTTACTAAACGCCTCGCTGTTCAGCCTAATTTCTGGAACAGTTGTTTAGTTCGCGTAAGTGAAGACACTGGCAAGGTTTTTTTTTTCGGCTAGAAATACTAGCACATTTCTAGTACCATACAACTACTATCTCCCCTTTGACCTTGGTCACGTGATTGTATTTTAAAGCTCACGAAATATTTTCTGCACAATCTTAATCCTTTAACGTCAGTATTTCTGTACTCATACTACATTATTATAACCACCGTCACTAAACTGGCCCTGACATCAGGTAGTTACCGATATCAGGATGAGTCGGGAACTGCCACTCGGCAGAGAACTTCAAAGATTACATTAGACGACAAATTTAACAAGAAATGGAATATGTTGAGGCTATTTTCAAAAGAGGATCGAACATTCCTGTGGGGCGTTAATGGGTTAAAGACATTGACTGCGATGGGTTAAACTGAAGTTCAGTGTCCAACTCAAATTCAAAGTTAAAAGTTGTCAAAAAATTTGTAAATTGCAAACATTAACTGGGTAAAATAAATTCCATCAATTTAAAAAGATTGTTGACAATTTTTCAGATGACCCATCGATGGGTCGTTTTGCAGCTGGAAAAACTTATGCAGGACCCACCGGTAGGTCACACCGCAATGAATGTGTCAAAAAATTGATTAGCACTTGAGTCCTTAGCTCTGCCTTGGTAAGGTACAATTTCTGGTTCAAAATCAGAACTAAACTTGAAGGAGCAATGACTGTGTTTTTTGCCAGATGGACCTGGTGCGAGTGAGCAAAGACACTGGCGGCGTGTGCCGGCTGCAGGTGCGGGTGATGCAATGCACGGCCGACGATGCCTCCATCACCAGCCACGCTCTCTGCACCCTCGTGCTCGAGTGGATCCGACGGCAGATGGAAGAGGAAGACATCACTCTCGATTCGCTCAAGGAAAAAGTAAGAAAGAGGAAAGAAAGAAAGAAAAATAGATTTCTTTCCAATACAGTTGATACAAATAGGAAGAAATCTCTCTTGAGACGCTTAAGGAGAAAGTAAGAAAGAGAAAAGAAAGAAATAAAATTAGTTTATTTCCAATAAAGTTGATACATGACATGTATAACACTGGGTTTTAAAATATCTCAACATTAAGATTCTTAGTTAATATTTACACATGGTATCGTAATATCCATGTCAATTGTGTTGAACTTGCTCACCTGTCTTACTTGCCTTTAATTGGAAACTTTTTACTTGGAATTTTCTCAAGGTGTCCGGAATAGGTCTGGCCAGAATGAGCTGTTTCAAGTTTTTTGTTTGTTTGTTTCTCCTTGCATAAGTTTTCTGTAGTTTGTAATTTTTCATAAATGAAACGGAATATGTTACCTTTTCAAGGTATTTTAAAGCTCATAAAATATTTTCCGCGTAATCTTAAAGGAGCAGTGACTTTTTATGCACAAGGATTACAAGAAAAAAATGTATGTGAAAATTTCACGTCCACTTGTTTCTGCGACAGAAACATTTGTTGTATTTGAACATCGACAACTCCCTGCACGACTGCAGCGACATTCGCACCGGAGATGCTCAGGACACGGAGATGGTGCAAGACTACAAGAAAATCTCCAGGAAGCTTTCCAAGACCAATTTGAAGGTAAAAACTGATGCTGATTTTAATAATTTACGGAGTGACTAGGAAATGTTGACATTTTCTTTAATACGGCTCAATCTTTAGCACTTAGGGGCTCAGGGTTCTATATTCAAGTTTTAAATCCCTCATAATTTTTCCGTGTGACAAGTCTACTTCGAGTTCATTTCCCCGGAAGGGCTTCTACAATCGTGATTAGCAATTTTATTTTTGATTACTGGCTGAGTATGAAGTCTTACTTCATTTTAACTCTTAACAGTCTAATTTTTGTACTCATATTACTGGTATTATAACCACCGTCATTAGACGGGAACTAATGTCTCCAACACCAGATTAAAGACGGAACTGCCCCTTGGCAGTGAACTTAAAAAAAAACATAAGAGGATCTACTTGACTGACAAGAAATAAAGCATGCGAACATTTTTATTGAGTGTACCATGTGGGGAAACATGGGGCGGTTGAGAGTTAATTTGATTTATTCTGTATTTTCTGTTTTTTCTGTATTTGATTTAACACTTTCACCGCGACGTGTGCCACCAGTGGCCACGAAGGGAATTTTCATTATGCTGCTGACCGACCAGTAGTCTAAAACAAAATTTTCATAAATATTTAGGATAATTTAAGTGAATGCTCGATTCAGTTAATGCTGGCTATTTTCAAAATTACTTGCTACAATTTGAGTTGAATGTTGAACTTCAGTTTAACCAATTGCGATCAAAGTGTTGATTTATTCTGTGTAATTTCTACGTTTGCAGGTGACGAAGAAGATTTCGATGGGTCTGCACCCCACGAAGCCGCGCATGATGCTCTACTCCCGCAGCATCTCAGACGAGGAGGACGCTCAGGACGCTGAGTGGAAGCTCATTGCGCACGCCGAGGTCACGGGTGCGTTCTTCGATTTGTTTCACTCTAATGTTCCAAGAATAGTTATTTTGCGTTCCACTTAATTTATTTTGCCTTGCGCTCAATTTATTTTGCCTGGTGCTCAATTCATTTTGCTTTGCACTCAATTCATTTTGCTTTGCACTCAATTCATTTTGCTTTGCACTCAATTCATTTTGCTTTGCACTCAATTCATTTTGCTTTGCACTCAATTCATTTTGCTTTGCACACAATTCATTTTGCTTTGCACTCAATTTATCAATGTTCAATCAAATATAGTCGTTGGAAATTCTGTTTTTTGAAATGAAAAGCAATGTTTCGTTTATAACTAAAAAGAGGATTTTTTCCTCCTTGCATCATCATTACGCTGAGTACGGTTAATTCAAGTTCCACCTCGCTGCTAACTTGCAGGGACTGTTCAAAAAAAACCTATCACGCGTTAATTCTCGTTGTTGCTTTTTCCAGAGCGTTCATTTTTGGCGATCGTGACCCTGAACGGTGTGGTGTCGGTTGTGTCGATCATGCAAGTTGTGAACCCACCGTCTCCCACCTCCCGCACCCCTCACCACTCCCGCCCTGCGAGCGTCGAGAAGGTTGACAGCTACACCCTCATCCCTCACATGGCCAGCTCGAAGTGTGGCTGCGGTACTGGCAACTTCAACGGAACTTTGCTCGTGGCAGGAGGCTATGACAGAGGAGAGTGTCTCAAGGAAGTCGAGGCCTACTCCCCCAAAGACAACGCGTGGACCAAACTGCCCGACATGCGGCAAGGCCGCGGTCGCTTTGATCTGACCATTGTGAACGGTATAGCGTACGCCGTGGGAGGGTGCGATGGTTCCAGGGAACTCAATTCTGTCGAGGTCTTCGACACCGGGGCCAAACGATGGATGAACGTCGCGCAGATGCCCCTTGCCCGATCCAACACAGGTGAGTGAATAAACTCGATTTTCCCTCATTTAGTTGATCAAAGCTCAATGAAGACCGAGTGTTTTTTTAAGGACTAGCTCCTTTTGAATGGGACTTCCACCCCTTGGAAATGCTGATTAAATCCATACTAAAATCAAGATCGGAACTTAACCTCATTGGCGTGATCATTTTTTTTCTACATCACCGTCTCGATGCAGCTGCTGCTAGCACATCGTTTCTTATCATGCATCCTCATTTGCTTGTCCCTGTTGACAGCTTTCCCAAATTTTATTGGTCGATTCTACTTCCTTACCGCGTGTTCAAACAGTGCAAAATAGCATTCAATCTTGGCTTGTTTCATTTTTGGGTCTTATAGCGAGTTTCTCTGTTTGTGCATGTTACTTGTGGGCTATGGTATCCTGTTGCTTTCCTTGAGTCTTCATTTTCTTTCTTTTTTTGTGTAAAATTCACACTTTGTTCCATAGAATTCGAATTTATTTTCAGTGACTTTCGTAACGGAATGCCACCGAAGAAAAAACCTCGCAAAGCACTCTTCTCTTCAACCATGTCGCATGGCTGTTTCCTACCTCTGACGAATGTTCGTTTTCGTGGATTCTCTTTCATTTTTGGTAGTAGAATGACAATAAAAATATAAAAACGTGCGTGTTCCAAGATCTCCAGATTGGTGCATGGTGTTAACTCCAAATGCAGCATTGCTGCCGTACGAGCGGGTCTACGACATGCTCTTTTAACCTATGACCAGACATCATGAGTTTTCTTCGTGCGAGGAAAGTATTGAAATATCATCCCAATGATGTTGTATTTGGTTCGCATTCTCCTGGTGATATTTGCACTTATTATCTAACGCTGACGTGTTCCTCGTTTCCTCCCTGCAGGGCTGAGGCGGCCAGAGGGCGTCTTGGCATTTTCTGTAGATTAGGTCGTTTTTCAGAGCGCCCTTCTCAAGTGATGACCCATCTTATTTCAAACCAGGATTGGAATAAAATGTTATTGTATCCTCATCTAATAAATGTCCTGGTGAGTAATGATGTTTTGTGGGCGGTTGAACCAAATGCCTGAGTTGTAGATAATCAATTGATTTGTACATCAGCCGTGCTTTTCTTTTGTTTTCAGGAGGCTGATTGACATTCACTCGTGTGTGGTATCTCACTTCTTTTGAAGCTTTCGAAAAGCAAGTACATTTTGGCGCGAACTTTGAACAGAGCAGTTTTGAGATGGGCTCTTGTAACTCTCCCTGCCTTTCTACCAAGAAGTTCCCGCTGCTTCTCAAAGGCTTCGCAATAAATATTCTCTTTTTTTCTGCAATAATGCTTCCTTGTGCAGAATGTAAACGTTCTGTAGTAGTTGTTGTTTTATGATTGAACTACGTATTTCTTCTTCATTACTTCTATCGATTTCTGAATGAATATATACTATTGTTTTGAGATGTGCTGCGAGCTGTTTTTCTTTCTGCGGTGAATAATTTCTTCGTAGAAAGTGTGGAGACAAGATGGTGCCGTACATCTGCGGTGTGAAGGATAGTTGTCGCGTGATGCAGGCTTGGTGCGCGTCGCCATTACTTGGGAGATTGCTTCGCGATGTTGGTTGTGTTCGAAATTTCAATATCTGTCACAAACGCTCGTCTGTGTTCTCGTGAATGATTGTCGTTGTGAACATTTATATCAACTGTTAGTAAAAATGTTGAGTGTATTTACATTTCTGGATATTTTGCAGCGATGTTGGCGACTGTCTGCAGCTTTTAGCCAAATGAAGGCGAATTTTTTTATTTCTTTTTATTTCATTTCCAAAGCAATCATGTCATTATATGGGATGTTTTCAGAAGTTTTTCACTCATGTTGGCCACGAGGAATCCATTTTTCAATTCTTTTTGCTAGATTGATCTACAGTTCCAGTAGTCCAGGCAGTTGGGGCAGTTAGTGTAAAGTTAGTAGAAATGAACGCGGAAAAATATTTACATGGTACAAATTCGATAGCATAGAACCCTATAACGGAGTGTGACCCCGAAGTGTCGCACCTCCGAAGGGAACCAAATAATTGGCGCGTGAGAGAACGATTGCTCTTGAGTGCAGTGGAAACTCTGCTTTCGAGGGTTTTTTAATAGTTATTTCAACGATGAAGCTATGAAGCTCACCTCTAAATGATCAATTATTGTGATGTAGAAGTCCGGTATCTGCGATCTGGACGCTCGAACACTTCTGATAGCCAATACGACTGTGGGAAGGCTGAGAGCAAGGATAGAACAGTACATGAGGTGCTAGCATGCCAGATTTAATTTTCAGCGGAGTAAAAGTTAGAAGGCTTTGAAGACGGAAAGTTTGCCGACTTCCCAAATAATGCGAACGAGTAAAGACTAATGAGTCCATAATCCTGGATCGCTTCTCCTAGTTTAGACAAACTGTAACGCTGAATAAGATAGAATATAATTACATTTTGAATGTAATACACAACATTTGGAAGACTTGGTTTTCTCTGGTTTTATGAGACTGTTAGCAAGCCAGTTTTCTATTCTTAGTTGGTGGTCCAAACAATACTGGTGGTAACGGGATTTTTTCCCGCTGCCGGCGTTCCCTTTGAAGAGAAGTAGAGTTTTTCCTTCGAGTACAAGAATAGGGAGCATTTGCTGTGGAGTATTACTGTAACTATTTTTCTTCCGTATTTCAATGTAGATTTTGTTCATCTATTTCCTTCAATAGCTACTTTTAATTCTCTTGTTTTGGTTTATACGTATTTACTTGGGCTTGTATTTTGTAGTGTTTGGTATTTGGTTAAGCTGGTTTGTGTTTCCCTCGATATGCCGGCCATTCAGTAAGAAATAGTTCCTATTTATGTCTTAACTCCATCTAACTTACGCGGAACGTGGATTCACCCTTTTAATATTTCTATTTCCAGAGGCTTCTCCCTGCTTAAACGAAAAGCAAAGCCAAACATTATACGTCACTCTCACGAGGTTTATATTTCGTTTTCGAGCAGGTGTGTGCAGTGCTAACGGCAAGATTTACTGCGTTGGTGGCTGGAACGGGTATTGCGGCATTAAGCAGTGCGACGTTTATGAACCCGAGACAGACTCTTGGACGACCGTGGCCCCTCTGCACACTGGTAAGCTTCATGCTATTCTTACCGTCTTCTTGTTGAGTTCATTCCTATAGGTCTAAGATTCGAGTTCTTTTATGTCTTGTGTTAGAGTAGGTGTCAAATTTAAAATGTGATTCTGTTTTTTCGTTTGGCTGACTACTTTCTGTGTAGAATTATTTCATTTAACCGTGGCCGCTCTGCACGCTGGTAAGCTTCATGCTATTCCCACTGTCTTCTTGTCGAGTAGTTCATTCCTATGGGCCTAACGTTCGAGCTCTTCGATGTCTTGAGGTGTAAAATTTAAATCGATGTGATTCTGTCGCGTTATTGGAGCTGTTGACCGCAGTCTGTGTAGAATTATTTCATTTACTCACACTAAATGTCGTGCGAGAAACATGAAAGAAGTGTTAGATACGTGGCAAGCTAGGATGTTTATTTTCTCTTCTGTATGCTAATTTTTCAGTTGATATTTTTCGCGTGAAATTTGTTTTAGGAGTAATTCGCATTGTGGTTTGAGTCAAATTCCGCTATAGGATCACGAGTTCACATAAGTCAAGAACTTTTTTTGGGACTCGCTGTACACCCATTCCTATATTCTGATTTTTCGAGTGAAATACGTTACAGGAGAGATTCAAACCATGGTTGAAATCAAATTCCTCTCAAGTATTACGAGTTCACACCAGTCAACAATTTTTTTTAGACAGCTTGTACACCCATTGTTCTATGTTAATTGTTCAGTATAAATTATTTGGGTCTAGTATTAAAAGTTCACGTAAGTCAACAACCTTTTTTTTGGGACACCTTGTCGACCCATCCATTCTTGTCCACTAGATCGGTACCAGGCTTGAGTGGACACAAGTCAACCTTTTTTTGGGACACCATGTACAATGTCCACCAGGTCGGTCCTAAGAGACACCTACATCAATCCCCTCTCGTCCACTAGGTCGGTACCAGGCTGGTGTGGCCGCGCTGGGCAACAACGTGTACGCTGTGGGAGGCTGCGACGCCTGGAACTGCCTCAGCTCTGTCGAGGTGCTCGACACGGAGCTCAACGTCTGGAGAATGGCCGCCCCCATCGGCACTCCCAGGCGAGGGCAGGGTCTTGCTGTGTTCAAAGGTGAGACCTCCTATGTGAATCATTTGCTTAACGCGCCCGTAGACGATCAATTTAATTGTCAATTTCATTGACTCGTATATTGATGAGATTTTTTTGTTGCCCACAAAGTCAATTATTTGACGGTCGTCAATCAAGCCCACAGACGATCGATTAAATTGTCAATTTTCATTATTTTCAATTATATTGACAATAAAATTGATCGTCTATGGGCCGCTTGGCACGTCGGTTGCGATATGACCCACCGGTGGTAGGTCATGTCGGTCATATACCATTGGTGAATCGTCTGAAAAATTTTAAACAATATTTTAAATTGATCGTATTTGATTTACCCAGTTAATGTTCGCTATTTATAAATTTTTTGCCAACTTACTTGACTTTAAAGTTGAGTTTAATATTAAACTTGAATTTAATCCATCGCAGACAATGTGTTGAAGGAAAAATATTTTAAATTTAATTTGTGGTTATGAACTACAACGATTTTTGAATTGTAAGAATTTTCCGGAGTCGTACTGCACAAAACATTGAATTTGGTTCTATAGTGCTGAAAAGCGCTCAGAAAAAGAACAGAGAAGCTTTTAAGATTTGTGCAGGTAAATTTACTGTCAAGATTTTGTTATATTCTTGAAGGTAATTTTTGTTTACCATTTCTGATGATCTAAATCGTTTGATCCTCAGGAAAACTATACATGATGGGAGGCTCAGACGGCACGCAGTCTCTGTGCTCGACGGAGATATTTGACCCGGACACTAACAGCTGGTCGCCCGGACCTTCCATGACCACCTGTCGAGCCAACGTGGGTGCTGCGGTCGTCGATGGAAAGCTCTACGCCGTCGGTGGCTTCTCAGGTCAGTGAATCTACACCACGGGAAAGGAAACAAGGTAGGGTCATTTCTATAAGGGGAAAATACATCTCTTTTTCGGCTAGCCAATCGAACGGCTTTTTCAAACAAGCTTTAAGACGTCACCATTGCGACATGTCGTTAGGCCACTAGTGGTGCCTGATTTGGGGGCAGCAGTGTTGCCAGATGCAATATGAGCGCTGCTATTCGTTCGTTGCCATGACGTCAGCATTGCCACACGGTCGACGAAAAAAAGACTGGTTTGACCCTACCTTGTTTCTTCTACCGTGATCTACACTAATTTTTGCGACATGTCTTGGAGTTTGGACGAAGTAAAGATGGTAGGATGCCCTCGAAGTCGCTGAACTTACTCGGGTTCACGAGTTGCTATGTTCACATGGGTTCATACATAGCTATTGTACTCCTCATTTGGCGTGTCTATCGATAAAGGACCTTTACATTGAGAAATTGAAAAAATATATATTGTACTACATTTCATGCATCAACTTTCTTCGGAATAAAGGGTTTTTCTTTTTTCTTTCATTTTGGTAGTTTTAAGAAGCAGTCGACTTGATGTATCACTTGGGGAATATAAATTGCTTGAATTGTGGTGTCTAAGCGAACACACCACGAGCACAAATTTCTTTTTTGTAGACGATCTGTGCGCATGCACACGCTGTTCTTGTAGTAAAGCATGATTTTTTTCCGTGAAAATATAGTTCAATTTCTACATTCAATTTATTTGTTTCACCCTTCATTGCGAAGTGATATAGAAATAAATGAGTGTAGAATTTGAACTATCACCTTTCATTGCGTGGTGATTGTTTCCAGACCGGCTTTGCATCATATATTCAGAAAGCGCAGAGAAACTGTTCATCAACCCTTAGTGACAATAACTTTTTATATGTGACTTGAGAATTGGATACCGTAGTTATATGGTTAATATCAGATTGATTGGCTCTAGGAAAAACCCGAAATTCTATGCTGTGTTACTGTCGTTTCCTCTTCGATTGTAAGCATCTTAAACAATTAGACTACTTTTTTTTAGAACAAATTGTATCAAGCAGATTGTTTCTTTAGGGTACTACAATGGACATGTTCGAATATAATTACTTGTAGCCCGAATAAGTTCAGTGACCCCTGGGGCATCGTCTCCAAACGCTATTATAAGGTGTGCAATTATTTATAACATAGTTCACTCGACCTAGTCGTACGCTAAACTGATCAATTAACGAGTCCACACTCGTAATAACATAGTAGCCTTGGCCATCAAAAGATTTAGAATGACAAATTTTCTCTCCATTTCCAGGCAAGAATTTCCTGAACAGCATCGAGTACTTGGACCCTGAGACGATGGAATGGACAAACTTCACGCCGAAGCCAGAAGGGTACAAGAGCCGGAAGACGAGCCGGTGCACCACAAACGGCTGCGGCGACGAGGAGTCTCGTTCAGAGACGCAGGAAGATTGCTCCGCCAGCGAGCTCGACACGAGCATCCCTGAGGAACTGGAGCCCGTCACGTCCTGTAGTGAAGCCGTCACCGTCAGCGGGATGTTGTCGCTACGCGAGACGGCCAACGTCCACTGAAGAATCTCGCGAACCTTTTGATCTATGGAACTGCAATTACCAACAAATGAATTCATTACTCATAATTAGTTTTTGAATTGTTTTTAGACGTGCTGTACGTGAGCAAACTCTATACTCTTGCTACTCTTTAGGCACAGTTTTCTTGCGAGTAGTTTACTCATTGTACTTTCTCATCGTCGTTGTAAATCTTACCTACGCAGTTCTATTTAGTCTCATTCCTCTGATCTTTGTGTAGTTAAGATCCAACCTCCATTTGTTGTATTCAATCAATACTACCTAAGCGAATTATTTTGGTAAGTTTTTACGTATTAAGTTTACGCGAGTCAAAAACTGCGACTTTGTAGGAAATTTTGCTCAGTTTCTGTTGCATTTTTGCAGCCATATTTGTAAGTGTAGAAGTTCTTGCAGGAGTTAGGCATCGCTGCTCCAGTTACTGCATCGCTCGAGGCATGAAGAGGTCCCTTTGCGATGATTTCGTTTGAGTTTGGAATTCAATTTTTGAACGGCAGCGTCTCAAAGTTCATCAAAAGCGAGGTTGAGAACTAAAGAGCAGAGCTTGCGAGTTGTTGAGCTGATTCTACCACGTGTAGTAACGCTCTAAATATCTCATATATATACAGTATGTAGTATATATTACTAAACTATTTTGTAGAAAATAGATGTCAGTGTATTTTCAAGTGCGAACATCATTTCTGTTTACGAGCAACCTTTGCTAAGTGTGGCTGTAGGATGGAGTGATGTAGTGTTGTCGCTCCTCACTGGATCTCTCAACGCACCAAACTTCATTTACGCCTGGTCGTGTCAGTTGAACCTTTTGACCACCAGCACTGAGGACACTTTTATGTTTCTCACTCATTTTCGCAGTGCTTAGTGAGTGTTGTACGAGCTGCGGTGATGAAATTATAATAAAAACCGACTACAGTTATCAAGAAATGCAATGCAAATTGAGGACACTTGAAAACTGTTCGGATGAAATTTCGTTTAGAGGTTTTGCTACAAATTTCATTAATTCGATGCCCTATAGAGTGTGAAATTTTTTTGCAATGCGAGGCGCAAACTAGGAATACATAAAACAAGGATTGTGTTAGCTAGTACGGAGAAAAATATACGTATTGTGTAAAATATACATTTTGTTTATATCAAAACTTTCATCATCTTGGCCGCCAAAACAATGGTGAGTGAGCATAATATTTGAAATAGTAGGCGAGTTAGTCATGAATAATATTGTAAACTTGGGGACCATGGGGACAATTACAGTGCAATATATTTGTAGATGTTCTGTGCACAAGTTTAGCACTCACTTAGCAAGTTACAACTATTCCCATCGAGCTCGGTGAAAATCGCGTTATGGCCAATCGGTAACTCCCCTGACTGAAAGTGCTGTCGCCTTTTGTGGCGGTTGTCCTTATGTAGCTAACTCAGCTGATGGAAATCGCGATGTGGCCAATTAAGACCGCGGGTAACTCACCTGCTTGGAATTCCCGTCACCTTTCGTAGCGGTTGCCCTTATGTAGCTTACTCAGCCCCTAGCCGACAACCTTGCTTCTGTGCTAAAGTGGAGGTGTCGTCAGGCCTAACCTGCTTTACGAGCTATATAGATCCACCTCCGAGCGCTTCTATCTACCGTCACTGGTGCTTTGCTTTTCATGCAAAGTTTAGTTAACACCTAACACCTCCGCACCACCTGCGTACTTTTCGTCACTGTAGCAATAGGCAATGCTGTACCAGATAGTTCTGGGGCCACTGCTGTGTACTCTGGTATTTAGATGCTGCTGCTGATGTGTCTCTAATTCGTTCCGGACTGAAGATATTGTGTAGCAGATAGCCGGTCGTGAAAGTGACGGATTTACACAGCAAGAATTTGAGGTTCTTTGAACCTGACTGACAAAAGGAGCCTAGCTATTTCAGTAGCTAAAATTATTGGACGAAAAATTCGAGTCTGAAGCAAAGGATTTTGCGTTCGAACGCTGCAAAATACATGTTTGGGCTTCGTGAATTTATAACTTTGGTGCATTGCAATTGTGAGGTGCGTTATCGAGGCGCACACTTTACAATATCTTATTCCGGCATGCTTCAAAAATTCCACTCATATATGTTGCTAAAGCGACCGATGCTGTCCCTTTGAGCCAGTGACTATTATTATTGTCGAATTAGTAAACAGAGTAGTATGCTGTTGTCTCACTTTTATTTTCTTGTGTTAGTTGATGAACAATGACAAGGCTATACCCTCGACGACATAGTACCTCAACATTTCGTACTTTTCTAAAATATTTTTGCATTTGGAGGCTTGCCTTGCCATTCAAGTTGTTAAAAGTTTCTATTTTAGAATTAACTGCGTCACTGCACGGTCTTTGAAGTGATGTTAGGTGACCACCATTTTGTGACAGTGGAGCGTTTTAAGATTCTTGGCCAGACGGGCTCAATCATTGTGTAGTTGCCCGCTGGCAAACGAAAGACTTCCAAAAGCAAACACTTTTTCAATCTAATTGCCTTTGGAAAATGATTTCACATAATAGAAGTGAGGATTGTCGTATGTCAACAAGAAACTCTTATTGAAGAACGTCCCTGAAATTCAAGCATGATTAGATGTTATTTGATTGTAATTTATTGAATTTTTCTGATGAATTTATTGCAGTATTGGTATTATCAGGCCGTGGTACTCAATTGTTTAGAGTTTCGCAACGAACTTGCTTGGCGTTGGCGATAGTTGAAATGACTGCTACAGGTTCTATTAAACCATCATCTTCGTAGACCACTTTTGTCTGCTCTGTTAGGTTTAGAAATCAATAAGTGATAGTTATCATTTTCAAAAAGTCGTGAATGTGATAAAAACTTTTTTCTGACTTAAATTGGAGTCGCTTTTCTCGTGACCAGCACCGATAGCTCCTGAGAAGAGATGTGTTAGGCTAATGGTAGTTCTGTTTTGAATTATCGATTAATAGTCTATTTGTACGTAAGCACAGAGTGATGCATCGATAAGGTTCGTTGCATTGTGTTCTTTCTAATGACAAACTTTCATGCCAGACCATAAATGAGTGAAAATTCTGTTATATGGCGAAATGAAATGACCTATTTGTAACGCGTTAGTGTCTCAAATGAAATATTAACTATTGATGAGCCGTTGACAATTTTGTGGGCAGTACATTCGGTGTAGTGCTATTACCTTATATTATAAGCAGATCTATGTTTGTATTGTATGTTGATAATAAAATTACCCGGCCTGAAAACTTGGCTTCTCACAGCATTGCTTTTTGGTATCCCGCATTCACGGATCTAAGCTGCCCGGAAATGAATGAAGTGAAATCTTAAAACGCACTCTATAGGGAGGCTGGAAGTAACATCTAATCTGAAACACAATGTAGCAAACATAAAGATCAATTTAAATCGTGTTCCGACGACTCTCTGATAAAGAATGGAAACACAAAGTAGACAAAAAAAATCTCTTTATACCATTTTTCTTATGTTTTGTAAGACACTCCAAAGTTCGTAGCTTTAGACATGACCCTGATAATTTCGGACAAAGCTGCATCTACTTTCATGGGCAGTTCGTCTACAATATCCCTCTGGGCCGTAGATGAAATTGCCAAAGGCGCTGTGTATATTTTTCTTCTGAATGAAGTACGAATGCAGCCCCCTGTAGAGCCCTGAAACGATTAAGATCATAGTATTGAATTTGATCACACAACGTCGTAGCGGCAATATCAGAGAATTAAATTTTAAACGGGCGTACAGAGTCGAAGTTTGCTTTGCAGGCGTAAAACAATGAAGATCGTTAAATTATTATAAATCGTGGTTCAACTCAACGGAGGTTGAATGGTTATTTAAATTTAGACCATCATCTGAATGGTAGTAGATGTTAAGATTTCCAGTGCTTAACGTTCGAAAATCTTCAAACTATCATCAAGAATTGCAGGATCAAATTTTGCAATAGATTGAAAACGACAAAATTCAAAAAATTACTATTCGTAATGTATAAGAACTTCACATTATTGTCAAATTGATTAGGAAAAATACGTCTTTGACTAATCATCATTTGGCACATCGGTTAGAAGAAGTTTACTCTTTTCTTTAAAGTCATACTCTAGAAAATTGTTTCAATTAAAGTGCATGAGATATATCGCGCTAAATTTACATTCATCACAATTCACAGACGGTATTAGGGTAAGAAAATAGCTTGCTGATTTTGAAGTGTTTTGTAGTTTCTCGAGTTTCTGTTTCTCCTTTGAAATATTTTAAAGGGAGGCAAATAAGCTTGTCAGAACTGAGTGCTTCTACAGTTCTGCGTGTATCATTAGATTTTTTCCCTCTCAATGCCATTAGCGTTATTTTCCACTCTTTTATGTTTTATTAGAATGATGTAATTCTAAAGCTCTGTTATTAAACAGTTTATCTTTTTAAGATCAATATGGATATCTTATTTATAGTTATTTTTTATGAGTATGATCCCCATATTCACGCTGTCTGGCAACGATATTGTCACGGCTCAGGGTTTTTTAAGCCGAGAGTGTACAGCCGCGTTATTTTCACTCATCTGCTGGTGCAGTGTGGCTTAAAACGATATTCTGGGCCTAACATACCGGGTTCAATTTCATGCCCTTCTCTCAATAACATAATTACCCCCGATACAACTATAGCATGCCTCGTATGGTTTGTCCATCAGTTAATGACCTTTATATTAAAACATTTTTTAAATGCAATGTGTTGTAATACATCTCATGCATCAATTTTTTGGGGAATGATTGTTTTTTCTTTCTTTTTCTTTTTCACCCACTGGCCCTTGCTCAAGATCATACCTCGGAACCCAGTCATTCAGCACCAACTTGCGTGGTTCCCTAGCTGGGGTGGCCATGTTTCGCCTATTTAATAAACCAGATGAGTCACAACTTTCACCTGATTATCATTACTTTATGAAATAGGACGGTGAACAGTGGTCATTAAACGGTTTAAAAATATTAAAAAGTGTAATATTTTGTCAGCTCCACCGGAATATTAAATTAAATATGCTTACGTCATTTTATTCACAAGTTAATTTAGTTTCTAATCAATAAAGCGATTACTCCATGAAATCCCAGAGCAGATCGCGTTCAAATGATAATACATAAGGACAAAGTTTTAATATCTTGATTAGCATCTCTAATGCTTTCTATACCTCAAGGCTTGCTGATAGAAATCGATTAACGCCACGTAGAGGAATCGAAGGGGTGAAATCAAGATTTATTAAAACAAATACAGACAAATCAGCCAAATCATCAGCCAAAAATTAATGCGTAAGATGCTTGTGTTCGTCATAGCCGTGTGGCCTTAGGACCTGCCTCCGTGAGGGCAACGAGGGTACAAGTCCCGGAGCTGGTGGCGATTTTCTCCGTTAGGTATGGAAGAAAAAATTCTAAGCACAAAACCCCACTCTACCCAGGTGTCTGAAATGGGTACCGGTCTTGACAGGGGGAAAGCATCATGGCGTCCTGGTGTTAGTTATAAGGCATTTGAAAAAAAAACAATGTACAAGGTGATATGTATCAGGCTTGAATTGGAAATAAAGTATCCGTAGATGCCGATGTTTGTTTTGTTTGTTTGTGCTCCTGCTACGTTTACAAACTTGAGAACTTCCAATACAATATCGCCAAAGAAACCATCATCAACTGGGAGAAGAAAATGATCTACGTGGCTGGCGTGCAGACCTTATTCTAGTGTAATGATAAACTTGAGTAGCATTCCATTGTACGAGAGAAATAAGAGTAATTCAGGCGAACACAACAGATCTGTGCACTCGAGACCAAACAATGTAGATGAAAAAAAAACTTCTGTGTAAACGCAAGTCGAACTCAACAAGCTAACTAAAGTTTGTGCTTCTGCAAGATAATTTGAGAAGAGGAATCCCATTTTTTGTTTCTTTAAGCACACCAGAAATGCAGCATTTTGAAAAAATGTTGAAAACTTTTCGTACATAAAATTTAATGTCTATGTTCTTATATATGCTCATAATTCAATCCGAGTACGCACTAACGAGAGGGTTTTCAGAAATGCGTCACATGAATTATGTTTTTCTTGGTCACCTGTATTTTAAATGCATCACCAGAATCCGACTGCCGCGACAAAGACGAACTCATTTTTTCGTGTTTTTCTCCGAATCCTGTTTTCGACAATTATCATGGGTATTGCGATACCATGTATAAATAGCAATTAAGGATCTAAATCATTTGTCTCAACATTTAATTAACATGGGTATTACGATAACCATGTATGAATGGCAATTAAGGGTCTCTGTGTTAAGGTTATTTAAACGCGATTTTTGCTTTTATTTCAATTTAAATGTGCGCAAACGAATACATTTTTCAACTAAGCGTTACGAGGATTGTGTTTTCTTAGTAACTTATATTCAAATTCCCCGTCAAAATCAGATTAGGCAAAGGAAAGGAACTCATTTTTGATGTGCTTTTCTATCAATCATTTTTTGATTCAACATTTTACACGAGTATTACGATACCAATGTGTTATTATCAGACAAGGATGTTTAATGTTAAGGTGTTTTAAAAACCAATGTATCAAATTTCATGTTATACTTTATTGGAAATAAAATGTTTTTCTTTCTTTCTTTCTTGTCTTTTTAATTCAAAATGAAACCTTTGAATGAGTTGTTCAAAAAGTATGCGTGCCATCGTTATAATCATAGCTTGCAATTAGCAATCTTAACATTTGCACTAGGTTAGCATTTTTTTTACGTTGTATTTAATTTCCGTAAATGGAAAAATTCAAATATGAGCAATCGGGAAAAAGAATACAGGAAAAAGAATCACAAAGGATGACACAGAGTTTTCTACATAATTTTACATTTGATAGACCGGTAGAAGGAAATTGTGTTAAGAAATTATTGAGAGTGTTTTATCATGAGCAGTTTTATACTTTTTTATGAAACTGCCATATGATTAAGCTATGGACAACTTTAAAATTTTAATATTGTTGTAATAGCTCTAGATTAGGTTCTAATTGTTGTATTGGTTGAATTTCTAAATTAATTTACAAAGTCGTTTATGACTGAGTTAGGAGACTAAAGTATTCAGAGGAAATTCTCTGCTCGCAACTTGTTCTCACGCTGGAGTGTTCCGTGTTACTGTAGAAGACGTTGAAGATATAGTAATCGCGTGTAAATTTTGTTCTTCATTACAAAAGCCATTGAAGTGTAGCGAAGTAGGAGAATTCGCTAAAAATTTTATATGTATTTATAAGAAAAAAGGTTAATCATGGCACAGTACGATCTAACAAATAAGTTAACTCCGTATTTGGATCGGCATTTGGTGTTTCCTCTTATGGAATTTCTCTCTGTTAGAGAGGTAGGTGATTCTTCTGATCGGCGATTGTTAAAATTTATGGAAAGGAATTATGATGCGTGTGGTTGAATCTACTTTTTAGCATAGCGTTTGGAGGTAATGAAATCTTTGTATTATTGTCCAGGTGTGGTTTCTCTATATTTAATGTATGTCATCTAAATGTGGTTTTTTGTTTCACCTTAGCAAGGGTATAATTACTGACATCGTGTCTCACTGTGTCCTATTTTGATTTTAAAGATGTTTCTGAGTGGCATACCTAGCTGTCTTGAGCTGCTGGTTTATTTCCATTGAAATGTTATCGTATAATACAGTGTGTATAACATTTAGGCTAATGCTCAGGGTGTAAACCAAACTAAAGAGTA
>JACJUY010000472.1:295706-311473 GCA_014220935.1 Platorchestia sp. MABIK | reverse complement strand
TAATTTGTAGTAGTAGGGTTTGTCGTACACCCCTCTAAATTCCATTTTCATTGCTGTAGCTCATTTTTTATGAAATTAGTCAAAAATTCCTCCTAAGATGACCTTTATTTTTTTCCTGCATTTTACCAGTCTACTAAAGTTCATAGGCATTGGTTTACAAATGAAAAAAAGTTTGTAAAAGGCGTACAGTCCCTTTGAAGAAAATGACAGCTCTACAATCATACACTATGGTTTTTACCTACATAAAATATGGAAAAAAATTATAGCTAAACAAAGTTGAAAAAACTAAAAAAATTATGGGTTTTGCAATAATTTTTTTTCTTTTCATTTATCACTTCTATATTTTTATATTGATACTAAATATTGATACTTCATACCCTGTTGAACGATTTGAAGTATGCTTCATTCATTCAAATGAAGGCAGTCCCTTCTCCCTATCTCAAAAAGTGACGGCAAGTATTGTATTGCAAATGCCCCAAAAATGAAAAATTACCTTAAACTAGATCATTTTCTGAGTCCAAGAAAATTTTTTACTCAAGTTGACTTGATTTAAAATTGCAAATTCTATTTTCACACAAAATTTTAGACCTCTTTGGTAATTGGTATCTGAAAATACATCTGATGGTGATCGATTCCCTTAATCTTTATTTGTATCTGTTTTGGGATGAAACTGGTATATGTTATGCTAATGAGTAAAAGTTATTTATATTTTATTCAACCTTTGTATTTTAGTTGCCATTCTTTGAAGCAAGCTTACATCCCACCATAATATTCACTTTAGATTTGTTCAGTGTCTGGATTTCTGATTTCTTAAATTCAGGTCACATATTTTGATATGAATATTGCTAATGATCCAATAATATTTAATGCTGATAAATTATCAAGATTTCTATTAGGTTAGTCTTAGAGCATTCAAAATTGTTCTTAATTGTAGAGTTCATTCCTTTTCAATGTTATTATCTATATATTGGGTAATGCTAAGAAAAAAAAAGGCTGGATTAAATTAACATACTAGTAAGAGGTAAGTTTTTTGGCATGAGGTAAAATTTGTATTTTCTGTAGTGTGGCATATGTCATAAGCAGACATCTCGTTTCAGTTATGTAGGCGACCTTTATAACTCAGAATATTTAATTATATTGTGTCAAGCTTTCGACTTGCTGGTCATCCTCATCATAGTGTGAAAATACGGAATGTCCATAAAGTCTTTTTCCTATTTCACAAATTTATTACTAATGCCATTGGTAAGATATTTTATTCAGATGTGTTTTATGGTATTCAAAATTTATTGAAAATTTTTACTTCATTTAATAGACATCTACATGAGCACCATTAGTTACACAAAGCACATCAAGATGGCACTCAATTTTTTGCCATGTTTGCTGTAGTATAGCCTCATCAATTGTGGCAATGGCATCAGTAATCCTTTGTTTTAGGTCAGTAATGTACCTTATCTTTGTTTGAAATATGATACCTCTAACATAGTCCCGTAGAATGGAGTCCAGGATAGTGATATCTGCTGAACGTGGTGGCCAAGGAACTGGCCCATCCCTTCCAATCCACTGGTCTTGAAATGTTTAATTGAGGAACCCACAAACATGCAGTTCTCAATGTGGTGGTGCACCATCTTGTTGAAAAATGATGGCTGGTTGAAAGTCATTCAGTTGTGCCACATAGGTCAAGGTAAACATTTGCAGTATTGCAGTAATTGATGTCTTGTTGAAGAAAAATGGACTAGTTTGTGAGGCTATGCTACGCCAAATATGGCAAGAAATTGAGTACTGTCTTTTATGTGCTTTGTGTAACTAATTTTTCTCATGTAGAAATCAATTAAATGAAGTAAAAAATGTCAATAAATGCCAAATACAATAGAACATCTCAAAATAAAATATCCCATCAATTACATTTGTTGTAAATTTATGAAATGGTCAGGAGACTTTGTGGACATCCTTTATTACCTTTCATCACATCGTAAATACAATTGTGTTTAACCCAAACTAAATGTATTTGTGTTGAACACTGGAAACTATGACTTCTTTGTAAATACATAGTAAACCAACCTGCATATGGTAGGTAAGGGTTTGACTGCCTAGGTTCATTTTTTGATTAACTTAGAAATTAAGCATAATGTTGACAAAACCTTGAATTTTCCATTTCCTTTGTGCTGAGGAATGTTTTAATGCTTTCAGAAGATGAAGGAATATTTAGCTTCGTTCAACATGCTCAACTTGTTAATATCTTGAACCCTCATGTTTGCAATATTCACAATGTTATTTTTTATTCACAGATCTACAATGAGACTGACCTACAAAGGACAAAGTTGGATCTGCTGTCCAACACAAACATGGTGGATTTTGCCATGGATATTCAGGCATCACTGTATCCAGACCAGCCACCAAGCACTGAACTTACAGAGAAGAGATCTCGTGTTGTAGCTGAGCTCAAGAGGCTGCAGGTGAATAGAGCATTTCAATACATACTGCTCCTTGTTTAGGTTGTGTTGTGTTTACTCAGTGAATTAGATTTAGGTGAATTTAGTACTTTATAATGTGCTGCTCCATGACATCAGGGAATTAATGACAGTTAATTTTTACAAAGTTTACTGTCGTTTTCTTTGGATTTACAACTGTGCTGTTCTATGTGTAAAGTAGTTGGTTATCTAATGAGCAAACAATGTGGAGACTGCGTGCAAAAGTTTGTGGTGCAAAAATGACCAAAAAATGGCTGAAAGTGCCTAATGCTGTGAAATTTTGGCTTTTTTTGTTGTGATAGAAGGGCACATTCAATTTTCATTTTATTACTCTTCTTCTTTAAAAACTGCAGTTGCTGCTGAGGAATTTTGTGCTATCAGTTAGGAAAATGTGATATTGTAAAGAACTCTTCATATTTGGCACACAAGTTGTAGCCCTGTAAAATGAGTTGTTGAGCAGGACAGGAATGTTGTCACCATCTGTCGGTTGTGTGAGTTGCTTGTATAAGGTCTGCAAAAATTTCATGTGTAAAGTTTTGATTAATCAATTTTAAAACAAGGCTATTAGTTTGTGCGTAAAAATTGATTCTAAATGCGTTATGTTTGTGCTTATGCATAATTGGTATCTGATGACACAGGCATTTGCGACAGTGCAAGAATAGGCAACTTGGCTCATTTCTGTTGCTGTTTTTTAATTTATTATTTTTTGAACATTGAGGAAAGATGATCATAAGAATGCCGTCAATTTTTAATTTCCAAAAGTTTTCTACATTTATTGAAAGAAAGCTTTTTAAAAAGTTTGCCTACACTTCTCATCAAACGTTGTTTACTCTTTACATGGTATAACTTCCATGGTTTTGCTGGCCAAACTTCATCTGAGGTTAAATGGGTTTGTTGCTTTGAAGTTATTCAATGTGTCCTAAATTTTTAAGTATATCACTATTGTGTTATTTTAAAGGTTACTTTGTTTCATAACAGAATTTATTGCTTCTTTCAGACCGAATCTGCTCCAGTTTTTGACATTTTTGCTGATCCTGAAGTGCAGAAGCAGGTTCAGTCATCACGTGACTACAAGACACTTGTGAACTACCTTCAGGAGAACCATAAGGTGAGGTATACCTGACATTTACGCACCCCATTCAGACACAAGCATCATTGAAACAAGGCAATACACACCTTTCATTCATACATAAGGTACATTAAAATGAAGTAATATACACCTCTTTTTTAGGCACAAAAACTATTGAACAGCAAACGGAAAGTCAAGATGAAAGAAAAAGGAAAAGAAGAGGTAGCAAGGAATGCTCGAAAACTGAAAGTAAAATGAATATAAGACAGATGGCAAGTCCTGAAAGCCTATCTATAGCTGAGGTAACCTAACAGTATCTCCCTAGGGGCGCTAGTCTCCATAGCATAGGATAGACAAATCTAACCTATGCCTTCTTAGGGAAATTTTAATTTTTTTAAGTACTTTTTATTCATAACTTCTTAACAGTACATAAAATTGTTTGATGTATATTTTAGGTAACCTTCACACTTTTCCATGAGTTGGTGGGATTCATAAAATCTTTTCAAGACAACTTCCTGATGTCAGTCATCCTCATCCGAATTTGAAGGCTTTCTTTGACCTAATTACTTGAACAATGAGAACCTTAAGGGTCTCTTTGCAGTGTCTTTCGTTTCACCTCGTTTTAGATGGCCAGCACCATTTTGGCAACAGTTCCAATTGGATATTCTTTGCTACTTCTGCCTGGGTTATCCCTAGGTCAAACCATCACAATCTAATTCGTTAGTTTTCTACGATTTTATGAAATCATCTTAGAGGAGATGATTTTTTTATTTATAGGTACCAGTTGGCATTGCATTTTTCGTTTTTTGTCAAATGCATTTCATGCTGTCAACCACAACCTCCGTTATATTGGTTAAGGGCATTTCTATTCAAATTGAGTGTTGAGGAAGGTGATGGACGTGGCATATAGCAACTCCTCTATTGAATGGAAGTGCCTACAGTTATCATTCATTCTCTTCCTATTTTTGGTTGGTGCTGTTGTTATACCCAACGTCGTTTATGAGCTTCTTGAAGTAGTAAGGATTAATTGATACATTTCCTTTCCTTACTTAAGTTACATTCATGTGATGCTCTTTCCCAGAATTTTACTGAACATCATTTTAGAGGTCTTTGATTGGTTGCCTTTGATTCCTCACTTACAAATGTTTTAATGTTATATAATTGGAACTCTTCAGGTGAAATGCATTGTAACCACTATTTTTTTTTGCAGTTCAAGCCTGAGATGCTGGACGTAGTGTTCAAGTACGCCAAGTTCCAGTACGAGTGCGGCAACTACAGCGCCACGGCTGACTACATGTACCTGTTCAGGTGCCTCGTGCCACCCACCGACAAGGTCAGACTTTTCTTCTACTTTTGACTACTGTTTGCCGTAAGTGCAATGTGCACTTCTGGTCATATTTTGACCATGAGTGGCTGAAGACTAGTTGAAATTCTTTTCAAAGCTTCTAGTTTGTGTAAACTCTTAGTTTTGCCGTAGGTGCAAGTTATGCTTCTAGTCATGTTTTAGCTTTGAGTGGCTGAAGATTAGTTGAAATCCTTTTCAAAGCTTCTACTTAGTGAAAACTGCTGGTTTTGGAGTAAGTGCAATGTATACTTCATGTTTTTTTTTTCAGCTTCGATTGGCTGAAGACTTAAAATTCTTTCCGAGAGCCCTATTTGTAGAATGACAAGGCAAAAGTTAGTGCACTGCAACTATTTTGTGGAGTGCTTTTTTTAGCATCATCCATTGCGTTAAATATTTTTTACTCACCATGCAGATTTGGCTTTGTTTGCTTCTTCAGTATAAACTTCAAGTATAGAGATCAACTTGAAAAACCAAATTTTTCAACTTTCAGAAATGCATTTTTCCTATTAATATTTGCTCTATCACATAATAAGCACAAATTTTCAAATATTGGATCCAGAAACCATTACTCAATTATGGTTCTCATTTTTCCCTTCAATTAGAATCACAATAATTGTTGAATTTTGATTGCATCCTCATTTTTGTTTTGTCTCATTTGAACCACAAAAATATTTTATTACTGACGTTTACATGAAAACTCTACAGAACTACCTGAGCTCACTGTGGGGCAAGCTCGCAACGGAGATCCTCACCCAGGACTGGGAGAACGCCTTGGATGACCTGAACCGCCTCAAAGAAGTACTCGACTCTGGTGTGACCACCAGCACACCTCTCCAAGCTCTTCAGCAGCGCACGTGGCTCATCCACTGGTCCCTCTTTGTCTTCTTCAATCATGCAAAGGGTGAGTTGGCCAAGCAAGACGTACTTGTCCGTTTCTTTTTTTTCCTGTAGTGTTTCATTCGTGATGTGATGCTTCTTGAATTGCTCAACTTCATTGGAATGCACTGGTCAGTTATATCTTCCTGACGTCTGAAATACCCATAATTTTCAGTCTAATTCTCGAACATCTTAGCTTTTTTTTATTAAATTCTCATTGCATTCTTAAGAAGGGTTCAAAGATTATAGTTTCTATGCTGGACACTTCATTCGTTCATCGTTTTGAGCTTGTGCATGACGCAAATTCTGGCGCAGGTCGGGAGCTGATCATCGAGATGTTGCTGTACCAAACGCAGTACCTGAACGCCATCCAGACGATGTGCCCTCACGTCCTGCGCTACCTCGCCACCGCAGTCGTCATCAACAAGTCCAGCCGCCGCCAGGCACTCAGGGTGAGCCTCCTGCTTATGCTCCTGTGGTTTCTTTATAATTGTTCAGAGCCTCCTGCTTATTCTGCTGTTGTTTCAGCTGGTGTTTCTTTATAATGGTTTACACTTTCCAGGAAAGAATGCTGCTCCAATGTCTTATCTACCCGTTGTTTCTTTATATTTTTTAATTTGTTTTACGCTGTCCAGGGAAGAGTGCTGCTCGAATGCCTCAACTTGGTCTGAACATAATAACCATTTTATCTTCCCAACGTGTTTAATAAATAGTCAAGTCTCAACCTATCCATTGTATAAGTTCTCAATAATGCTTTTACATGAGTATTGCTTGTGGAAATGAAGTTTTTAATAATTAAACGCTCACTGCAACTGTGGAAATTTCAGATTTTGACCGACGCCATCATTAATGATGGTATATTTTCTTGGAGTGACTCATTAATGACTAGCAACCTTTTTTCTGTTTTTTAGAACATGAGTGGCATAGTGTTTAGTTATGATCACTAAGAAAGTGGAACGTTTTTATTGCTTTCGTTTTGTGAAAAAAATAGGTGTTTTATTTAACGTTCTATGGTAACAAGACGTCAGTTTCTAACAAGACGTCGCTTTCATTTCTATTTTTGTTATATGGTACATAGTTGCTTTCATTGAATTTCAATTGTATGCTGCGATCATTTGATGGTACTTAACGTGTGCTGTTCCGTTGTGCGTTTTCTTTTGTGCAAATTCTCCCCTTCTGTTGAGCGTGGAGTGGGATTCAATTGTGAGCAGCTTGTTAGTTAACAGCATTTTGATACGGAGGTTGCTAGCTAGTTTGAAACTAATGCCGCTGCCTTGTTCAAGTGTGGCATTAGTTCCTTTTTAGCATTCCTACTAGAGAAATGTCAATCATTGATGTGTACAAAAGTTGTTCTTGTGACATAAGCACTTGCAGTGTTAGGGGAAGTCGTGTATCTTCTTAGGAAGAAAATTTATCTTGTGTAAAGCGATTCTGGCATCTTCTCATCTGGCCTCTTTGACCAGTGCTCAAGTTTTGCACTCTTCAATCATGTGTGCTTCGAGACACATTGCGACTCATACTTGCAAGATCTGATGTTTGAAAAACGAGAACGTTTTGGTGTTGGTTTTTTCCACCCAGGAGATGGGTTACTTGTTATTAATTGTGTATTTGGCGACAGGATTTGGTGAAGGTGATCCAGCAAGAAAATTACAACTACAGTGACCCCATCACTGAGTTCTTGGCAAGCCTGTACGTCGATTTTGACTTCGATGCCGCCCAGGAGAAGCTGCAACTGTGTGCTGATGTTCTGAAGAACGACTTCTTCTTGGTAGCTTGCATGAAAGACTTCATCGATAACGCTCGCCTCATGATTTTCGAGCTCTTCTGTCGGATACATCAGTGCATCAGCATAAAGTGAGTCATTCATTTGTAATTGGGATCAAATTTAGCGTATGATGCGTTCAAGTCGATTTTTGTATAAGACTAACTTCTAAATTTGTACGTTATTTCAGTGAATTTTTGTTGAAAGAATCTTGATAATTAGGAAATCTCGAGTGGCGTGCGTACGTACTTTGGAAAGCGCACCTCCAGCTGTTTGGGAGCTCACATGTTGTGAAACTTGAGCGTCAGTAGCAATTAAATATATCTTCAATAAAGACACGAACACCATGTATTCTTACTCAGATATTGACATAAATCTTACCTATAATTCAGTCGACAGGAAATGACCGGCAAGGATTAGCTATCTTTTTTGTGCTTTCTTTACTTGAAATGTCCTATTGCTGTAACCTCGGAACTTGGCCATGTGTAGTGTTTGAATACCTTTAATAATTTTTACTACATCTAGCAGATTTAAATATTTGATGGTCTGCTGTTGAACCTGCAATCGTTTGATGATGTACTGTTGAACCTGGGTTTTTATCGGTTATGAACATTTGATGGCACTCTGTTGAACTCATTAACGTTGGATGGTGTACTGTTAAACCTGCATATCTGTTGGTGTTCACTGTTCAATGGTGTACTGTTGAACCCGCATATCTGTTGGTTTTAACCATTCGATTGTGTACTGTTGAACCTGCATTTCTATTGGTTCTAAACATTTGATGAGCCACTGTTGACCCCGTGTCACCTGAACACAGCATGTTGGCGGAGAAGCTGAACATGAGCCCGCCAGATGCTGAACGCTGGATTGTCGACCTCATCAGGCAGGCCAAACTCGACGCCAAAATTGACTCCCAACAGGTCAGTTAAATTATCAATTGGATGCGTAGAGATACTGACTGATTTGCTCTTTTACTGAAGTTTTTCTTTGATTTCCTAAGATGCGGTAGCCTTTCTTTGATTTCCTTAGATGCGGTAGCCTTTCTTTGATTTCCTTAGATGCGGTAGCCTTTCTTTGATTTCCTTAGATGCGGTAGCCTTTCTTTGATTATTTACAGAAAAGCTCCTTGGCTCATTTGTTCCAGAAGTTTTTCTGATGGTTAATGAGCATATCTTGCCTGTTACTAAGGTAGACGCTTTTACACAGCCAATCAGTCAAGTCCTACGAGTCCTGCATTTACCAGCTTGCATGTTCGTTGGAACAGCTTGCCTTGACGTGAGATGCTATTGTACAATCACTTTTCGCAAGTCAGTACATTCATGGCGAGGTCAAAGTTTCTGGTGCAACAAAATTCGTTCATTGTACCTTCACAAAATGATCACGAAAGAGATTGAACTCATGCATTGGTTCATTGCCACACTTGATGGAGTGAGTCTTTTATTGATGTCCATCGCCATTATGAGGCGCATGCGAGCGTCTATACTAGCTGGCCGATTGAAATTCAGATAATTTTATTCACAAGCGCACACCTTTCTAATTCCTACGTGCTATCTCACTCATCCAAAGCTCTTAATTTCATGTTACACAGTCTTGTTTGCCGCTTGTATGCCTTGCACCCTTCGTAGGCTCGGGCATCCTTTATTTGCGAATGCTCTTTTTTATTACAGGTTTTTCCCTTTAATTAATCTAGAAATGACATCCGCCATTTGAAATGGTTACTCAAATTCATCATCGTGTCAAACTGTACTTCCAGCTCTCAAGTGTAACAATGGTGGTCTAAATCGGCAGTAAAAATAAACTTATAGATGCTTCAGTGTCCTTTGGGTTCCAAGAGTATGTAGTTTATCCTTTCTGTGTTTGTAATTGTTCTCATTCGCTCAGCTTATGAAATACTCGGGGCTTTTCATTCATTCATTCTATTTTTTATGGATCAAAGCCCTCTGAGAGAATTTGAAAAATTTGCTGATGTGGATTCTTGAAGAGGATTTACCTGAGTGCGTCGTCTGCGGGTATGTTTGAAACATGTTCTCAAGTACTCGATCTCGTCTTCCACAGGGTCACGTTGTGATGGGCACGCAGGCGATCTCGCCTTACCAGCAACTCATTGAGAAAACAAAGAACCTGAGCTTCCGCACTCAAATGCTCGCCATGAACATTGAAAAGAAGGCGAACACAGCTCGCACGAACGAGGTTCGTTACTAATTGCAGGCTGAGTGATGCCCACTTAACTTGCTGACCACAGTGAACTTGACCAGCAATGTGCTTGGGTTGTAGATTTCAGTAGCGTATTTTCGGGCGCTTCGAACTCGTGCAACCGGGAAGTGCTCATTTTGGTATCCTAGATGACTGACTTTTAATGTTTGTCGTCTAGTTTCGTAATTTTTTTACTTTGAACGTTGAAATGGTCTTGTTTCTTTCGTCAGAGCTACAGTGGCATGTACAACTGAAGGAGGGTTCCGACCATGTTTTGTATTGCAACTCAATAAAGCTGGTTATGGTCAATGCTGTTTGCTTACCCACCTTTTCGGATCCTGAAATTATCATGCGACCAGAGATCGTGGGAGTTGATTTCAAGTTTCTCATTGGGGGGGAATGAACTTTGAATGTTTCTGCTATCGCTCTGGCTCAAATGACTCACGCGTGAATTTTCTAAAAATAATTTGAGACTTCAATGCGCATACTTAAATTCAATTTAGGTAAATTTCTTTCATGTTTGATGAGGCTGTGTTAGGTTACTAAGAGCCCGACATGCTTAGTGAAGGGCTCTGTTCCTTGCTCATGATGCGTTTGTAGAAGCGAAATTACTGTGAACACATCTCGCAGCGCGGCGTTATGATGTGAACCTCGGAGTGAGGTAGACGAAAAGTTTTTGCGAGTTATATGCGTTCTGAGTACTCGTGTCTTGCTGCTTGGGGAAAAAAAATCGTACGGGTATTCTAATATTAGTGCACTAATCACCCAATTCAAGTGAAGATGATTCAAAACCATTCGCTTACTCAGGGTTAGTACATAATTCATGAAATAAAGTTAGATTTTTCTCACAGTAAAATGCTTTTATTCTTACAACATCGTTGTATATTTCAATTCTTTTAGTTGAAAATGAGCGTTGATACAAGCTAAAAATAACGAAATTTATGAGTTTCAGATACGATTCCGGAAGCTGAAAATTTTTTGTCTATAATTTTCCATACAGTATCAAAGTTTTAGGACTCGAACTTTGTGTCAGTTTCTTTCATTCTAATATCGTCGTTACAAATCGATCATGGTGGGCTTTGCATCAGGTTGCGCTACTGAAAGTGGTGGAGACTTGACCATTTACGTCAGAATTTCAGGAAGTGTATTGAAAATAATCTTCAAGAAAATAACATCACGACCACCGTCGTAAGGCTGACACTCATCGGGTTGCCACCGACATAAAAACCGAGGAAAGAGCTACCACTAGGGAGTGTTCTTCAGAAAACTCATGAAAAATTAATAAGACAAAGTTCATCAAGTAATTCAAACAGTGAGGCTGTTTTCAACTCAGGACCACGTGGTCGTCCGAGACGCTAAACGATTAAGTTCAATAGTTCATTTATTCCTATCTTATTTAAATGGAGATTTACTCAAAGGGGCATACACCTTCATATTTTAATAGTTACTGGAGTAGTCTCAAATGCAAATTACAGACATGAAGTCGATCGTAAATTTCGGATATATGTGTCAACTGCTCTATAAAAGCGTTTATTTATCAATCACAAGGCAAATAACGAGATTTTAATACGAGCAAATTTATTGGTCGGAAAACTTATTAATCAGAAAATTTTGGCTGGTACTACATAGGTGCATGAGTCCATAGGGTGCGCCGGTCACAGGTGTCGATGGGTGGTGTCACGTAATCGGCTGCGAGGGCGCGAAGTGGTCCTTAGCGAGACGGGATGGTGGCTCTCTCGCACATGAAGCTGCGTGCGTGGGGCAGAGATAGAATTCATCACCTTAAGTTTTTGTTTTCAAATTAAGAAATGAATAAAAATTGCGTTGGGTCTGGCACCATCGTGTTCACTGCAGAATTATTTAAACCATTCTAACCAATTTATTTGCCGCTAGTGAAACATCAAGAAAGTTATCCCTTACGGCTATTACACATTTGAATGTGGCTGCTTCTGTGCCTGAATTATTTCAGTGCCTTCTAGGGTATTCTAGCAATATTATAAGGGGTAAAGTTATCCTTAATCTAGTACACTTACCTAGTTCTGGCGCTGACTGACCAATCAATGGTTCCACACAGAATTTGAGAATTTTGGGGGTTTATTGGGTTACAGGTTAAAGTATAGGCAGTGTTTTATGCGCGGGTCAACAAGCTGGGATGGAGCATAAACGCGTAACATAAAATTTTGGATATGTCCCGCAAATCTAAGTTGTGACATTGATAATTGTGTTCTCACTTTAGGAGTTCACACTTTACGTTTTTCTAGTTTGAACAGAGCTTGATTTAAAACCCACGAAGCGAGAAATTTCCCAACCTGCCGGAGAGTTGTAACTTGTTTCATAAATGGTATCACGTTATCATGTCCGAATACAGGTTTCTGAGCAAAATTTATAGGAAGCTGAGGAACGCTTTGCAAAACTATAATCATGAGAGTTTTTAAGCGTCAAGCCATGTTTGTAAAGAGCGTATTACATCTCGTTTCCCGCGTTCTGTGTAAGAGGTGCGGCATACCAACAACCCCTTCTTCCCTCAAGGCCAGGGAGGCTGTGTATGGAATGTTACGAACGAACGTGAGCAAGATGTTTTGAATTCGTCTTCTCATGCTTAAGTCTACTCAGGAATTGTGCCTCTGTTCACTTGTGAGATTTCTCAAATATAAACGACCGGACCATTGTTTCGGAGTCGGTCCCTCAAAGCTACTTTCAAAAACAGTCGAGCATTTCCTATTTCACCTTCATGGAGGTGGTGTGTTGGACGCTGGTGAGTAGGAGATAGACATCAGATAGTGTACTTCGTTTCTCCACTACTGACGTCATAAAACGTACCTGACTGTACTTAAGCACTCGCATTTATAGTCCGTTGCTAGAATGTTACCTTAAACTTTATACTTACGGCATCTGGTCATCACAGTCGTCGTCGTACATGCCCTTCTTGCCGTCAAGGGAGACGCAATCTTCGCTCCTGAATACGAAGCCGAACCAGCGATTTCCCGTCGGCTCATTCTTTGCCCAACTGAGGTAGAATTGGAGTTTGAATTTGAGTGGAGGGTCGCTGCTTCACTGCGTTCTATTAGTTCTTTTGTACTGTAGACTCTACATTTGCATCTAGGCTTCCTAATTGCATTTTTTAATTCTTGTGTACCATTCTAAGCAATTCTATAGTTTCATTCAGTGTTGAGACTGTTGTGTGTTTTTCTATCAACTGATATTTTGTGACAATATACATCCTGTTGCTGTACACAATTGTGAAAAAGGAAGTAGAGAAACTCATACATGGTTTCCAAGCAATTCAATCGTACTTTTTTATAAAAATGATTGTTAGCTAATATTAAAGCCGTTGGTTTCTTCGTTAGAATCATTTTGAATCGAAGAAGTATTTAGTTGGACGAGATAAGTTAAGGACAAAATTCCTATGAAAACTTTATATTGCTGAACAAATCGTAGATATGAGCTCGTATTTTGTGAATAAATGCAATTGTATTAAAAGTGAAAAAACTAATAGTAGCTGCATGGACTGAATGTTTTTTTTAATTTTCGTTGGTTCGTAGAGGTACTAAGAACACAAGCTCTTGCTCTGTGAAATGGATCGATTGCGAAATTAACACGAGAGTGTAATAATTGTTCTCACGTGTGGTGTGCTCTGAGCGTTATCAGTATTGTGGTATTATTCAGAACATTCCCCGTGACCGATAGCAACCCAAAATAATTTTCGTTTTCGCGAGTAGTTATGCGCAGCAGCAGAATGAGTTAGCATCCTAAAAATTCTATATAGTGAGGTGATAAAGTCTTTGGAGTAATAAAACTTCACCTGAAATGAATGATACTCAAAATTCAGGGACAAATTTGAATTCTTTGGAATATTCAACTACATGAGCCTGCATTTAGAACTGCTAGTGCAAAGCAAAAGGTGCTTCTGTAAGTCTATCATGACTGAAATTTGAGAAAGATTTTTAGACTTTTTACCACTTTCTTACTTCAAATATGCGGGAGTTTTGTAGTCGGAGAATACATGCTTCTTCTCAGAGCGCAGATCATTGGCGTCAGTCCAGAACTTCTTTTTGTCCGCAATTTCTGTAACGCAACATGTAGGTTAACACTTCGTCAACTTCTCGCATGTACAGTGCGGTAATTAATAAGTGAAATAATTGCCAAGTTCTGCTATATCGTACCGCGTTTGTTTTGGCACCCAAACGCTGATTTTTCTTCGTGAACTGACAAAGTATTTCGTTCATGGTTTGTTTTCTCTGCGTGAAAAAATTCAGAGAAATGTTTCAGCGCAATGACTTTGTGGAGTTGTGATTAAAAATAACGATACGACTACGTTCAGTGGGAAAAATACTTTCTGAAAGACAATTGTTGAGATGATCAGGAATAATTTGCATTGTCCTCAAATCAGAGTTGCTATTAGGATAAATTCTAATGTATAAATTAATTGAATAAGACATTTTCAGGCAAACGCGCGCAATAACACAAGTGTAAAGAGAAGTGCACTCAGCATTATCCTTTAAACTCCTAACGTTGATATCTGTAAAACGATTCATTGTTCCAACCGTGTCATCTTCATAATCTTTTCCTTGCTTCAATTTAGGCCTATTTTATTAAATAGTGTTCCTACGACGGATATAATCTAAGCCTCATGACGAATATTGTATCGTGTTAAAAGTATCCCTGAATGAACTTGCTGAAGGAAGCAAGCAAAATGTGAGCTGTTCAGTGCAGAAATTATTTTAAATTACTGGGTTAGTATCCGTTATTCTTCTGTGATCATAATAAGTTCGTATTTACCCTTTCAGAGCCCAATTTTAGCTGCATTTGAGTTCTACCTGCTGGGAGTACTGAGGGTACAACAAGGTGGGCTCGGAAGCATGACTTTCCCGACGTTAGTACAAAATCCTCCAAACCGAAATGTGAGAGCTCATTTTCGGCTTTATATTCATTCTTCTCGAGTGATTCCCACACGATGCGTTGCCCGTTTTATTTTTTCAGAAGGGATTCCGGTCACGAGAATGAACGGCTGCCGTATTAGAACACTCACTTGTCACGAATTTATACTCAGAAGCTGAGCTGATCCTGACCAACGTGGCTCCGTAGATGCTGCAGTAAGATTGTGCAGTGGCCCAAGTGGTGGAGAAAGTGAACTGCCTGTAGCAGCTCTCGTCTTCGAACTGCGTGAAGCCGTAGGGGCACGAGTAAGTGATAGGAGCTAAAGTAGTGGTTGTAGTAGTCGTAAGCTTAGGGGTGGTCGCAGTAGTAGTAGTAGGGATGGTGGTAGGGACTGTGGTAGGTTCAGGGGCAGTTGTGGTAGGTTCGGGGGTAGTTGTGGTAGGTTCCGGGGTAGTTGTGGCAGATTCAGTTGTCGTGGGGATGGTGGTGGGAACTGTTGTTGGCTCAGGTGTAGTCAGGGTAGTAGGTTCAGGCGTGGTGGTGGGGATTGGTGTGGGTGCGGGTGTCGTGAGGGCAGGTGCTGCAGTTGTAGGCAAGGTAGGCTCGATCCGGCTGCAAGCATCCATAGCTGCTCGACGTTCCGTCGATTCCGCTTGCAACTGATCGTCTGCAAATAACCATTCACGCATTTGTTAGTTACAAACACGTTTTAGACAGTTCAAATTTGAATGAAATACTTGAGCTAATATGAATTACGCATTAGAATGATGCGAATTTGTAGCATCCGCCATAAAGTTCAAGTCTACCTTCTGTAAACAGGCATGGTACATGACTTGTCGCTGCTTAGGAAATACGGTATATAGGCTACCCGAGTGACATTCAGAGAGGTATGCTAATAGGATCTATCCTCGTCAGTGTCTGTCCTCGTCAGTATACCTTGGAAACTAGTGCTGATCTCAGGTAACCTTAACTACCCACCACAGAATCAACAATCTTTGTTGCTGGAGGCTAAAGAAAGAAAGAAAGAAAGAAAGAAAAACATTTATTTCCAATAAAGTACAAACATGAACTGTCGAAACATTGGTTTTTAATACACCTTAACCTAAAAACATCCTTAATTGATAATAACACATTGGTATTGGGATACCCGTGTAAAATGTTGAATCAAAAAATGAT
>JACJUY010000472.1:276000-295500 GCA_014220935.1 Platorchestia sp. MABIK | reverse complement strand
CGTCTTTTATGCTATTTCCTTTTTTAATTTCTTGCCTCCAGAGGAAGAAGTTCAGAGCTCGTATATCGCAGCTAAGGGGTATATTTTTGAGAGCAAGTGACTGGTCTGGTGATTTAGGAAACGAAGGGTAAATAAACGAGGGTATTGGTGAGCCCTCATACTCAATAAACTTACCTCGCGCTCACACTTCGCACTCATGCAATCTCACTTTAGATTGCACTTAAAAAACTATATGTTGAAGGATAAAGAGATCATTGAAGTTTTTAAAAACTTCCGCAACACCAACAGCAAGGGCTAGGCAAACAAAAATCGAGAATTCAAAATTGGTTCCGATTGCGGTAGAATATACCCTAGCCCTCAGCAGCATCCACGGATTATTATACGAACCGGAGAGGTAGGGCACCAGGGTACAGCTCGCAAGTTGACCGCTCTGGAAATT
The DNA here is from genome assembly GCA_014220935.1 of Platorchestia sp. MABIK. Lineage (NCBI taxonomy): Eukaryota > Metazoa > Arthropoda > Malacostraca > Amphipoda > Talitridae > Platorchestia > Platorchestia sp. MABIK. The sequence goes on along the minus strand of JACJUY010000472.1, from coordinate 295,061 downwards.
GATCTTGACCATCAGCTCGAAGTTCTGCTGCAGAACAGAGAACCTCTGGTACGCCACGCCAGTAATCGCGAGCTGAAATTCGATTCCCGTGGTAAGAGACAAGATAGTGTAATTTGATTTTGTGTTTTGTTATTGAGGACTAAAACTGCATGTATCATTAAATTATTATGTGACGAGCTGTAGTTTCGTTTTTCGCGGTTAAGCTGAATGTTAATTGAATGTTAAACAACATATTAAATGGTACTACCTAATTTCACAAAGATGTAAGAGCAATTGCGCTTCCAAAGTGTACTCAATATTTTTTGCCGAATGCTGTTAATTTCTACAGTAGTAAAATATTTCGACTGTCATCGCTGATTCAAACTTGAAAATAAAAGCGAAACTCAAATTTTCTTCAAGCACCTAAGCATTGTTTAGTTACGCTGCATCGTAAAGTAGAGGCCACCATTTTCAATGATATTCCATAATTCGCATCCTTAGCAATTTTTCCCAAGCTTCAAGCCTCGTATTGAAAGCGGTAATTTAGCTACTGGTGCCAGGATAATATTTATTGTGAACCTGATAGGTCCTATACGTTCAGCATTCGCTGAATATACAGGATATTTGTGAACTCTGTGCCAAAAAACACAAAATACTGACTTCTTTCATTTCGTGAAACTTGAAGTTGAAATAACGTGTTCAGCATCAACAGAATGTACAGAATATTTGTACACTCTGTATCAAAAAACACAAAATACTGAATTCTTTTATTTTGTGAAAAATGGAAGTACTCACTCCGGAAGAAGAATCTCCGCACATCAGAGAGCATGTCGGAGACGGCGCACTGCCCGTCGGGTAGTCGACTTGGACGGAGACATCGCACCGAGACGCAACTTCTCCGCGGATGGCGCAGAGCTGAAGTGTAAAATACGAGTTTTGAGGGAAGGTTTTTAAAAAAATTCTTACTGTTTTTATGAAAATACTTTGGAAATGGTTTCTTTAGGGATTGTTGACATCATGGGAATGACTTAAAAATAAGTCATTTTATATCAAAAGGGTAAATTTGGGTTGTTACACCCGTATCTACGCATGCAGAAGAATTGCCTTCGTTTGCTTCTCCTACCGAAAAAAACTTTTGAATAGTGTAATACAGTAGTTTTTTTAACAGCACCGCATTTATGACATGCACATCACTTATCAGAATTGCTTAGATAATTTTACACAGAGTGAAGTAGAGTAGTGTCTGTATTTAATCTTCAAATGCCTGTTGCTTGCTTTAGGCCTAGACTTGTTGCCAATGTCAAAGAAATAAAAACACAAAATTTTCTTGATAACATGCTAGTGAAAATACCATTGACTTCATTCGTAGCTTCCTAAAGAAGGAATTCCATTTTCGAAAATTTGCTTAGATAGTGCCTGGATATTAGTGATAGTTATATCCAGGCACGATGAAAGGATGAAAGAAATAAAAGTTAACTGTACCACAGTAGAGATACGATCTGGAAAGATAGACGAGGAGCTTACAGTTGCCAGGAATATGATACCAATCTTCAGACAAGCCATGGTCGCCCAAATCGGAGGATGACGAGAGACTGACATGGGCATGGCCTGCTGCAACTTTTATGGCTACTCACGGATTCTACATTGCAGGGCACACAGCAGGAACGAATATTCGAGGCAAAGAGGCTCATTATCATCTTCAAAGACCCGTATCGGGTAAAGAAGCCATGAATGTGCAAACAAGAGCCGAATTAATTCATTCTTTTGAAGGGTTATTGCACCTGCCAGCAAATGCTTACAGGTTAAAGCCTGCCAGTAATCTGTGAAGTGTGTAATCAATGCCGTCATTGTCGGTGAACTCTGTATTTTTACCGGCTTTTTATTCTCGGTGAGCTTTCTACGGGTGTTCCCTAATTCAGTGTGTACGAAATAAATCATCATTGCTAGTTAAAGCATATTTTTATTTATTTTGATGCGTTTTCAAGCTCTATTCTGTTAACACTTTCATTTTATTGCTGATAATCATTCTGACTGATCAAGATTAACACAATACTTTAACTATTCAAGTATTAATATGGACAACTTGGGAAGAAGCAAAATACAATCATTGGTCTTTGTCAAATAAGTATCTTTTGGTTTAACGATTTTAAAAAGTTTTCTCTACTCTTTCTTTAAGCCAAGGCAGTTTTTTTGAGATGTCACTGCAAGTTTAGGAGGAAAAAATGTCGTTATTCCCTCAACATCAAAGTTTTTAAAAAGTTTCATTATGCAATCGAATTAACCCTCAGAAAGGAAGATATATTTCAAATTGTATAATGTTGTTGGACGTACTGCTATAATTGATTTTGAAACTTGGTATAACCTAATTTCTATTACTTCATCATAATTTGGAGTTTTCATTTTGGTTAACAAAAGGAAAATTTATTTAGATTAAACGCTTTCGTGTGCTTAGTGTAAGCCCTTTTATTGCGCAAATATGCAAAAATCAAGGTCGCTCTCAATTTTTTTAATTTATTTAAATTTTCAAAATAAGAATACAAATTGATGGAGGGATAGAAGTAAATCAAATAAAGTACAGATTGCGCTCGGATCGTTGTGAGGTAAAATATGAATAAAACGGTCGATTTTTTACATGGATGAAGACGACATAGTTGATTTATTATCAGTGCAGCATATGGTGAGAGTTATAAATCAATATGAGCGTGAAAAATGGTTGCACTGAAAAATTCAAATACTTTTCTTGCTTAAGTTCCTGTTTCTCCAAGTATGATGCAGTTAAGAAACAGCTAAGAGCTAAAATATGAGTTAAGATATCAAAACATGAACAACTCGTACTATATAACAAAGTTTGAATGGAAAAGTGCTCATAGACATTAATCCATGAAGAACGTTCATGCATTGTTATAATATTTTGCTTACTTCTGTTTTTTTAACGAAAACCCGTTTGATGAGAAAAAAGAAGCTGGTGAACTACGCCGGAAGTCAGGTACATGGGCACTATAGCGTTCCCCCAAATGTTCTAAGTTTAAGTTCAGAAACTATTATTTAGAACGTTTTTTTTTTAAATAGGTTGCATTTCAAACAGAATTGAATGTTAAAATTCCCTTAACAATTTGAACTTGTAACATTTACAATGCAGTAATGATGTTAAGACTATCTTTTGAATGTTTATTTTCTTGCGCTAACTTAATGACGTTTGCGATGCTCTCATCTATTCAACATGCATGAGTAAGTTTAAATCAGACTTTATCTCATATTACGAGTCAAATATAAGATAATTAATTTATTAAAGCAAAGTCTAATTTTAATATCAACCCTGAACTATATACCTCACTATGAAAAGCGTGCGTGTAAAACTGTATGAGCCATCAAAACGAGTATATCTGTGCATAAGTATGTGCCTTTATGTTTATGCGAAAAATACTTCTCAAGAAAGCATTGACGAGACTGTCAGACTGTACTTTCTCTCAGTCTGATGTTAACTTGCTTTATTTTATATGCCTAACAAATCTTAAGTCAGGTACGTGAGTAAACCTGCTATTATTCATGTTATTTTGCAATTAGTTCATCTCCTTGTACGTTGCCATAGAAGCCTCGTTTTTTGGCCCATAATGTTGATGCTGTCGACTGTTCAATATTAAGTATATAGTCTTATAACAACTGTGGCAAACAATCTTTTAAATCATTCAAATATTGAGGGTGAGTTACTTAAATTTTCTTGTCAAGCTCGAGCACTCCAACAAAATTTTCAGAATTATAATAGAATTTCAATTTACCGAGTAATCTTCGTTAAGTGCTTACGGTGGTCTGGGTGACACACTCGCCTCATCGTCGCCCTTGAAATGGACACTAAAAAGTTCTTCGGACGATTTGAGGGAATTTAAAGCTATAGCAAATCATGGAAATTATAAATCCAATGCTAGCGAATACTCATGAAATATAGAGATGCTGCTAATAGATGCTCCTAATTTATGCTATTATTTCCAATACCGTTATAGAGCTTATCATTTGAGCAATATACATGTGAGGCGACTGGTAAGTTTTCGCTCGTGTCCTGCTGCAACAAGATTAGATGCACAACGATATTCGCACATGTGTAAAAGTCCTGGGACGGATAAGAATATACAGGGAGATTGCTGTAGATTTTTGGTCCTTGAATACCGTGTTCATAAAATATTGCTGTTTAAATAGTTTAGTTTAACCACAGGACATTAATTTTTTCAGAACGGTGACGGAATCAAAATGGACGAAGTGATTTGTTTCAAAACATCGATCTTAAACACGCGTCGCTGCCAACATGTGACCGTATATAATCTAAAAGACATAACAGTGTACATGACCGTATATGACCCGAAAGACATATCAGTGTTGGTGAGTAGCCAAGCTACTATTCTCACTTTTGTTCAATTTGAAATCTTTCGAAAGTGTTCGAGATCATATTTCAGGAAAGTAGCCTTGGATTTAGCCCAATTTGGACTCTTATGAGTCAAATGAGTCAAAGAAGAAGAAATTTTTTATGAGGTTTGCAAAAATCATATATCTTCGTAAGATAGACTGATAGCAGCTAACCTGACTAACTTAAAGTGTGATGTCTGAATTGTTTCTGCATCACTCAGTCACATTCGATAAGGTACCAAATATTAGAATCTTGGGTGTGCGGATACGATTTCCAGAAAAAGATTGTTCTCAACCTTGAGCAGAATATTTACTATATTTTTTTTGCAACATTATAAATACATGGGTACCTTTCTACATTTTTGTTAGCTCATAGCTTGTAAATGATTGCCTGGAATGAGTTACTTTGAAGTATGTTGCTTGTTTTTGATGGGTGTGAATTTTACTCGTTAAATCTTCTTAAGTTATTGTGTTCTAGAATGCAGTAAATTTCGTCGCATGATATTATGCAAGCACATTTCACTATATTTTACTTGAAAGAACTTAGCCACTTGTATGTTTTTGATAGTTCTATTTATTTTCACTGGATGAGCTGTAAGTTTGTTATCAAGAACGGTGCTTCAATTTGATCATGCTATTTGATCATGCATTTGATCAATTAACTGTTGCAAGCTTTTAAATTAGATCAATCAAATTTTTGATAAAAACAAATTCTATAACTGTTTCTTTTGTGATATCTTAATGACAAATTATCGTCTAAAAAAGATAATTTTTTAAACCATTTTACTCACTTTTATTATGATATAAATACCACACTTTTTTAAGCAGGTTATAAAATGGTTTCGTACAGGAATACAGGAAGATGAGTTGCACATTCGTGTGATCAGTGGATGCTTGTGTGAAAGCTGCTGCGTCATGCCACTGCAGAGCGACACCATTGACAACAGCATGTGTGTGGTCAGCGATAAGTGGCCCCATTGATAACGCTAGGGTGTGTATTGACGACCTTGAGTATCGCAACTGAACGCACCGAAAGACTTCATTGAGCAACTGTTCATCAATTATGGGTTTTGAGATATAAGCTATCACACGAATGCATGCCTTTTTTCCGCAAAAGCCGAAAGCTCTTTCCATCTATTTCACTGATGTTTTATGTGATGAGGATGTTCGAATTTTTTAGAGTGCAAATTTTAATAGTTTATACTTGCACCTCGATTCTTCCGAAAGGCTTAACCAAATAATCACATTTTGAAATCTCTTTTTGGTTTTAGAGAAAAACTTCAAAATATGAGGAACAGCAGCAGGGCTGAAGGCGAGTTCAAATTTTTTTTATACCCCTCTCTCTCTTTTTTGATATCGTCTTACTTTCTCTGAAGGTTTTTTGTTTGATAGGAAAGTATTGAAGAACATCCAACCAGTTGTTTGTTTTTTCAGACCTTGGGTAAATTAAATTTACTCAACGTTTCCTTATCTTTTGGTGCAAGCATTTTCCCCTTGTCGAGGGATACGGATTGCGTTTGTGAATCGTTTCTAGACAGAGACCGTAAGAGCAATGATGTTTTATCATGATTGGAGCATACGCAAAGCATTGTTGCTCTCGATGGCAGCTCATTAGTTATCAATATACTTATTCAGCATTATTCAGGGGTCAGCAGACTGCGAGTTATCCCGAAAAAATACATTTTTTCATGCATGCACTAAAAACTTGTTCGATGTTGTCCAAGCTGAATATCTAATTACAAATATTCGGAAGATATTTTTGGGAAATCGTTATGGAGTACTTGGGGAAAATTATCAGATGAACATCATTTAATTTTAATTCACTAATTTTATCCCAGGAACGTTATATGAATAAGGCAACATTTGGATACAATCTTGAATAAATTCTGCCAGAATTCAACAGTGAGATTTTTATATCTGAATCACTGAAAAAACCAGAAGTAAGTTTTTATATCAACAGCAGGTTCAAAATTTCTTTGTTTTCTGGTAATTAATAAACCATTTAACTAGACATCCTTATCACAAATCCACAGTTCTGCGGACCAAACGTACTACAGAAATTCATCATTCCCAGTTACAAGAATAAAACAATAGGGCTTTTAAAGTTTGCACTTTTATTTGTCGAATAGCAGTTTTACATCAGAAAATTTTGGCTGGTACAACATTGGTGCATGAGTCCATTGGGTGAGCCGGTCGGTGGCTGGTGTCACAGAGGCGGTTTTGAGGGAACGCGAAGTGTTCCTTAGCGAGACGGGATGGTGGCTCTCTCGCAGACGAAGCTGTGCAGGCAAGCCCATGGTTATGAATAACGCATCATTGGGAATGATGTCGATAATAACATAATATCATACGAAAATTCTGATTCTGGAAAAATCTTTAGTATAAAAAATATAATACTAATATTTAATAACATAATATTATACAAAAATGTGGATTTTGGAAAAAATTTTTGGTGTAAAGGGCTTTATACTTTTGAAAATTTTCTGTATCTTATGATACATTAGCCCATATTCCTAAGAACAAGTAACTATTCAAGGAAAATCTTCGTGTACGTTAATTCCTCCAATGGCTTCAGTAAATAAGTCTCCAAGTTTTATCATAATATTGCTCAGTGGCGCAGCCAGCCGAAAATTTCGGGGTGGGGGAGGTCCAGACATTAATTTTATAACTCGATTTTTTTTACTTTCTTTCAGTATTCAATGCAGAAAACCAGTCAATATGGGGATGGCCAACACATGATAATTGAACACGTTCATTTTTTCTTAACTTAAGTCTGGAGTCTTACACTTCATCTGAAACAAAGCGCAACGTAAACGCTCCTTTAAAATGATTCTAATTTTCATAAGTTAGAAAACTGAGGTTATATTCGCCTGAATGACTCGCACAAAGATCCGTTTTCGACCGAGCAGAGAAATCCATCGAATTATGTAGATTTTGCCTCGATCGTTGTGCAGTAAATCAGGTAATATTGCTTCTTCGATTCTCTCATAGGATTAATAAGTGAAAAGAAGTACTCCAGAAGTTATTAGGACTTGTATAGTAAGTTGTTTGAGTTACAATGCCTTTCTCATGAAAGCAACCTCTAGAAACTATTATGATATCTGTAAACAAGTGTTGATATAACCAGGATTTGTGCTCGCTAGCAGAGGTTGTATACATACATAATTTGTTAACGCCTAGATTCGTCTGGAAGAGTTTCATGGGAAAATTCTGAAAACCAACGGAGGAAGATGCAGATGGCAAGCAGACAATACCATTAGTAACGTTAAAATATAAAAAATTATAATTTTGCTTGAATCTATCCATGTTTTAGTAATTTTTAAAAATTACTGTAGCAAACACCGTAGCAACGCTCGAATCACGTTTACGCATTATTTTGATCATCTAATTTAAGATGTTTTATATCACTCATCTATACCATCTAATGTTCAAGGTATAAAATTTTGCTCATCTCACGACATCGCCGCCTCACAAAACGAATTCATGCTCTTTTCCGTACAATTCAGGATTACAAATGAGCCCCAAATGGCTCACGAATGATGTCCCCTTCAATTATTTTAAGCTTTTCAAGATCTAGTACGACTGCAGACTTGACCAAAATATCACCTTAAGAAATCATAAGGCGTCCATCAGAAAATCCGGATTTTATTACAGGAGGACATATTCTCTCTTGTATTTCACTAACTTCACAAACTTCAAGCGTACGAGAACTATATATCAATAGCTTCCGATACAATAGACAATATCAGACAATAGGCAAGAACATAGAAGACAATATCAGTAATAGACAATTTCAGTGATAGAAATATCAGTAATAGACAATATAAGTAATATACAATATCAGTAATAGACAATATATCAGTAATAGACAATTTCAGTAATAGACAATATATCATGCAGTAATAGACAATTTCAGTTCTCAGCATAAAATCCACAGCTATCAATCGGTGTGGCATGCAGTATGGATATAAGCATGGCGCTACTCACGGCATTTTGTCGTCGCAATTATCATCGAACATGCCCTTCTTCGGGTCGAGTGACACGCAGTCGTCTCCGTTGTAGAACCAGCCGTACCACTTGTCGCCGGTCGGTTCATCCGAAGCCCAGCTAAGAGTAACATCAAGAAATGAGAGAGAAGCAAATGAGATCTGACACTCATCTCAAACGATGAATTTCTACATATGTAAATTTATTGGCATACTTCGGATGTATATAAATACACTGCATGAATATGAATACACACACATATATGTATACAAACACACATATTTAGATGTGCATATCTATGACCCTACACTACTTAATTCTGAAACACTTAAAAGCTTTATTCACCCGAATCATGTGCACTACTGCAAGTAATTGCGACATAGGATAAACTTTATAAACATCACTCAATATTATCAGGATTGCGTGTCAAATGAGCTATGAGATTTAATGAACCCCTATCATGAAATGAATAAATTTAGCAGTAGAGTGTAGAGAAATCATTCAGTTAACTTATTTTTTAACTTATAAATAGTTAAGCAAGTGAAATAGAATCCGCTAATGTGAAATTGAGAGTACAGTTTGAGAATCCAGTTGATGTTTTTCATCATTATAATTTTGTTACATTTATTTACTTCGGCAGCTGTAATGAACAGATGAAGCAATGTGCTGGAGAGGATTTTTCAAGAGGATGTGCTTGAATTTGTGCAAAATTCCTATGAATTCGGATAGCTTGACGCGCTTATGATCGATGCGATCTTTAAAAGATAGATTTGAATTCAGTCTTTTTCACATGAATTTTCAACGGCCAAACGCTTGAATTTTTTCATCGCTGATTGTAATGATGGGAAGTGATGCTTTCTTTTTAGAGAAAATCATATATTCAATATTGTTGACGTTCATACGAATATAATTAGCTCCCAACAGGAGCGAAACATTATTATTTTGAGGTTTACATAGGAAGCAACATTTATACTGTTTTCGGGAGAAAACTCGATGACAAGGTATTGTCATCCACAAGAAAAAAATATTTGAAGAGAGAATACATGCTTGAAATGTATAGTACATATGTCAAGTTTATAGTATGTACAGCATAGATAATATGTTATTTGTATAAATACACATGATGTAGTCGAGTTAGAATAAAACAGGAGCTGCCTCATTATGAGCGCTTCCTCTCGATATTCTGCTGCTTTTGAAAAGTTCGATACTGAAATCCATGCAGGTTCCATTGAGAATAAAACTCACCCTGGTGAAAGACCGGGGAACGATGTTATGTTAAAGTCTTACTTCGTGTATGCGGAAGTCTTGTAGTCGGAGAATACGTGATCTCCTTCTGAAGAAATATCGTTGACGTCTGTCCAGAATCTCTTCTTCGTTAAGCCTGCAGAATGCCGTGGAAATAATGAAAAACGCGAGATAAAAACTGCTCGTCACTTAAGCTATTATGCCTATATAGGGGCATAACTCTCAGCCTATTCTAATGTTGATTTTGTTGGGAATTGACTAATAAGTTTCATAGCTTGGTCGTGCAAATTTATAAGTGTTAAAAATAAATGTCTAAATGTAACTTTAATAAAAAGAGAACACTGTAAAATAATTAAGATGCTGCATAAAAACCGTTAATAAAAGCGCATCCACACAAACTAGAAAGAAAGAAAGATTTTTGAAAATTCACAATCCATCTCAGCAATGACACTAACTGACGAGCACAACTTGCTGAACGCCATGCCTTCAAACCACAAAAAAAGCTGTTCCCTTCCAATGCATAATACGAGGCGTGGAGACTTCAATATAAATTGACAAAAGAACTACAGAGTACACTGAAAAGATGCCATTCGCCAAATGCGGGATAGGTAGAAAAACGTTCTATGTTGCTAGCTTCCATTTTACAGTGGGTACAATCGTTGTACTCGCGGTGAACTCACTTGTTACGAAGTTGTACTCGGAGGATGAGCTGATCCTAACTAAGGTGGCTCCGTAGATGCGGCACGTTGCAAGCGCCTTGGCCCAAGTCGTTGAGGAAGAGAACTCCGCGTAGCATTTCTTATTTCCGTACTGAGTGAAGCCGGACGGACACGAGTAAGTAATGGGAGGAAGTGTTGTTGTGGTGGTGGTTGTGGTAGTAGGCTTCGCAGTTGTAGTAGTCGTAGTTGTGGTAGGTGCAGGAGTTGTTGTTGTAGGAGTAGGGGTAGTAGGAATAGGAGTTGTAGTAGTAGGTTCAGGAGTTATAGGTACAGGAGTAGGTTCAGGAGTAGTAGGTTCAGGAGAAGTAGGTTCAGGAGTAGTAGGTTCAGGAGAAGTAGGTTCAGGAGTAGTAGGTACAGGAGTAGGTTCAGGAGTAGTAGGTTCAGGAGAAGTAGGTTCAGGAGTAGTAGGTTCAGGAGAAGTAGGTTCAGGAGTAGTAGGTACAGGAGTAGGTTCAGGAGTAGTAGGTTCAGGAGTAGTAGGTTCAGGATTTGCGGGAGTTGTCGCACCTGTGGCGGGTCCAGTCGTAGGCAAAGTGGGTACAGCACGGTTGCTGCAAGCATCAAAGGCTGCTTGGAGCCTCTGTGATTCCTCTTGCAACTGTTCATCTGAACACAAAGCACGAACAAATTTTCAAGCACATGTTCTTTTAGCTCTTCACTGTTCAGTAGAGTTTTGAAAATGAAATGTCCAACCTCAAATAAGAACTAATTAGTTTTTGTTGTCATAAAAAAATAATTTTGACATGAAAGTTAAATTTTTTACTCTCAATTGGAGGGATAAGATGTGTCGCTTAAATTAAATTGCTACAATACGTATGACAGTTTAGATTCAAAGCAGCTCGTCTTACGAAAACATAGAGCCTCTGTTAAATGTGATCTATCTTCCATTGCGGTATTGAAAAATGAATACAGAAAACAATGAATTCAATAACTGCTACCGTCCTAGTGTCAGGCAGTAAATGCGTTTTTGTTAAAATTCACTTCATGTGTGTCACACGTCATTCAAAAATTTGTTAAGACGAGCTTGAGTTGACTCCTCTCCCTCTATCATACCATCAGATAACGGTTACATTAACATTTCTGTAGTATCTCCATAACGTTGTTCATTTTTACAAAGATGTGTCGTCATAAGTGACATGTGCGTACTTAAATTTTTTGTCTAGGCCAAGAATTTGATTTTGTTCGCAGAAACTGAACGTAAACACTCGCAACATGGGTAGTAAGTCGCTGAATATTTCAGAAAATATATGACTAGCATTTTTACTAATGCGTTCAAATTTAGAAAAAACGAGATTTTTAGAGTACAAAGTTATGAACTAAAAATGCCCTACTAATTTCAATAGAGTTTTTTCGTACTATAGTAAGTTTCAACCACATGAGCGGTAGAATCCTGTCGAACAAATGACAACCATCGAGGGCTTTGAGATCAAAATCTGAAAGTAAACACTGCTTCCGATGGCAACTTGATATGATCTAGCTCAAAGTGAATTAACGTACGTACCAGAGAGGTAAGGCACCAGGGTGCAGCTGGTTACTTGACCACTTTTGAAACTGATCTTGACCATCAGCTCGAAGTTGAGCTGCAGGTCGGAGAATCTCTTGTACGCCACGCCGTTAATCCACAGCTGTAATTCATTAAAAAATTAAGCAGAAATAAAAAAATACATTTATCAAACAAAGCTTCTATTTTTATTTCCATTGCAGATTCTCAACGGTGTACGCGACAAATTAGTACGAATATGATCGAATCGAGTTAACAAGGCGTTCATGAGCTTTGACTGAGCCTTTTCTCGTATTTATGTCAGAAAAGCACAAGCTTAAAACAATGCAAACACTTTGAAGTAATAATAAACGTTTTGAAACGCATGTGTTAGTTCATCACTATTTGATGGAATATGATGTGAAATATGTATACGAGCTCACGTTTCACGATATGTATTAACTGAGGATGAATGTATGAAGAATAAATAAAATAAGGGGATAAATGTATTGGAACATAATTATTTTAGTTGATCGACAGAAAAAGATCAATTGAAGAATAAAAAACCTTGCTTATTTCGATAAATTGTCACAAATTGGAAAACTGCTGACCGACGAGGAACCCATGATTCACAATCGATATTGAACTTAGACGTTTGATTTCAAGGTGTGCGGACAACAAGTATGTAGATACACAGGCTGCGAAATGAATGAAGTTGTTCACCATGAATAATGAAATTTAGCAATCACTTTAACCTAATGAAACTATAAAATAATTTCAGAATATGTAAATTAATATCGAAGATTTTATGAACTTCCGTCCTGGAAAAATTTGCTAGGATTTATTCGAACAGTTATGAATCTACTTCTATTTGAATTTCTTCTGGTAATAATGAATTACCAGTAGCATTTTTTACTAATGATAATGAATTTTGTCTCGTAGTGTTTGCTAGAAAGGGCAATGAAGAGTGACTCCAAATAAAAACGCCTCTAAGGACGAGGATTTTGTTATTTCCCTGCTTGATTGGTAAGGAAATTTACAGAGAAATTGAACATTCGTTTGTTGGCATCGTCATGTGCACTAAATTGACATGAGTATTGATGCAGGAATATCATAACTCATTAGTTATATCTCTTGAAATACTCATGCATGCTATACGCTTTTGCCCGCATGTTCGCCATTTGCTCTGCTTAAAAATAACCATCTACTATTGATAATTATTACAGAGTAAAAATTCGCCGATACAGACATTGTGATCTTGATTTCTGAGAGTTCATGTATAGGGTTAGAAGTTTACCGTTTGCACTTAATTGAAAGGAATTTAAATTTTCAATTTTTATTTAAAGTATTCTAGAGAAAAATTATAATTTACTTCTAGTTCCCAGTTCTTTGATGGTGATGTTTAGAATTCGACGTATTCCAAGCACGATAAAATCAATTTCCTAAAATGCTATCAGCATGCACTTTCAATCTCATTTCACCAAAATCGTTCAGAAAACTAGTAAATGAATAAATATTTTCATCTGAATGTGACCCGACATATATTTGAAAGTAATAGCAACTTCATAAACGAAATAATTTCACTAGCTTAATATTCTTTATAACCTCCGCGTTCACTTATCTCCATGCCTAGATTTGGCAAGGACGATTCTAAATACACGCATCAGTTGACTAGTCACGTTGATCACGAGTACTCTAGTAACAAAGGCGGCTTTATTTGTCTTGCCACTCTACTTCATTTTATTGCGCCTGCCGAAATGAACAACCAACCATTCATGAGCCAAAAAAGGCTCAAAATTTGGCTTTTTTCTTTCATACGTCATCTGTATTGCAATGAATCAATTTGTTTTATCGTTATATTCGCTTCTCTTTAGAAATACAAAGTTCACCAGGGCCTTGGAGTCGCTTCGATTTCTGACGATAAAAATTTAGAACTACGTCCTTGTGAACACGCATCTGATATTTTACAATGAAGTATTGTAAACTCCCTTAAACAATGCTTAACAAACTGATGCAGCAGTGATGATAGAAGTTCAGCGAAAGACAGGGAATTAGTTAAAAAATTATTCTTAAGAAAATAAGCCGACAATACGCACACTGCACAGTTTATGGAGTCAATGTTTTAAGTTCAATTTTTAGCGACAATGGGACGAGAGTTTGATAATACTTTCAGTCATGGTTCACAGAGAGCAAAGCTGATGAATTAGTTGGATAGCTCTTTTGCCGACACCAAAAACAGAAAAAAAAACTCGTTGGAATTTTCGCTGAACTGTCATAATTTTGAACAGACAGTGAAGATACAAACTCTTTCAACTTTCAATGAATTAAATCACAGTGTTTTCCAGTTGCACCGACTGCTTTAGAATACTCTGTACACCAGAATTTGTCCCCAATCTTGCTGCAGTTGAAACTTCACATCTGTACGAAAACTATTTGTTCCAAAATCAATGACTTCCATCCACACTGATGCAAACTGAATAGATCCTTAATTAGTTTCCCAATAAAGTGAATCTATAATGACTTCGATCCATGCTGACACAAATTTAATATATCCTCCATTAGTTTCCCAATAATGGAAATGAGTTTTGAAACTACGACACTCACTGCCGAAGAAGAGTCTCTGCACGCCAGCGAACACGCCGGAGACGGGGCACTGGTCTCCGGGTAGTTGACTTCGACGGCCACATCGCAGGTGGACGCAACTTCTCCGCGGATGACCCCGCAGAGCTAAATTATAACCCATGCAAGAATAAGGGATGCTTGGTGAAGGTAAGTTTACTAATTGTTGTTAAAATGTCACCGCACTCTATTAATATAATGGAAAACTCAATAACATTCTTATGAACCTCCTCGATTTGCTTCGTGACAGAAGAAAGAGCGCATTGTTAACTTTTTTCATTATCTAGCTAACATTTTATCAACACCGCACGGAGAAAACTTTCTCATTCCTCGGAAATTCATTCTGCCCCCCCAGAAAAAATTAACATCGTCTGTAATTTAACTGATGAAGTTTACTACCAGGTAAAAACTTATGGGATACCACATCCTATCATGATTTTATCAGAACAGGATAGGAATGTATCTTGATGATGACTTTAATCCATTGAAACACAACGTTACTTCATTGGAAACATAATTCCAGTGCACGATTGCCAGTGCACTTTTACCGTTTAAAATACATCGTTAACTTATTAGAAGTAATAGTCAATTGTAACATTAAATGGAGAAGAAAACAGTGCTCCTTATTTTACCAACAGAAACTCATGAGTGTCAAAATTGAACGTAAGGCCCTGAAAATGTCCGAAGCACACTTACAGCTGCAAGAAAGACTACGACAATCTTCAGAGAAGCCATGGTCTTCCAGATGAGAGGATGGTAGAAGACGCACTGACCTCTTTACAACTCGCTTCAGTTTTTATTCATTTCTCAGGACCTTCAAACTGGCAAGCACAGGCAGCAAAAAAATTCGACTTAAAAAGGCTCGTTATTGACTTCAAACGCTTGTCATCGAGTAAAGAAAATGTTGACGGGCAAACAAGAGCAGCATTAACTCAGCTTTCACAGGGTCTCACGCACCTGCAGTAGCCTGCGATGCGCATGCCTGTTGAGTTCTGGCATATTCGAGTTGTGTCTTGCATGCGCGATTGTGGGTTTTTCACGTTATGCATAACAGTATGTATAAATTCACGTTGCAGTCTTATATTTAACACGCGTTCGTGGCAATAATGTTATTGTGTTTTGTACCTTATGTGTAAAAAGTTAACCTAACATTCTTGGTGTTCATCTCTTCGTCGCAGAGATAAATTGAAATCGATCAAATACCAACGATGACATGTGTAAACCATCAAGTTTGGCTGTGATGTTCATCACACGAAGCTCAGATTTTTGCTATCAATATTTGGCTGTCGATTGCTCAATAATATTCGAATATATGGAGTGATATATGTCAATGTAAGATGCAAGAGTTTGAGCGTACAAAACAAAGGTTGAGTGATTACTTCAGGAGGTAAATAACTATTTGAAGAGAAGAAGGCATGTTTCAATAAGTAGACACGCATGAGCAGCAAGAGCGATTGTTCGCATCAGAAAGGTAACGTGAGAATTTGCTTGTCGTTATTCAGGAATGAAGAGTGAAGTAAATCCGAACTTGAAAATTTGAAAAATGCTAAAGGAACCCCACACCTTGGATCATTCTGCTTGTCAAACTTTAACTCGGCCTGACCAGTCCGACATTTAAGAGGTCACTCGGTAGAGACACAAATCAAGTAATTCTGTCAATAGTCCATAAGTATTTAGTCATTCGCTTTCAGTCTGAGTACGTCAACACCAATTGATCAGACGTGACGTCATGCTATTCAGACCTATTTCTGTTCTGAAGATGCAGAATGTTAGAAAAATAACCCTTATCTGAGCTTAAAGGAGTTCGATAGTTAAAGTGTTCTATATACATGGCAAAGATACGCTGCCGCGGAAGAATCGTCATGAGCACTTTTTTGAGCACACCTGCCTCCAGTAAAGGTAATCACGTTCTTTAAGTCTTGCTGAGCTTCATTATGTCCAGGCCTACTAAGTGAGATCAGCTCTGTTTACGGGAAACAGGTTTCTAGTGTGCCACGAACAGTGTTTACCACGTATATCAATGAATAATGCTATCGTTAATATGGTTTACCACAGAAAGACGTACATGCGTAGCATCCGTTGTAGTTTGATTCCATGAATGACGTACACTGATCATGGGTATCAATCAATCACGAAATCAAGCATTCCACGAAATGGCCCGGATGCGTGAAATTCATTTTATTAAAATGAGTAAATCAACTCTTGACTTGAAAACATAAACATCAAGTGATTGGTGATTAAGAGTTTAATGCCCGGAAAGATATTTTTCATTCGAATGTTTCAAAAATATTATAATATTTCTAATTTCCATTTACTTTTTCATGATCTGAGGTATAAAGTGTCTGCCATTGCCTGTGTTCACAGTATCCTATTGAAACTTTCATAGTAAGAGAAGAAAATTCATGATTTCTAACCATTCTAAGCAAAAACTTTAATTTTGTTCCACTTCATTTTGTTCGAATGTTGATGTTTTCCTACTTCTACACAGATGAAATTTGATCAAAAATATCTCAGGGCTAACAAACAGCGTTATGATTGTGTCATTGTTTCTAAAATATTAAAAGCTTCCAGCATACATTTGGTTTTTCTCATTTTATGTTCCAGAGCTCATAATTTTTAGTGAAATCTTTCCAAAATTCATGTTTTAATTAGTTATATTCGAACTGTTGTAATATTTCGAATTTGCATGGTGTGAGTTTCCCAAATTCTTTTCACAAGTTTGAAATTTTGGATTACAAAACTTTATTGCATTATATCACGAGCGTTTGTAATATCTCAATTAACCACTTGAGGAAATAGATTGCATTGAAGATTTTAATACCAAGTATTAAAAACAGTCCCGCTTTCAAATCCCTACGCGGTTGGACCAACAAGAGTTAGGCAAATAGTGAAACATTCCAAAATCGTATAATTCTGGGACGACGGCAAATATCTCTCCAGTATATGTTCGTGAGTTTTCTACTTCCTGAAAGGTAGGGAAGTATGATTGGTATCTGTGACTGCCTCAATAGTGTAATGACTGACAACATACTACCTTCGATGGACTTTTACGATTGTTGCCCATATTTTGATTGCACTCCCATGGATTACATAATAATAGCCTAATGATTAACTTAGTATGGATCCATATTTGATGACGAGACTCGTATAGGAGTTATATGCTTACAGTTACACTTACACGAAACAGCTCAATAATTTTGCTGATGTTCACGGGTGTACTGTACCCTAACACTCTCTATTATAATCAACAGATATATGAACTTTGATAACGCGAAGGCCTAATGGCTTCTCATTCCGATGCGTCTACCCATCTCCTGATGCGACTTTGTATTGACCCGATACAAAGATTTAGTCATGTAGAAATAATAAATATATAGTTCAGCAATTGTGTCAAAGTTGCTGAACGATTTTTATGTCAACGTTCGGGAATAGTTTTGAATCTGCCATTAATAAAAAATACTTTACAGTATAATTCATAACTAAATTTATATATAGTCCAAACACTGAACATTGACGCTTCAAGAAAATTAGCAGTACAAGCGTCAATATTGTACAGCTTTTCTTCGTGTGAATTAAGTGATCGAGAGAAAAGGAATTTCATTGGGTTAAATTATGCATGTATAGTCATCGCATGAAAATTCTTTGAATAAATAAAGTAGCCATACTGTTGACAGAAGTATTGCAACCGCGTATCCCGGAACACAGCCAAATAAAGATCAAAGNGTCAATATTGTACAGCTTTTCTTCGTGTGAATTAAGTGATCGAGAGAAAAGGAATTCCATTGGGTTAAATTATGCATGTATAGTCATCGCATGAAAATTCTTTGAATAAATAAAGTAGCCATACTGTTGACAGAAGTATTGCAACCGCGTATCCCGGAACACAGCCAAATAAAGATCAAAGTTGTCCAGTAAGAAATGTTCTTTGACACCGCAAGCAATAATAATGCAGGACTACTTATCATAAGGAATTAGCAGCTTAATTTGTATGGAATTTAACTCAGGTAAATCTCTCATCCCTTCAATTTTTAAGCTTTAGAGTGCGAGTTTTTCGTGACTCTCCTCTCTCAGTAGATACAAACTCTTACTTTGAACAAATGAATGTTAAATTAACAGAAATGATTTTCAAAACGGAAACAGGGTACTATTTTACCAGCGGTCCTATTAAAATACTGTGAATTTTTGCATGAAATATTGTTCACGAAAGCTTAGCAAATTCACGTTACACGATTACACAGTAACTGTTCATTGTATAATTTACGAAGGTAATTCAAAATACGCTGATGAAAGACTTATCTTGCTTTTCTATGAATGAAAACTTCCTTACCTCTAGAAATTACAGCCATTGAATCAGAAAAGGCGATTAAATTTTGCAAATTCTTCTGCCTCAGCCTGTCATTTGTGCAATGTAAGCCTACAAACCGGTTCGTGCTAGGAACTAAATTCATAGTCAGTTTTTTTTGTAGTCAGTATATTGTACACTATAATAGACTACTAGGACTTTTTAGTCAGTATTAAGGTCACGAATTTCCTTTGCTCATTATCCTATATTTCAGAACATCGCACAGCATTTTAAGGAACGCGTATGTATTGTGATTTCCTCGATGCATAGAAATGTTTTTGTGTACGTTTAC
>JACJUY010000472.1:261443-275520 GCA_014220935.1 Platorchestia sp. MABIK | reverse complement strand
TTCGACTAGTGACATGAGTATTACAATACTCGTGTGTGTGTATCATTTAAGTGTGTTAACTTTAAGATGTTTTAAAAACCAATGATGGTAATTTTGTACCATCTCTATTGGAAATAAACTGTTTTTTCTTTTTTTTCTTTTCTTTTTTAACTCAGTATTCATTGACTGACTACTTGTTTCTGCCCGTTTTTTCTGTGAGACAATGCCTTTTATCTATCATTCTGTGATGAAACTAATTCGTTTCGACCGAATTTCTACCGAGTGTGCAATTATATTCTAAACA
Source organism: Platorchestia sp. MABIK (assembly GCA_014220935.1). NCBI lineage: Eukaryota > Metazoa > Arthropoda > Malacostraca > Amphipoda > Talitridae > Platorchestia > Platorchestia sp. MABIK. Next base: position 275,237 of record JACJUY010000472.1, on the reverse strand, counting down.
CATATTTGAAATTTTTTGTTATACCGGTTCCTATTTTAAAATTCTGTGTATGTACTCTGCGGAACGCCATTTTGCCATAATATCAGATTACTACAAACATACGTGGACTGATATACATATTTTTGTGAGTGGTATTGCCTACAGGAGGTCAGTCTGGAGCAGGGAATACAGCTGTTCACTAAAACGAAATTGACTACCAAAAGAATCATCAATGAATTTAAATTCAATTAACCAATCAGCTTTCAGGCTAATGTGTATGGAATCTCGTACAAAGTTAATGCTTACACTCAGGTTTTGAGAACAGAAGTTCTTTGACCAACCAAATTGGTCTTTTAAAATGTGGCCCATGCATAAACGTTTGATTTAACATCAAATGGAAAACCAAACCAATATAGTTAATTGTGAGTTATGTGATGTTTGATTTACAATCTAATTAACTCCCGAGATTTTATCATAATTCAAATTCATATTGGCACTCCTGAGGCAGTGAAAGAAAACAAAGATCAGTCACAATAATAGATTAGAAAATGCAAGTTAGTTTAAGCCTCAAGGTGTTTCAAAGAGAGAAAGGATGAAGGCACTATTTAGTGTGGAGTTAAGGAAATTTGGATCGTATACACAAGGTTTGTACTCTCCCAATATCACTTGCGCATAGAAACAGTAAGTTAAGAAGGATGTCTATGAAATGAGATAGAAATTGAAGAAGAAAGTACAAGGCAGTGAAAAACATGATAACAGTGAACCGAAAAAAGATGATCCGTTACAATGCAAAAATCTTCTTCGATTTTAACAGAAACAAGGCTTATACCGTGTCTTGAGCTCGCGACTTCACATTTTCCCCGTGGAAGCTCAAATTGCCATTTGATGCAGTAGTTGTATCCCCTTGAGGGAAGTCACAATAACATGCATTTACCATTTGATGTTGAACTTGCACTTGAAATTCGACTGGTTTCCAAATTCACTACAGTTTTTTAAGTAGCACTCAAAAGCCACCGCGTTCGGCCACCTCAAACCCTGGTAAATTTATCAAAATCTCTGTGTTTGTATTAATTCATAAAATTTACTAACTTGCTGGTATCACATTTTACATCAAATTTGATACTAAAAAATTGTTGAAAAGTGTAATACCATAAAACTAATATATAGGGAGAGATAATTGAAGTGTTTGAATACATATGTAACAAAATTGAATGTATTGATTTATCAAAAACAACCAGCCCTTAAAACCAGACAAAATATAGCAATACACTGCTAGGGACATATCCTAGAGTTTGACTCTGATTTTTCGGATCTAAATGCCTCACACTGCCATGTGAGGAATCCGTTTAGTATGAAAAGCAAAAATTTGCTCTGCAATGACGCAAACAGTTAAAATTCACCTGCGGGTCCTGGAGACAGAAGAGGAACAAGTCATGAGACGGTTTCTTTTCCTCCACGTGACGCTGATACCACACTACGTAGGACTTTACCATCAGATATTTTAAAGATATTAAAACTTATTCGTTATTTTAAAACTATTAAGACTTATTCGTTATTTTAAAAATGTTAAGACTCATTCGTTCTTCATTTTGATTTTTTATCATTGAATTAAAAACATAACAAACTTCAAAGCTCGTCTTTATCCCTGACGTACTTCGAGTGGTTAAAATACCATGATAATATTATTATGAATTAATTGTGACGGTTCACGAACAAATACAAATATATCAAATATGCACGGTTATATTATACCTGAAATGGGTAGAATTATCAAAAAGAGATGAAGAATACTGCTTACAACACAAGCAACAATGCTGCTACATTCATGAGATACACCATTTAATGAGTAATTCACTAAACCAGAAAAAAAATCAGGCAAAATATTGTTTTCACAATTCAAAACAGTAATAAATTAAAACTAACTTACACTTGAAATTGCTTCTGAATTTTATGATTTAACTGGATGATTTCTGAATTCTATGATTTTAACTCAGAATGGGAATCACAAGCAGTTCTAAAAAACCATAACAAAATAAATTTATTATGAAATCTTATTGACGTTCATCTCAAGGTTTAAAGAAACGCATTCACATTCGCTCGAACGTAGGGATACGAATTTTAGGGAGAAGAAAATTTCAACTCAATTGAGAAGAATTTTTCAAAATCGTTAAAATACGAAGACTTACTTGTATCTTATGGGGTTTTGCTGACGGTGTAAGATTTTAGGCTACAGCCTTAAAAACGTGAGCGATGGTTTATAAAATGATTGCGCAATGACTTATAAAATGAGTTTGAACTTTAAGCTTTTAGTATGCCGGCAAAATTATGACTCCGAATCAAAACTACTGTTATCGGAACTAAATTTGATCACAGTGTTGTTGTGCTGCCATTTAGTGAGTGATTGTCTCATCACAAACACAGTGGGTGCAACGTTTTGACGATATGACCGTAGTTAAGGATGTCAATTACTCTATCTTTGTCATTGCATAAATACTACAGGCTAATAATTTATTTCATTAATTTCTGCACAAATGTTTTTTCTCAACCGTTTATCTTCGTTTCCGTGTTTTTTCATTCGATATTTTCTTGCGAGGAAAAATTACCGATAGAAAATTGCTCCCTGAGATCCTGCATGCGCATGTCCATGGTCAAGCTTTACATTACGTGAGATTTGTCTAATTGACTGACTGGCTGTGAATTTAATTTTTATTACATAAGCAAGAGTAAGAAGGCTGTCAGAAACATCTGGCTCGACAAATGATATAAATATAAATAGGCAAAGTAGGCCTTAGTTGCGATTAGCTAATCTAATCCCTGGAAATATGAGATATAGCGAATCACGACTAATCCCTTTTTTCCTAATAACTTATATTCTTTGCGCAAGATTTCGAGCATATTAGGTAAACTGTAATCATCTTTTAATGATTTTGTCGGACTCTAAGGAGAATAGCTTCACTTGAATTAGAGTATATATAGAATGAGATGTTTCTTCCTGCCTTCTTAACTTCGTTAGCTTGACGTTAAATTGTTCCAGTTCGAATTCTAAACAGTGACACGAGAGTGCAGCATTCACCTGCAGTACAGTATAATTGATCACCTTCGCTCTGCAGTCTGTGAGGACCATTCAAACTACGCCTAGGTACGGAATGTGACCCTTTAGAAAGAATTTTCTCCGATGAAAAGGTCTTGGAAATTAATCAACGTCTCTTTGTTTTAAGCAAAATGTATCTAAACAAGCTTCAATGGAAACTTTAGTAAGAATTCAAGCCAAAGAACCACTCGATAATTTTCAAGGGTAAGCATTACGTGGATGCAAGATGAAGCATTTTCATCTCACGCTTTTGAGGAGAACACCTGAAGCATTTTTCAGCATTTGCGCCTCGTTGTTCTCTCTCTGCGTTTATCAACTACGACTAATGCCATCCACTTTCTTCGCCGTAGTCCGCTTGTGCGACAATTAGGTTCTATAGAATCTGTAAATGCGTTTATTTCGGTAACCTGAAACCAATTGTTCATGTTTTGAGGTATTGAATGAATTCATTACCTAAGAGGAAGGCCTCCCTCGCCATTGGAGTATAAAACTGGCCATCGCGAATTGGAAGCCATCATTGCAGAGCAAGACAACATGGCTTCTCTCCAGTTCGCCCTTGTACTCGTTCTCGGCGTGGTAAGTCAATCCCCACTCGAAGTGTTTGTATGCAATTCTTACTCATACAATCTAGAAAAAAGTATCTTCGTAAACGTTATGATTGTTTATTTTTGTGTTAATTTTGAGATATTATAATCAATGACACGATCACCCTCCAGTGAAGAAAATGTCCGTTGTTTTGAACCTCAATGGTTCTCGGAGGCGGTGGCCAAATTCAAGGATTTGCAATCGGTCTCAAATTGAGTACTATACATAGTACTACCTCCGGTGATATAAAACAGGAAAATTTTGCTCTTCCTTACATTGCATTTTCATTCCATCTCAGAAAAAATCGAAAAAGAATAATTTAAGTGTCAGTTCATGTCGCGTTAATTGCCCTCTTGTTCAAAGGTTCGGGTTATCCAGAACATGTGACCAGAAAGATTGTCTGCTGCAAGTCTTGAAGTTTATGCTTTCACCAAGTATTTGTTTGCCTTCGTCAGGTTCTCCTATAATTTCTGTTTGCTTTCGTCAGGTTGTGCCATAATTTCTGTTTGCTGACCCATAATTTGTGTTTACCTCCGTCAGGTAAGCCGGAGTCTGGCTCAGGACGTGGCCGCATGCGAAGTGCATGTGGACGTCACGTATCCGGAAGGCTCTGCTCCCACCGTCGACTGCTATGACACATGCGAAGTGAGTCATTACTGGCAATGTTGATCAGGACTTTCCTAGAGACAAGCTACAGTCGACTTGGTATTTACACTATTCATTATTATGATGTATATCAACGGGATTAACCAGGAGCGTTTCTTAATGATTTGAAATTCCTCTGTTATGAAATCCAGTACGATAGATACTTGAAACATTAATTGGTTCTTTCAAATTGTGATAATAAATTTAGGAAACAAACTGTGAGTCAATAAATATTGTTCTACTTCCAGGAATTATGGTTCGAAGGCGCAGCCTACCAGAGAGTGTCTCGTTTGAGCGATGAATACGGACTGATGGTGCAAATCAACTATCAGAATGGAGCCTTGGTTGGATGTACTACTGTACCCTACGAGTCGGGTTAGCAACTTTTAAGCATTAAATCCCTACCTAATTCATATTTTGTTCCCCTAATATGGTTGCTGAGACTCATAGAGTCCTTAATTTGAGAATGTTGCTTAAGATCAAAAAGAAATGGTCTACATAGTCTATTCGTGTAGTTTTCATGGTGCTCAAAATCTAGGCTCATCTATTCAGTAACCCATTAAAAATCGGACTCAAGCTTTCAAATCTTTCCGTGCCTATTAACATACTTCACGCTTGTAATCACGGTGCTAAGAAATATGCTTAAGAATAATGTTAAATGGAGTGGGATATTTGCAAACAGTATTCTAGCCTCTGACTCAAGAAAAAGATGTTATTAAAATATTATGAAGTCAGGAACTTGAAACGTCACGGCCCAAAGACGGAATATACGAACCTAGACATCATACATGGACACTGCATGACCTAAAACACACACGGAGTTCAGGGACATAAGATCAATTTACCAGGGTTTAAATTTAGCGACATCCAAACTAATTTTTCATTCTGACGCAGCGCAGTACTCGTTCCTACTCGTAAGTCGTTACTCGTTCCTGCTCGTTAGTCGCTACAGCTTATGCGGTACGAAGTTTTTACGTAGGTTACTGTGCCCATCTTCCTTGAATTGCTACGTAAATAACAAAATCATACAACCACAACAAACCAAAACCTCGCAAGCAAGGATTTTCAAAGATTTTACTTGATTTACACGGCGATGAATATCTAAATATGAACACCTAATAACGTTAACATTAACTTTTCATTCAAACAGTGGCCAGATTCACGGCTCTGACACGTAAATTTTGCTTCTTTTTATTACATGACACATTCACGTACGATCCATAAAAACTCCAATAATATAAGTTTAAGGCTCTCTCAATGAGGGAAAACCAAACACGGAACGTTCTCGAGACAGTTTGCGTAACTATGAAAATAAACAACAAAACTTAAAAGAAGAAAGTATTTGGAACTTCTTCCAATTGATCTGTTTCGCCGTGACACTCTTTTTCGGAGTCTTAAGTGATTTCTCCAGGAGAAACATTATTTAAATTGGAGAATTTCTTTCTGATTTGTTATTTCTCAATCCCCCCGCAGAGGATGAAACAGCGGCAAAGATTGAAGAAGTGCAAGAATGTATGGGAATTGAAGAGCAAGCTATTCCCACTTTGGCACCCACCGTGACTCCAGCGCCCATCACCACCACTGCGCCCGGCACCACCGCAGCGCCCGCTACCACCGATGCGCCCACCACGGCAGCGCCCACCACCGCAGCGCCCACCACCGCTGCGCCCACCACCGCTGCGCCCACCACTGCTGCGCCCACCACGGCAGCGCCCACCACTGCCGCAGCGCCCCCGTGCCCCGAGGGCTTCACTGAGCTCCTTGGCAACTGCTACCTGGTCTCAGCCGACGCTCTCACCAGGGGTGACGCCCTTACCTTCTGCAAGCAGAATGGGGCCACACTCGCGTTTATCGAGTCTCGTGAGGAGCAAGACGCCGTGCAAAGTAAGATGGATTGTGGTCAAAGTGTCCTCCCTGACAAAATAAGCCTTGAAATATTGCTTTTAAGGCCTCGGTTTCATTTCATTTTGTGTCTTGCCTCTACTTGAACCTTTTAAAGCTACTAGCTCCAGTGTTTGTTTACGGAAAATGTAGCTCTCACTTCGAAGTGAAAGAAGAAAAATACTTGGACGCGTGCTATTAAGACGGATTTTCAAAATGTACTGCTTACTTTTATCTATGCTTTCTGTAATGCTCCTAATAACGAGAGCATAACCTCCGTTAATAATCAATCAAATTGTAGATTCTCGTTTGAGCATCTCAGAATTTGTCGATGAACTGGCAAACTAGCGCGCTTCTTGTAGTTGAGTGGGATGTTTGTAAAGCAAACTCATGTAACTAGACTTAATTGGTCTTCCGACTTGCAGCCATCCTGACGACGCACACATACATCGGCATCAACGACATCAAGAGAGAGGGAGTCTTCACTTCACTGCTGGGCGAACCTGTTCAGTTCACCAAGTAAGGCTAAGTACCAGTTCACCAAGTAAGGCAAGTACCAGTTCACCAAGTAAGGCTAAGTACCAGTTCACCAAGTAAGGCTACGTACCAGTTCACCAAGTGAGGCTAAGTACCAGTTCACCAAGTAAGGCTAAGTACCAGTTCACCAAGTAAGGCTAAGTACCAGTTCACCAAGTAAGGCTAAGTACCAGTTCACTAAGTAAGGCTAAGTACCAGTTCACCAAGTAAGGCTAAGTACCAGTTCACCAAGTAAGACTAATTGTTTTAAGTCTCAGATTTGGCTTGTGCAGGTATCACAGGGCCCTATTTCAGAACGTCTGTAAGAAAAAATGTATAACTTCATTACTCTAGTCATGGAATGGATTGACTGATGTATAACTCATTTATTTCTTAGCATTTTGAATATAATTAAACCCACTTCACGTGTTCCGTACTCTCTACTTCCCAGGTTAAGATTGGTTGTATATCACGTCAGTCAATTATAAAAATTGTTTTAACACTGTGAGGTTTGCTTTACAGCTGGAACGCTGGTGAACCGAATGGTGCCAGCGCTGAGAACTGCGTCGCCATGAGACAAAACCTGGGCTACGGCTGGAACGATGTCCCCTGCTCCAAGGCATTCGTGTAAGTGTTGCCATCTGGTTTAAAACCAATGATGTACTTTTTGTATCATCTTTATTGGAAATAAACTGTTTTTCTATCCTTCTGGTGAGGAAGTAGTGTGATAAAAACGCTTGCTCCTGCTCGGATTGATGCAAATTGCGTAGCATGAATAGAAGGACCAATATAAAAGGGAACATTTTTCTATTTTCTAACATTTCGGAATCTCTGATTCCATCATCAGTGCAGTAAAATTCCATCAGTGTTCTTTGTTTTACAGCACTGATGATGGAATCAGAGATTCCGAAACGTTTGTAATGAAAAGAGTGTTCCTTTTTATGTTGGTTCTTCTTTTCATTTTACGTTTTAGATTTCCAAAAATCGCCTTTTTAATTCTATTAATTGCTTTGCAGAGTAGGAATGAGTTGAAGAAAATTTGCATAGTTGCTGATCTTTAAGTCAGAGTCAAACATGATCATTGTTTTATCGTTTTGAATGTTTAAATTAAAGGCCTAATGTGAATTGAGAATAAGAAGTTAGATTAGACTTTAATCTTAATAGGTGAATATGCTCATTTGTATTCACTAACCAGTATTTGGTGTATTTGTTAAAACAGTTTCGTTTACAGGAGCGATAGTTTTTCTCAATGAGTTGACATTAATAAAATACCGCTTTCCTCATTACAGCGCTCTCTGCAAGGTTGCTGCTACCTACTAAACATGATCCGTCGCTCTGCATGTCTGTGTGTGAGTAAAAACCTATTGAGCAGCAACATAACTGATGCTAATTATAATGGCCTGCTATCGTACCGTATCATGTTTGATGACGTTTTGTAGAATTTCATTGAAATTCTGAACAAGATTATATCAAACTTTGAAAATGTTTGATAAAGTTCTGAGTAACGTCATTACAAATTTTGAACAGGATTATAGCCAGTGTCTTCTAGCTCTTCGAACTTTTGGGACATGCGTTTCTAGTCCAATGAAAGAACTCAAAGTACATTTCATTCGGCTTAGTTTAGACTCTGTAGAATGATAAAAATTGATCAATTATAATAATAACAGCTACCGTAATTGTATCGTTTTATGGTAATGGGTTTATATCTTTCTCATTCCAGGACGAGCTGGAGCTGGACTGGAGCTGGAGGTTTCGCTGGACTTGACTCATCTTGACGTCTCATCGGCAGTCAATACCTGCTTACCATCAGCGTGCTTTGCATTGACTTCAACTATTAGTTTCTTGCTTCCAATTCGGCTATATTTGCTGGTACTGGTGCTTATGTCCCCGATAAAGCTATGATAAACTCAATGAAACGACTTGTGTTTCGCTATCCGTTCCTTAAAATGTGTTTCGAGAACATTTTCGAGTTGATGTTACTGGTAAACGAAAAGCATGGAAACGAACAAAACTGAAATATTTGATGCAACTTGAAAATTTTTTCTAGCCTTTTCCAAAGCTCAAAATGCCCTTATACGAAAAAGCAGGAAATGCCTTGCAAAAGGGAAATAAAATGAAATGAAATGAAGGGAAATGACTTTCCCTTCAAGACGTGTATAACCGCAAAAAAATTCAACGTTCTCATTTTATACCAACAGAGGCAAGAAAATTCGTTAAAATATTATAAATACCGGGAAACAAATTAATAGATAAATAACAAAACACACAACTTCGGTAAGCACCTGAGGAGGGCTATCGCAAGGTCAGCTCATGAGGAGAGATATTCCCTACTCGTGTTCCTATAAAAACATGGTGATAGCAGTGCATCGCCTCACAGATACGATAGTATATCCCCCTGCAGAGCTCTCAATCAGTCCTTTGTATAATTCATGACCTTTTACTCTGCGGTCAATATCATAGAAGTATTAGATACAAGCAGAACATTTTCCTCCTTACTGTTCCGCTGCAACACAGCTCTCAAGTTTATTCAAAGTGTGAAAATTAAAGAAAGAAATAAAACTGAAAAGGATTAGTATTGACTTCAAGATGTCTTGAGTTCGCATGTAATAAAACTGATACGAGCAATTTTGTACAGAATTTTTAGGATACGATGATACGAGACGAAGTTTTCGTTTATTGACACTTGTTTCTGCAGAGAGAAAAAACAAACAAATGAAGTCTGATGTGAATAGTACAAATACAATGATTTACACACAACTCTACGCAAGTTCATGATAATTATTAAAGGCAGTACTCTACCAAGTACCTGACAACTTAACACATTTATTTTAGTACAATTGAATGCTTATAACGCACGAAGTGCTTCTCACCGAATCATCGGGAAACCTAGGCTGTTGACTAGAAGACATCGTTTCCTCGTGTGCCTGGATTGAAAATTTCAGGCATAATTACAACTATCGTTGTATCGTACGGTACTAAAGCAAATGCTGCGGAGGCGAGTCTTCTACACATTGCCTGTTTTCAAACAACAGTATGTTAAGAATTTTAAACTGTTTATTCTGTGCACGTCTTAAAACCTTTTGTTGCTGTTGTTTTCATTGTTTTTTCTCTTGAAATAATAGGATTATTGATCAGTTATACAAAGGTATCGATCATGAAAGTTTGTTGTTCTCAAGTTACAAACGAGAATTAAATGAGTTACAATGAAAAATCAATTTTACTCCTGAACATGAAATATAGGTCAGTAAAAGCAGAGAATTCATTTTTAAAATATGGCCTAAAAAATGCTCGAGTTGAAACATATACTAAATACACAAATGGGAAAGTACTCAATAGTGTCTTCACGTCTCTTACAATTAGAGTTACATATATCATCAAATCTAGATTAAGTAACATTAGGAATACATTGCCGTCAATCATTTGTTTTCGACGAGTGGCATGGGTATCGCAATGCTCATGTGTGTGTCTCATTTAAGTGTATTTACTTCAAGATATTTTAAAAACCAACGATGTACCATCTTTTTTGTGCCATCTTTATTGAAAATAAACTGTTTTTTTCATGTTTCCTCGTCGTGCTGTAGAGAAGGTCACGCAATCAGACTTTTTGTCAGACACTCAGGACAAAGTCGCCCAAGAACAAGGCGATTCAACACCCTACTCCTATTTATAAACCCACAATCCCAAGTGAACCCAGAAAGAGTAAACCCACAATCCCAAGTGAACCCAGAAGAGAGTACACCCACAATCCCAAGTGAACCCAGAAGAGAGTAAACCCACAATCATAAGTGAACCCAGAAGAGAGTAAACCCACAATCCCAAGTGAACCCAAAAAGAGTAAGCCCACAATCCCAAGTGAACCCAGAAGAGAGTAAACCCACAATCCCAAGTGAACCCAGAAAGAGTAAACCCACAATCCCAAGTGAACCCAGAAGAGAGTAAACCTACAATCCCAAGTGAACCCAGAGAGAGTAAACCCACAATCGACGATCTAACGACCTCTGCACGCGAGAGCGCGTACGTCTTTGAAGTGAGGATCACATGTGGTTCTTTGACCCGCTCGCATGAGGCATCAAATTTATATTTATTGGAAAAATACGCCAATAACGTTGGCTCCAGTTTGTTCTCATGGTAATTTTTTGGCTTAATGGTGATTGATATATGTAGATGACTACAATACCATCAAATGATATATGTAGATGCTACAATATCATCAAAATTTCATTGAATTATGACATTAGAATTAAGAAAATATAACTACATCTGTTAAATACCTTCAATTTTCTACTGAATTTTATTTTATTTCACCATTTTTGCTACGTTGTATAATATTATGTCTTATCTAATAATCCCTCGGTGTGTTTCTTTATCTATATATTTGTTTGGTGTCCGCTTCTTCCGTCTCTCTGATACGCTCATAAACATGTTTACCACATATAATCGAATCTGGGGTACCAGTTTCACCAGAACACAAGCATACAAGAATATTTTTGTCGGTTGTACTATTAGGACGGATAGATTTATTTATCATCTAAATCGGGAAAATTTATTCGAGGAAGATATTGAATCCGGTAATTTTTGAATAAATATATCCATACTAATATTACCTGCAAATAAATAGTCCTTAACAGTTTATAAGCTATTTGAAGTACAATATAACTCTGCTTTTTCGTAAAGGGTTTAACGTATAATCAACGTTCAACTATTTACCAGCCTCCGCTATCTGTGAGGGTAAAACATAAAGTAAAAAGTTTGAATCTTATTAATAATTTGAGGTAGAAACATCGTTCCCCATTTGAACCCCTCTGCTAACAGTCTCGACAAACATTAGGTCTTTTCACGCGTTTCGCTCCTGTTGTAGGAATATAAAAGCTTCACATAATTAACTCCTTCAAATCTTCTAATAACTTTAACTTTTTTTGTCCTTAGAGCTGCAGAAGATACTATGATGTAGCACCTCCATAAAATTGGGGCTTATAGTGTGCAGTTTGAACAGCAGCATTGACAGGAAAAATTTGCTCACAGAAAAGAAGTGAGTTGAAGGTGACACCACATGTAGTCTTTTCAAAATCTCGCCTAAATATCTTATGTGAAAAAATTTACACTGCAGATAAACGAACGTTTATATAAGAATAAAAGCTAAAATTAAACAGAATTTGTTAAGTATCCAAGAGAATCCTTTCATGATGCGAGTTTTCAACAGATGTTTTTACAAGGCATCTTATAGTATGTATATTCACAATTTTTAAAAAGCTGAAGAATTTTATGAAAACCACAGATTGTTTTCTCCGGTGCTTTATTTAAATTTGTGCGTAAGGGAATCCCATAAATATTAGTAAATAAATCAACTGCTAGATTCAAAACTACAATTAACCATTGACAAACCTACGAGTATACATAAGTTACTGCTCTATATGCTCTGTTAAGTATACGAGTAAAACTTTGTTGTACTTCGAGTACCCTATTCATCCGCATAACAGAAAAACCAGTGCCTGAACAAGTATTCTGATTTTATCTTATCGATAAAGAGCTTCTCTACTCGCACTCAAGTCTATCCAATACAGAGTCCATTAACCTGTGACGCAGCCAGCGGAAAATTTTTTTGGGGGCCAAACATTAATTATCAGCAATGTTTTTATCTTTTTTACTTAAAACGGCGACTGAAACTGGCCCCCAGCTAACATTTCGGGGGAGGCCATGGCCTTGTGGCTCCCTCCTGGCCGCGCTAATGCCTAAACTCACTCTCTGGTAGCGGTCAATGTCATTCATACAAAATTGGGGAATTATCTCAGATAGCATGCACTGTATCTACGGAATGTCAATCATCTATCTGATAGCTAATCTAATGAGTTGACGCCATTTGTTTGAGCGATAGATATATGTGAAATAAAACAAATCCACCTTTAAAAATGTGATATGTGTCGACAAAATATCATTATCTATACGTCAATTATACTCTTTTTGTATTTTGAATTACAGTATTGTCAAAACTAAAGCAAACTTGCATCTAAGGTGCCTCGAAATTACTAGCCACCTCATGCATCCGGTAAGATTAGTCAGTCTTCGAGGTGAGGCGTTGGGCGCTACACACACCTTGTATGAGGGAGCTCTGACTCGTGATCAAGTGGATTTAATACACGCAAAAAGCGAAATACGTGTTACCTCCCTCTTTAGGCTGCCCTCAATCCTCTATTACCGTCAGGCCAGTGTATTAGATGGTAGTAATTAGATAAAGCAGTGGATTCGAGATTTTCCCAGTGTTGCACACGTAAAGAGCGACATATTATCTCCCTCTTTAGGTTACTCTCAATCTTTTATTATCAGGGAGGCACTTCTCAGAGCCTTGTAGGGATGCCACCGTGGGAGAAAAATGTTTTTCACACAATGCAATCTTTCTTGTCAATAGAAAAATAAGATATCGAGATAGAACAAAGTGGTTTAGCTATGGAACAACTAAGCCTTTGTGCCAGAGGTGCTAACGTGAAAATTGCGTTGAAGCGATGCAAAAATTCATGAACAATTAACGGTATTTGATGGATAATTCCTTTCACGCAGCCATAGGTTAACCTTAGAGTTCCAAGAATTGTTTTCATAGAGTAATTTTTCATCGTTAATCATTTCCTCTGTGTGTAGTGGTTCTGTTTCATGAACGACTTTGTGACAAGTGCATAAGACTTGAGATGCTAAAATTTTGAAAACAAAATTAAACTGATGAGAAGAACCTTGCCGTGTCTTTTATTAATACATAGCGGATGTTTTAATATCTTTAGCAGTGTATGAAAAAGCTAAACGGTGGAAGGTCGGCAGAAAACCTTTTTTGAAAGATTTAGTAGCATATTTTTAACAGTGCAAGTGTAAGTAAAACAATGACTTGTCCTTAACCTATAAATTGGGGACTGATATGAAGTAGACCAATTTTTCATTTTTTATTTAAAAGGAAAGATACAGCAAAGAAGTATTTTAAAAACATTTTGTTCGAACGTTTCGAGCACTAGGCTCATTCTCAACGAGATCTGCAAAATACAGAGACACAACATAAGTTCAGTTCACAAAGATAACGAAAAATTCATGTATTGAACAGGCTAAAGGAGAATAGCAAA
>JACJUY010000472.1:244985-259954 GCA_014220935.1 Platorchestia sp. MABIK | reverse complement strand
AATGTTTTTAAAATACTTCTTTGCTGTATCTTTCCTTTTAAAGTTGCTATGCAAACGTGATATACCTAATTATTTAAAAGGTCTCTGAGCTAATAAAAATTGCACCAATAAGAAATAAGATTTATGAAATGTCAGAATATCTGAATTTAGTATTGTTAGTAGCCCAGTTTATTCCTGCATTTCATTAGCGCTTGCGATGATTGCACCAAAATTGAAATAAAATATTATATTCACAGAGTTAAATGAGCCAATAAAGACTGTAACCGTAATTATGGTTCATTTGTAAAGAGAAAGTCAGCGTGTGTTCGTTGCTTGTAGGAAGTTTTCGGTTCATTAATTATTTCAAAAGAATAAATAAACTTATTAGGAGAATAGAACGACTAATACAACATTAGACTGAACAAACAGATAATATCGGAGAACTTTCTTCTGTCCCCAATATTGTACAGACATATTTGTGAATCAAATTCGTAACCTCGCTTAGACAAGTGAACACCGGAATGCTTTCCGTTCTCCGCAGAGCCGCTCTGGGTCTCACTCAGGTTAGTCCTGTTAGGGAAAGTTGACATTTGTTAAGGAAGGTGTATGGATGTGGAGGCGAATATTTTAATAAATGTTTAATGTTAGAGTGTTTCATTGATACATTTCGACTTAAATGTGTTCTTCTACCGATTCCTTGAAACCAAATTTTTAATTTCCGTGAGCGCATTAAAATCAATATCGATCGATTAGTGTCGGTAATAACATTCATCATACATTCTATTGATAAATCGTAATTTTTTGTGTCCAATGTATCCCATGAGCAAAATGTGCTCACTCTTATTTTGACAGCAGCATTAATATTAATTTCACCGGTCTATTGATATCGGCGGTGACTGTAATTTGAAAGTCGACATGAAATCATTCTCGTGTAGGTAGTTTTAAGTCATAAACGTTCTGTTTTCGTAGGTGGACCCCCTAATCCTTCGTGCTGTACCTCACTTTGCTGATCTAGTCTCCTGCAAGATTTCAACTCCCCCCTCTTCAAGTAAGTAATATTTTTTACTTGACCGCAATATTACAGTAATTTCAAACTTGGCATCGGTTATCCCCTTTGGACTGTTAACAATTAAAAATTTTTGCTATGTTAATAAGTAATATGAAATGAAACTAGATTCTGAATTTTTTAAACTCGTTTCTTTTTTCCGTGCGCCAACTGAACTGAAAAAAATGTATTTTTGAGGAGCCAACATCAGCTCTTTCTGTGGTCGACGGAAGGAGAGGAGCTCCTGTTACTCCAGCACGGCTGCCTTCTTCACCAAAGGATACCACGCACAAGTCTCCAAAGCTTCCATGGAGCGCACAAAAGTCCGAGTCACTTTATCGCCTGACCAGGAATTATCTTATCCTAGTACATGGTTACGGGATAATTGCCAATGCTCAGCCTGCTTCAACGAAGCGTCCATGCAAAGAGCTTTCATTCTGGACAAACCAGGTGATCAATCGAAGATGAAAGGTGTGACCGCGACCGATTCTGGTGCTTTAAAAATTACCTGGTCTGATGGACATGAGAGCGTCTACGATGCAAATTGGCTCAAAGAGAGAGCTTTCACTGAAGACGCTCGCAAGCGCTACAAAAACCTCATGAGGATTGAGCCGGTGAGTGAGAATCGAAATCTTACAGAATTTTAAAAAAGACCTGTATCGGTATAACTTCATAGCATAAGGGCATCAGCGAGAGAGCTTATGCGGGCTTGCTGGATGCTGCGTTGCTAGCTCAGTGTGAAATGGGCCTTACAACCGGTAGAAATCGTGTTGAGTTTTCTATTACTAAGAATCTTGCGAAAATTTAACCTCGTTTGAAAGATTTACCCTTGAAAATGGTTTTTTGTGCATTCATATGTTTTTTATTCATGTGGCATGTAATGTTATGAATCCTCCCTCAGGTTCCATGGTCGCGTGAACACATTATAGTCAAGTATTCTTACGACGATCTCATGAGAGATGACGAAATTCTCTTGC
This sequence comes from Platorchestia sp. MABIK, assembly GCA_014220935.1. NCBI lineage: Eukaryota > Metazoa > Arthropoda > Malacostraca > Amphipoda > Talitridae > Platorchestia > Platorchestia sp. MABIK. The sequence goes on along the minus strand of JACJUY010000472.1, from coordinate 257,953 downwards.
GTTGGCTTGTTGAACTTGAAACTTCTGGCGCTACTCTGATCCACGACTTGCCTGACAACCCTACGTCATGCCAGAACATCTTGCACAGAATCTTTAAGAGCAAAGTCACTCATTACGGGTAAGATGTTGAGCAAGTGCGTTTCGATCCGTGTTAACCTGTGTAATTATAGTGAGTATTTTATATGTTATTTTACAATCGCGAGCTGTAGTCCTCTTAAAGATGCCAGAAACTTTACCATGTTGTTCATCTTTTTTGATAAATTCAAAAAATTTCAGGTTTCAGAGCTGCAAAAAAGCATTCAAGTCGATCGATTGATAATAATATACCATGATGATAACAATATACTATATTTCATGATAATGATACTGTATCTCTAGAAAAAATATTTCTAAAAATGAAAGAATTTTAGGGAAAATTTCTAAAATTAGAAACTTGCAGAATTTACCAGTCATTTTTTGTGAATTTTTAATCACAATGATCCATCGTAGAAAAAACTTAATGGAATAAGGTTCTAATGTGAGTTAACAAATTTCAATTCATTACCAGAGAAGTATCGCACGTTATTGTTCGCCCCGACCCCAACAACTTGGCGTTCACAGATAAGACGCTCTACTTGCACAACGATCTCCCGTTTTACATCGACCTGAACGTGGTGAGCCTTTATGCAGCGGTGTGGTGTTGTGTTCTCTTTAATGCAAAAGGTGCCGAACACAACCCAATGGGTGCGGATTTATAATATGTTCCTCTTACCAATCTTAACTTTTAGGGATGCAGGTTGAAGACAAACAACATGTTAGTATCATCCCATAAATTTATAAGCAGAATTGATTGAAATAATGGTATGATTACCCATTTCAGGAGATTAAATTCCCCAAGTAGTATTTTGTAAACTTCACAGATTGTTACTACGTCAAAACGTTTTGTTGTATTCTTTAAGTTACAAAACAACAGGGCATCATCGTGATCGAAGAACTTTTCAGAATGGAAGATGGCTTAAAATTAAAACTACCGTGTGTTACCTACTTTATCATGGTTATCTATGATTCAGTCTCTGATAATGGAGATAACAAGATAATAAGGAAGTAATTTATTCAACTTGCACGCACCGCCATCGTTTCCAAAAATTCGAAGAGCTTAACGAACATCGTGTGTTATTTCCTTACATGCAGTACAAATCAAAAAATAGCCATAATGATGCATCATCTAGGCGTACATAATTAATAGGCATGGCAATGTGATGCCATAAAGTTTTGTCTGCAGTATAACACTCGATGTGCACTCTTTACCATTTACCTAAAGTTACTCGCTGCAGCAAGCAACATTCTTCTCATGCCATACCGACATCCCGTCAGGGGGATACAACTGTTGTATCTATGGGAATTAGCGCTGCCAGGGGATTATATGAGGTCTCGAGCTGAGAGTTAGGTCGGCCTTCTTTTTGTTGAAATAATTTTTTTTTGTTAAGTTTAGGACCAATTTTTTCCGGTTCACTGCCGTCCTGTTTTTCAGCACCTTTAACTTTCTTCTTCAACTTTAACCTTGTTTCCTAATCTTCCTTCTCAACTTAATGTCTCTATACGCACGGGATCCTATGCTGGAACACATCTTGTGCATAGATTCCGGGTCCCATTAAACTCCATACTAAAAGGTTTCTTCATCCTTCCTTTCTTTGAACCAATTAGTTGCTGTACGGGAAGCTAAAACTGAATTAGAATCAATCAGTTACGTATGAGTATGTTACAATTGATGCATCTCAGTTTCAGTAAGGGTGGCTAAAACTAACTTGTTGTATCCGTATGTTGCAGTAATTGTTGATCATCTCAGTTGCGGTAAGGGAGGCTAAAACTAAATTGTAGTTACGTATGTTACAGTTGATCCATCCTAGTTGCGGTAAGGGTGGCTAAAACTAACTTGTAGTTACGTACGTTACAGTTGATCTGCCTGCACATGGTGGAGCAGCACACAAACGAAGGAGGTGCCACGGTGATCAGCGACGGGCTGACGGCGGCTCAGCAGCTACAGCGGGACCACCCCTCCGACTACGAGCTTCTGACCAAGACGGACGTCTACTTCTGGGACATGGGATCGCCAACGCATGAAACTGAGAAACAGTGCTTCCATAAAATCGCCAAGTACCCTGTCATTCAGTAAGATTTTTGAAGTCGTTTTGTTGAATTTATGGTGAAAAATACTTGTTTAACCTACCATGATTATCCCATCGGTTTATTGAATATCGTGTGTATTAGGTTCAGTATATGCAAATACAACGCAAAATTATCTCATTTTTTTAGAAATTCCAAATATCATACGTATTGTCGCCGTGTTAAGTTCAGAAATCTCACAGATCGACTCGGCTCTGACACGTTCAATTATCGACGTAGGTTCAATGTTTTTTAAAAACACATTTTAGCGGTGGTTTTCTTTCAGACTCAACAACGCCGGCGAAGTGACCTGCATCCGTTTCAATAACCACGTGCGGGACTCTTTCACGGATATCTCAGAAGAGAAAATTGATACGTATTATAATGCTCTCACTAAATTTTTCAACCTGATGTACGAACACAGCATCACTTTCAAGATGAAGAACGGTGAGTCAAACTCAAGTTGTAACTTTCTGAAGAGCATCGGCCTCGCACCGTGTCTTGGTTGAGCATGATATACGAGACCTCACAATAACCAATATCGTACCTCACAACAACTAATATCGTACCTCACAATAACTAATATTGTAGAGAGATCAAAGTGTACAATCCCCTCAGAAGTGGTACAACTATTGTATTGCTGGGAATTCTGTTTTGTTTCATTAACTTTTTCAATCTTACTGTTTCTGTACGCAGGATGTGGGGAAACACCTTGTGCATAGATTCCCGGTACCTTGATTTCAAATAAAATTGTGCCTTCCTTCTTCCTTTCTAGGGAACAGCTTTCTAATGGTTAGGGAGGCTTGAATTACTAATCTGAAATATCACGTATTAGAATCAAGAGCATTTGCTAAATATCTTCATAATATGTACTAGGATTTTATTTGATGGATTTCCACTTGTCAAAAACATTTGAGCGGTCCAATATAGGTCGTCGCATACTTTTTAATATCAAGCTAAGTCATGAATATATTTTCATCCTAAACATTTAAATCTTCTCAATATTTCTTCAGTTGTCTCATTTCTTAAACAGAAAAGGTGTTTTCTATTAAGCAAACGTCCAACACGTAGAGTACGTATTAGTACACAAGTGTACCAATGGGTAAAGTACTCTTTCACGTACCCGTTTCAATAAATAGTATTTCAGTTACTACACTAACTTTATTTTAAAACAAGCTATAGCGTACTAGCTAGAATATTATAGTGCAAAATTTTCTCGCTAATTACAAAGGATGAAAACTTAATCGGGCAGTAAAGAAGGGTTTTCAATTCTACTACCAGCAAACTAACCAAATCAATCGTGTAAACGTAGTCAACTTGTTAAGCAATCAAATAATGACGCCTCAAACTTGAGAGTATTTCTTATTTCCAAAATGCGAACAGCACCAAACTGTGACGAATGCTTGGCACAGACGATCAAGGTTTACTATTCTGACGAGTGTATTGTACGCAGCAGACAAAAGAAAATGCCACTGGAACGCTCAGTAAGAGTGTCATCTCGTAATTGTGAAAAGCAACTTTGGTAGAAATACCAAAGCGACAACTAAATAGTCTTCGGCTGAAGTTGTCGTTAACCGAGCTTATTATTTTTTATTACCACAGGCGAAATGTTGGTGCTGGACAACAACCGTTGTCAGCACGGCCGCACGGCGCTCCAAGGGCAAAGTGGCAGCAACAGGTACCTCGTCACGTCCTACCTCGCCTGGGACGAGGTGCTGTGCAAGAGAAGGCGCCTGCAGAGCCTTTTTGTTTGATACGGCAAACACTTTTTAAGCTTTATAACTCGACAGCCGTTACTCTCCAGCGTAAGGTGATCCAATTTGTATTGCAGTGTGGCGTAAATCGTGTTCACGGAATGCCATTTACCATTTCACCGCGTCCAGCTGTTCGGTCGACTTTTGAAACGTGACAGCTGTGGAGGGTCTGCTATATGCTAGTGTTGGGTTTAAAATTTTACCTATCTGCTTTTCAGTGGCAGTTTTAAATTTATATTTCACGTCAAAAGTGCCCTTAAAGGCTTACATGGAACAATTAACATGTTGGGGCTTCTTGTATATGTTGGAGGATTTAGATCCATAACACTCTTTTGTTTAATTCCAAACTTCAAAACAGTGGGCACGTCGTACCGCCGACTTCTTTCAATAATCGGGCACACCATTTCAACCAGATACAAATCACTTTGAGGAAAAGATTGGAACGCGTTCGTGAGGCCCTCACAGCATTTTAAGACAGGGACGTGCTTTATGCTAGGCTTGTTTTTCGAAGGAGTTGAAACTCTGTTCAAGAGTCATACACCCTATGTGAAGCTCAACTAATACAGAAAAAATTTACCTCTGTTTTTCATACCTTGAAACAAGTATCGTGTTACATGAATGACGGACTAAGTTTTACACGTACGAGTCGTCCGCTTCAAAAGTACGACTCTAGGATCGACTGTACCAAATTACGAGATCAGTGCGTATCGTTCAGAGCGTCGAAGTCCTGCTGGTCAAGTACTGTGGTCCTAACTGCGTTGTTGTGTGGACTCAGTCGAGTTTAGCAGCCGACCTGACACAATGGTTGGGAATTTTATTTGTCTTCTCATCCCCGTTTCACTGATCGTCACTAATTTAAAATTTGTTAGGTGAAAACGGATTGTGTCCCTGCTTATTATTAGATTAAACTAGACTAAAAAGCAAAGAGTCGTTTTTAGGGATTAATGACTAATGTTTTTGGGTGCTGAGCATTTTCATGTTGAACATTGTTCGCACTGTAAAATTTGAAGCATTGCAGTGTGCTTTCCTTACTAGTGTGAAATTTACCGATGACGATTTTTCTCCGAGTTCTCAAGCTACGACGAAGATTTTGCTTGTAAAAATCGAAAGCATTTTAAAACAGCACTGCATCAAAGAAAACTACTTCCATAAGAGCAAATTTTGTTTCATGACACTGTTTAAATCATAGCTACCTTAATTATTTTCAAGGGAACTGATTTTATTTAATATTGACGGAGTAGAAAAACCACATGAGATGTCGCACAAATATATATAAATACAGGATAAAAATCCCTATTTGCTCCCCAGCAAAGCAAGCGCTCGGAGCAGTCAGCAGCAAAACTCGTCCGCCACACAGAGAACGTGGATGACACTAAAGCCTACTCTACGAATCACTGCCTCATGTGCACAAGCACAGTCTAATTTACAAGCTAGGATAATAGAAACCTTAATCATCTGGAAAATTGAAACGAAAGAAATAATTACTTCTTTTAAATGAAATGAACACCGCGAGTGTACGAATGTATGAATATTCAGTTAGCATTAGCCAGGACAACGAAATGCAAATATAATGATGGCGACAGTACATATATCTACACTCGTACTGGACAGCTTGAGCCTTCCTCCTCCCACTCGTTGAAAGCCAAGAAGACAAGGACTACCTTAAAAACATAATTCATGGATGTCACACACAGATCATATTCTATCAAAAATACTTTAAAAGACTTATTCCTTGAAATAAGCCAAATTATCAAAGACAACAAACCCAAATGCACCCTTGAAGTAAACTATAGTCAGGTGAATAAACCCAATAACATTTAAAAAAAAAAGGCAAAAAAACAGGGCTAGTACCCACACAATCGCAGTCTTGAATTTCGGTCGGTTAGCAGAGGAGCAATGAATGGCGACTACAGTACTCAAGATACTATAATATATTAAATAGCTTTTTTAGTTCAGCCATCAACTTCCAATCCGTTTTGGAGAGATCATCCCTGAAGAATTCCTTGCAGGCGTTTATGCTCTCACGAGAAATTTTGCTAACGATTTCGTCCTGCACTTCAAAGTGGCGACCGAACATCTTAGGTGTCGTGCCCGGCGACGGGTCGATCTTGATGCACACGTCGACGCCTTTCTTGGCGATGTCCACCGGCTTGTGGTCAAACTCCATCGAGGTTACAACTCCTATCTCCACGAACTGCGAACAAAAACACCCCAGTGAAACATTTAAAGGAAAGCCCCGTTAAAAAAGTTTAAAATTTAAAAGAATGTCTTCAAACATTTAAGAAAATTGAGGTGTTTGAAACTCATGGCAACACAAAATAGAAACAGCGCGCTACACTTCACAGTCACAGATGGATAACTTCAAATTTACTTCAAACCATGAAACAAATGTCCTAGATACATGAACAAAATATAGAGCACTGAGCATACAACAAAGCAATTTTAAGTACTCAAAGTTAGAAGGAACTTATGAGTAACATTAATTAAGGTTGGATTTATTTCGAGCAATAAGCAGGCAGGTGAATAACTAACCTCTTTGCCAGGCACACAAAGTAAGGTTCCAGTTCGGAGCAGTCCGTGTTCGACGGTGACTCCCAGCACGATGGGGTCTCTCTTGTTGAAAATCGCCTGCGGAAACACGTCCATTTCAAATCAATGAAAACCCAATTTTTAGGCTCAAAATGCCACTAATCCAAAGTTCTTAAAAAATAACAACAAAGTTCTTAGCTTTCACAGATGAGACAAATACTAGTAACACTAAGAGTCTGTTCACAAGAATGCGTGTGAATCACGCAATACACTGAAGCGTTGCTCATCACTGGCATACTACTGAACCATTCTCAGTATGATGTCTTTTACGAAGCTATCCTTGCCCTTTTCTTCATACAATGTAAAGAGAAAGTCAAAGACGCTCGCATATTAAAAAATTACTCAAGTTCAAAAAGTCAATGTAAAGTAATGTATAGCACAGTACGCAAGAGTACACTAATGGCAACGGCTGATTCGTAATGTAAGAGATGAGACTTAAATAAAAGCCGAACTATTTAGCAAAACTATACGTTAAAGTAAAACAAATTATAAAGAGGCTCATAGAGCATGAAGATTTCAGGCTTACCGTTGGGAGGACTTTGAGCTTGCAGGGGAAAATGGCAATGCTCCTGTTCTCGTCTTGCTTCCTGCGTTTGTGCTCTTCTAAGAATTCGACGTAGCGATCACCCAAGTGATAAATGGTCTCTTCCGAGAAAATCTGCACACCTTCTCGATCAGCCAATTCTTGCGCATCTCTGTCCACCTGGAGGCATGATGCACCAGCGTTTATTGTTAATATTAATATTGAAAGGAGATAAAGAAGATTTGATGGAACCAATCAAGAAGTGGATAAGCAAATCACTTCAGAGGTGGTGGTAAAAATTGCGAATTAAAGAAATCAGAGACTCACTCTAGAACTTGATGACAGAGTGAATGAGGTTACACTGAAGGAGGAATTAACAAGTCAATGGTTAAGCTGAACTGATGCCAAAACCTAAAATATGATATGATAGTAAACCTCCGAAAGACCAGCAAGAATAACGAATAAAAATAATACTTGAAAGTGATTAATGATAGATATAAAGCGAGAGCTTCAAAAGTTAGTCAAAGTTTGTAAGTAAGCAATATTTTTGTAAATCTGCTGTCTGTTAATGAAACTCTGTTTTAATGTAGTAATATCAAACATTGGCTGTACATCCGCAGCTTAAAACATGAATTTTTGCTCAAAATTAAAGTTCCTAGAAGCAGACAAGCTCTCCCCCCACAGAAAATAATGAATTATGAAAATTAAATGGGGAAAACTCCTAAAGAAATACTTCAAATGAAGCTGAGAATGATACACTGAGACAAAGTCAAAGCTTACCTTGACGTCAAAAGCCAGAATGACGGCGTACTTGTCGTCATGCTCGAGCATTGCAGCGGCCTTCATGACGTCACGCTTGACAACGGGCCCAACGCGGATCCCAGAGTAGGGGATGGACTTGGTCTTGAAGAACTCCAGCAGGGCCTCGAGAGCTCCAAGTGTTGAGGCTTGCACATAGACACCTTTGTCCCTGACCTGCTCACAATGTGACCGGTGTTAAATGAATAAATTTTTTTTCCATAGCAAGCTACAGGTGCAGGCATGATTAGGCATTCCCCCAAAACATTCTAAACTACCCACAAGAGGAGCAATATAGCAAGTTGCCTTATCCGATTGTGGATCATCTTACAAGCGACGCTCCTATTTTTCATTCTCAATTCCCATTGCATGAAGGTGACCAGTGTATCATCCGCCCAACAAATTGAACTCGCTTGCATCTTTCAACCTTACCTGATCGTTTTCAAGAGGCCATATATAAACGTATAATCAAATGATTTAGTGACATGTCTTACAAGCACATGGTACCTACTTGATGGAAGTCTTACTTCGTATATAAGCTACATTTCCAGTACAATCTACATTTTACTTTTTATAGAGGAAAATTAACATCATTCTCGACTTGTAAACTGAACAGCCGCACGCTGAACTTGAACATAGAACATCTTATTGATAACCTCACTGAATTATTAACTGTCCACATTACTACACACTCCACACATCTAGCGCCACTTACTCAGAAGGAGCAATTCAACTAATCTTGTTCAAGAACAGACAAGAACTTGATCTGCACACTTTCAAATGCTGGTAATGTCTAACTATTTCAGCATCAAGACATTCTACACAAGACCCTCACGTGAGTGACTCATAATTTGCACGTGCGAACACATGCGCCAAACACGCCATACCAGAAGATACAAAAATTCAAATTGTGCGGAGTTAGAGCGAAGCGTCAGAGACAGAGGCCAAACCTAACGTCGTATTGGCACCTTTATAGCCTTCATGGCTTGTGTGAAGTCCTTGTGAACAGCGTCCTTGAGCACACTGATCTCATCCTCACTGTGCGCCACTCGCAAGCTCAGTCCAGCAATGGCCTTGTCCAGGTCCTTCGCCGCGATCTTGACTCCCTGAGCAGCCTTGATTTCCTTAAACTCGTCGTACGATCCCTTCACGCGGATCTCCTTCAATGGTTTCGGCATCAACAGAGACCTGTAATGAATGATCCCAGAATTAAATGGATTCAACTAATTTCATAATACAATCAAATTACCTACCCACAAAAAACACAATGACACAAACTCCTTCATGTAAAGAAAGAGAACCCGATGCTTCGTCTTCACACAAGATATCTATCTGCAAATGCCACAAACTCAAACACACACTTTTGTTCGAGTAACCAAACTGATGAACTGACAGCTCTTTTGCTAACCTGATCTGAGTAACTATAGGTCCTTCGGTGCCAGCCAAGATGATGTTATCTCCCTCTCGAAGTCTACCGTTGACGAGGATGACATCGATGGTGGTGCCGTAGCCTTGGATGGTCTTAACCTCGAGCACGACACACTGCAGCTCCTCCGAGTAGCGCAGTTGGGTGGCCAGCTTCGTTTGGCACATGTTGCAGATGAGTGCGATGAGGTTGCCCATCCCGTCCCCGGAGATGGCGCTTGTGGGCACCAGAGACACGTAGCTCCGAGGGTCGGGGTTCTCGTAGAATAGCGCCGCGTTCAGGCCCTGAAATTATTATTATTATTATTGTAATTGTTTAACCACCTTTATCACTAACAAACGATCTGCGCAGTGACCAGGCCCTGAAAGAAAGATTGATAGATAAATTTATGTTAGTTTCAGCCTCCCATGGTGTTATAAAGAGAGGAAGAATGAATGGAACAATTAGAAAGGAGGCAAAGGAACGCAAGATTTATGCAGAAGGTCAGCTCCCACATAAGATACCATGTGTATAAAAACAGTACTTTGAAAAGGAAGGCAATGAAATAAGGTAAAAGTTTGAAAAGAAATAGGTGCTGAAAAACAGGATAGCAGTCAACTGAAAAAGATGGTCCGCAACAAATTAAACCTATTTTATTTCAACAAAAAAGAAGGCCTTAACTCTCAGCTCGGAACCTCACACTTCCCCCTGGAAGCCCCAAGAGAAAATGAGTTGTATTGAAATGCTGAATGGAGTTTTAACCGCCACGATGACACCAATTATTCAATAAAATTATATTTCTAAAGACAGAACGTTCCATACATATATTACTCTCACCCTAGTGGCACAAAATAAGCCAAGAATGCCAATGGCAAAAACAACACTGAACGTCAATATTAAAAATATTAATTTACGAATAAACGTATGCTGCCAATTAGGACACATGCAAGTAATCATAGAATTTATTTCTTAAAAATAACGCTTTCTAGTATGATCGTTACTCATTTGAGACCCTAAAGCACACCACAATCGTAGCATTTCACGTTCTTTGGGCTAGCCGAGTAATAAGGAAGCACATCAGCATGTTAGCTCTCTTGGGTGTACAGTTAACGGAAGTTACACTGGTGATTGAATTAACACATCAGCTAACATGCACATCAGCATGTTAGCTCTCTTGGGTGTACAGTTAACAGAAGTTACACTGGTGATTGATTTAACACATCAGCTAACATGCACATCAGCATGTTAGCTCTCTTGGGTGTACGGTTAACAGAAGTTACACTGGTGATTGATTTAACTACCACAGATTGCTGGGGAGTCAAAAACTGCAAGTGTATTCAAACTCACCTGCTCATTTAGTTTAATAGTAATTTCATTCACACGGCGTTCAAAGTCATTCTTGGCAAACTCGGCCTGGGACTGGATGACTTCCTTCACATCTTTGTGCTGGTTGGACTCCCATTCGAAGACGCTAAGATGAAGAGAGATGACAAAATCAATTTGTTTATGGCACTCTTTTTTCTTCAATTTATAGAATAGTCAAAACAATTAAAACTTAGTAAAGAAAATAGAGACTAGCCCCAGAAAATAATTCCACCACTATAATGATAGGAACACATGAAAGATATGAGTTGACACACAACACAGTTGTAACAGCTGTACAGATAAGGGAGACACACGAGGCAAAGATAAGGGAGATACACGAGGCAAAGATAAGGGAGATACACGAGGCAAAGATAAGGGAGACACATGAGCCAAAGATAAGGGAGATACACGAGGCAAAGATAACGGAGATCCACGAGGCAAAGATAAGGGAGATCCACGAGGCAAAGATAAGGGAGATCCACGAGGCAAAGATAAGGGAGATACACGAGGCAAAGATAAGGGAGATACACGAGGCAGAGATGAGAGAGACACACGAGACATTAATTAAAGAGGCAAGTCCGCTGACTGGTCCACTTTGTTGAGCGTCACAACATAAGGCAAATTAACATACAACACAGTTGTAACACAGCTGCAAAGATGAGAGAGACAACTAAAGAGGCAAGTCCACTGACCGATCCACTTTGTTGAGTGCCACAACAAAAGGCGTCTTCCTCTTCTTGAGTAGCCCGATGCTCTCGATGGTCTGAGGCTCTAGGCCCTGCGTGATGTCCACCACGAGGATGGCCATGTCGCACAAGGAGGACCCGCGGTTCCTCAGGTTACTGAAGCTCTCGTGGCCAGGTGTGTCAATGATCAGCAGGCCTGGGAACTTCAGCTCCTCGACGCAAAACTGCACAAACATTAAGCAGTGCTAGATTTCATTCAACACGAGATGGAGCTGTGCCTGGTTGAATTTCAAACAAATGACAATTCGTGGCTGGGTAAATTTTAAAGGATGCTGCATAGTCAAGCCAGAAAATAGTTGAGAGAATTTTTTGCTTCAACTTGCTTGCAAAGAGTGATTACAGAATTATTCATGCTTCGAGATGATATAAAACATTACTGGATTTTACGTGATTACAAAATCTTTCATATTGGCACTATGGAGGAACAGTTCCCAGTTCTTACACATCTGTCAAATCAAATAAGCTCAACAGCTAGTTTCAGTGTGTAATGCTCTAAGAAATATATCAATTTAAACAGGCAATCCCCAAACTAAGAACTGAGAACATTTTCTATTTTTTATACTGCAAAGGGAAATACAATGATGCAATATGTAATGGCGGGATATACTCAAAAAATTATACCCATATGAGTTATTTACAAATGATAATGTCGGCATTTTTTGTTACATTGTAACAATTCTCTGATTAATACATTAACATGAAAAGGACAAATTGAGCAAGCCATTTCAAAGCATCCATGATTTTTCAACATTGGCATGAAAAAAGCAGTCAAAGCCATTTCAAAAACATTTATGATTTCCAGCAATGCGGGCAGCATCTTAGCGTCAGTTCTTCTCAAAACGTTAAAACAACACGCACTCAATAATCCTAACACATCAAACAAAATTCACACTCAAAATAGCGCAGCAGTGGTCACGGAGGCCGGCCAAAACTCACCGACTTAACCATTTTGGTCTGGTTGGCGATGGCCTCAGCAGGCACGTTAGTGGCACCGATCTGCTGCGTGATGCCGCCCACTTCTCCCTCCTGCACGTTGGTGCGGCGCAGCTTGTCTAAGATCTTTGTCTTGCCGTGATCAACGTGACCCAACACGCAGATCTGCAGGCAACAAAACACGTTATAAATTCCAGATATTTATCTGCAAACATCTAAACACGTTATGAATTTCAGATTTGCTTAGCAGATTGGAGACATCAAATGACGAGTTTTAATATTTGATGAGACATCAAATGATGTTTTGATGATCTGAAGACATCAACCCACGTAAATGAATTCCAGATATTTACCTGCACACATCGACGCACGTTTATGAATTCCAGATATTTATCTGCACACATCGACACACGTTTATGAATGAATTCCAGATATTTACCTGCACACATCGACACACGTTTATGAATGAATTCCAGATATTTACCTGCACACATCGACACACGTTTATGAATTCCTGATATTTATCTGCAGACATCAAAACACGCTTTTGAAGTTCAGATATTTATCTGCACACATAAAAACTAGTGATGTACCGATGTATCGGTATCGGCAAGTATCGGTCATTTTCCTGGTATCGGTATCGGCAAAATTCGGCCGATACTTTACCGATACTTTTCAATAATACGTATTTTATCATGAAAATGAATGTCATA
>JACJUY010000472.1:144072-228617 GCA_014220935.1 Platorchestia sp. MABIK | reverse complement strand
TAGGATAGGTTAGGACAGGACAGGAAAGGTTGAGTAATGTTGACGGAATTTTTTTGCGGGTCCACCTAGCTTAACGATGACATTGTCCATAGAATTTCCACGGGTCCTGCTACTCCCTAAAAATACCCTTGGTTTATTTGTTTGGAGTCCGCTTCTTTCATTTTTCTGTCACGCTCAGAAATGTAGACATAATGACCGTATCTGTGATACGAGTTTCGCCAGTGCGCAAGAACAATAATATTTTTTATCACGGGTACAGTTATGAGAAATATATTTGTTAGTCGTCCACGTCTGGAACATTTGTTCAAGAAAGGTATTGAATCCCGTCATTTTTGGCGGGCCGTGCACACTAGTAATCAACTAAAGAGCCTATTCATGCCTAGTAAATTAGTTAGCTAACTGTTGAATTATAGCGTTTAATCAGGCCCGCTAACTGAATTTACTACTTTTAACTCCCGATGAGTCACGTAGGGTCAGTGAGAGAAATCTATGTAGCATGAACAGTGAAACACAGTAAAAACACAGCAGCGACATCAAATTATCATACTTTCACAATTAAAATTTATATAGTTTGACCTAATTTTCATTTCTTAACGTATGTGACAGGCTAACAAAAATCGAACCAAATAAATAAAGTTGAAGGTGTATTTTAAAGTTTTTGTAAATTTAATATAGTAGTAGCTGAAAATTTTTATTTAAATTCAGCATGTAATCGCCGCACATTACGAATCTTGCATTTTTCTTTCATTTTAAGATGTTTGAAAAATTCACAAACAATCTTATAGTTGGTTGCGTATTTGCAGATCTTTTCGGTTTTGGGGCCTATCAAACTTTAATGTTTTCTTTTCGCCAAATTATGTATTTTGGTGTGAAAAATACGAAAATGATGACCATTTTGTGGAGATATTATTCATTAAGTGTTACTAACCTAACCAAAGGTATAATTTTGAACACCTCACTGTCAATCATGGTGAAAACTTGGTGGACCCTGCAACAGGTGCACACACTCAAATGANATCGGTATTTCCAAGTATCGGAGTATCGGTATCGGTATCTGCCAAAAAATGGGTATCGGTATCGGTATCTGCCAAAAAAATGGTATCGGTACATCACTACTTTGAATCAAAATTTGTATCCTAGTATTGTAGAAGTTAGCTGCAAGCAGGATAGGTGCAGTTTTTGGCAGCGACCTGCAACTTAGCATCACTTTTGTGCACCTAAGGTTGGCCTTTTGTTCGTTGCTACAGAGTTCTGTGATCGATAAACAATAGGTCTTTGTAATGTGTTGCTGCATTTGCTCCACAAAATTGCTCATGACAAGGGGGTCACCTCCCGTTGCGCAGATTTTGTTGACATAAATAATATAAGCCAGAACCAAAGTTTGAAGGCCCCTTTTGAGTGGTTAAAATCAAATCAAATATGTGACCCAACACAATTACAACTAATACACGGCAATCACAACAATGTTGCACAACTAATTGGAATCTTGCTTAAGGATCAAATCCCTCTTAAATATAGATACGCAATTAAGATGCAGACAACTGCAAAGACTGTCTCAAACCCAATTAGAAGGTCAGCAATTGTGCAAGGAAAGCTTTGGAGACATCAAAATAGAATTGAACAAGAATAACTGCACCCAAGAGAAGGTGTTCTAAACTGCTGGAAAATAGTGCAAATCAGCAGGTTGTCACTGGCAGATAACAGAGAAGTGATAAACAAAAAACTCAAAAAAATACGGAATGACACCTGAATTCAATATGGTGGACAAAAGGAGAATGTCAGTTGCAAAACAGCAGTTGTTGCCAAATTTAACTAAAGATGGTGATGTACAAAAAACTAAATGAAGGCAGAAAGGCTGTAAGTAGTACAAACCAATGGAAGAAAAATCAAGGTATATGAAGAGAAGCATAGAAATCATTGCAGGAATTTATTATTGTGTGTGCATGAAAGGGATTATGAGTATGATGTATATCAGCTGTTAACTAAAATTAAATTCAGTAAAAACAGGATTTTCGTTTTATATTTTTGCACAGAATTAGTTGAAAATGAGCCTAGGCTCAAAAAATTCAATCTAAATATTTGTTACATTTCTCTTTCTTGCTTCTTTCTTAGTTAATTTTCTGCATAAACAAATTGTGCCTTATCAAATCAGCTTTTACTACAGTTGTGCAACACTAAATTTTGTGTTCCTGATATGTTGTGATAAAAAGTGGGATTTCACTTCTTCATAGCAACTCTTATAAATTAATTTAGTTATTCATTTATTTATCATCACTATTTCATACTATTTATTATTTATTAATAGTGATATGTTAGTAAACTAACCAATCTCAAGATGCAACCAGTCTGACATTCTTTTGTTAAGTTTGTCATTGTTAATATTAATTTAATATTAAATATTAATTGTTGGGTTATACAGGTGTTTTGTAAAAGCAACTCTGGAGGCAGTACTGAGGCAGGCAGTGGTAATGGAGCTCTGGGAAGTGAGTCAGAAGACCCAATATCTTTGGCTTTGGAGACATGTCGCACCAACCATCAGTTCATCGCCTCTCAGGCCGAGCATCTGCAGCGCCTGAGGAGCCAGTGTGCCACATCAGCTCCCATCACACGGCAGGAAATTAGGACACTTGAGGTGAGCGTCTGATTTTTCAATAATATGCTGTGTACTGTGTGCAGGACATTTTATTATTGTTATTAATTTAGGTCTAGAAAGGCTCTATGCTTTTCTGTTTGAGTTGTCTGCCTTAGAAGGCTGAATTTTTTAAAATTTGATCTGGTAAAGCTTTATTAGCATCATTTTAATGTAAATAATCCCCTCAGGGAAATACAACTATTGTATCTTTGGGAATTAGTGCTCCCAGGGGGAAAATGTGAGGTTCTGAGCTGAAAGTTAGGTAGGCCTTCTTTTTGTGAAAATAATTTTTTTTGTTAAGGACCATCTTTTTTTAATTCACCACTGTCCTGTTTTTCAGCACCTCTGACTTTCTTCTTCAACTTGTATCTTGTTTCATAACCTTCCTTCTTATCGTTCTGTTGCTATGGGCGCTGGAACCTTTGCGGGAACACCCTTTGTCCATAGATTCTCCGACGTAACTTCAACCTGAATGGTGCCTTCTACCTTCCTCATTGAACATCTTTGTTGTGGCAAAGGAGGGGTAGAACTAATTCATAATCAATCAATTAATGTGAATAATTGTATGGTTATGCCAACTATTCTGAGTTACCTTTTATTTTTTATCATTTTTCATTTAGAAATCTTAAAGCTTTGAGAGAGGAAACTTAGTAGGGGCTTAATGCCAAGTTATGCTTTTTTCAAATATGCTTGTATTCATTCAAACTATCGGATTTTTACCAAGTTCAAACTGTAGGTATCAAAGATCATTTCCCATTTATTCACAGTTCAGATTGATTTGAAATCACATTTTTATTCTTTTAACAAGATTTAACCAAGACTCTTGTCTTGGTTAAATTTACTGAAAACTGCAAGCTCAAGCCTTAATCAATCTTGTCACCACCCTCCTTTTAAATTCAGTTCATTGAAGGGCTTGATACTAACTAGATCTCTGTATGTGTCACCATACTTTGTATAAAGTTAAGGATCAGTATTGCCCATGTCTCTTGAAACAAACTTACTTATTCATAGAAGTTTCAATATAGAGTTAGTGTCTGAACTTTGGGCTAAACTAGGCATATTACAAAAAAATTGGCCTACTGTCATATTAATGCCTGTTTATAGACATAAATATTTTTTTTGTATAATTTTGTTGTTTTCCATTGCAGTTTTACATTGTTTGATGACATCTGTGTTTTGAAATAAGAATTAATTTAGGCTTAACTGTGTAATTTCAGTGTTGATTATGATTAAAGTATTGTGTTGGTTCTCCATTTGAGTTTTTCCTGTGGACAATCATGAGCTTTGAAACTACTGGTGCATGACCAGACCAATTCCCAATTGGGTTTGTACTGAAGAAAGTTTTTTCAAGTTTTTTTTTTTGAAAAACTTTTGAAAAACATTTGTTCTTACTAAATTTGTCATTCTTTTGATTCTTCTACTGGTGTGATTAATATCTTTTTAATTTATAGTCATTGTATTTTTTGTATCAGTAGGACTGTACTTTTTCCCTATTGTGATGGTCATGTCGTCTTGTAGTAGTGATATGTTATTGAACCTTTTCGTATGTCTATCCGTGTTTCTGTTTTTGGGTTGGGGGAAAAATTTCTGATGGAAAAATTTCTGATGGAAAAATTTTGTGGGGGTAAAATTAGCTACATATTGGATCTTCATCCATATTCTTTTTATTCTTTTGGTAGTACATTATTGCCTTACCAAACTGGATAGTACATTTTCTGCATAGTTGTAAGAAAACAAAATCATCCTTTTCGTGTGCAATTTGAATGAATTTTAATTAAATGTAAATGAACAAGATTGTTGCCTTTAACTCATACAGTTTTGATAAGTATTGAGTGTCAAACCGTGTGTTTGTTGCAGGTGAAATTGGTCCGTCTATTTGGTCAGCAGTTGGCATGCAAGCGCCGACTGCCTCTCGTGCCACCTCCTCCTGAAGAACTCGGTGCATTCCCTTGCCTGAAGCAATGGCTGTCTGTTGTGGGGCTCACGGCAGAGGCTGTGCAGGTAATGTGTTGGTTCTGCATGAGAAAGAAAATGTTTTTTAGCATTGAAATGGCGTTAAGTAAGACGCGAGTAAAGAAAAGCAGGTGAAAATATTGTTTCAACTAAAGTTCATTTAAAGTGATGTTTCAAAGTGTGAACATCACTAATCATGGTGCATTTATAAACTTTATGTTTAATAAAAAAAGTATGATGTAAATGAAAAGAAATCTAGTAAAAAATGTATGCAAAAGTTATTGTACAATATTGTATGTTATAAGTTATGTTTTAAAGTATCTATGATCATGCTGCTTTAAAAAGCTTTACATTTAATGGAAAAAGTATCATCAAGGTGGATAAAAACATTTTCAAAAAAGTCTATGTTAAAAGTAAAACTTTTGAGTGGTACTCAACTCAACTTGTCTTCAGTATCTGGAATGAATAACAAATTTGGACATGCTAAAAGTGGAGTAGAACACAACTTCTGAATAATAGTGACATAACTTCGAAAATTACTTAACTTGAAGCGTTGAGAGGCTCAAGAGATCTTACATTCCACGTTGGTTTAATTTGATGAATGAATATTCCCAGGGGTATAATGTAAGGTCCTGAGCTAAAAGTTAGGTAGGCCTTCTTTTTGTTGAATACAAAAGGTCTTTTTGTTATGGACCATCTTTTTTTGGTTCACTGCTGTCCTGTTTTTCAGCACCTCTGACTTTCTTCAACTTTTTTCTTGTTTCATGAACTTCTTTCTTAGCTTTCTGTTTCTATGCATCTTGTGCATAGACGTTTCCTTAACTCCATACTAAATGGTGCCTTCATCCTTCCCCTCTTTGAACATCTTTGTTGTGGTAAAGGGAGGCTAAAACTAATTTATAATCATTCAATTATTTCTCGAATGGAAATTCAATTGAAAAATGTTGACTGTTCACATTGAGAGCAAATGAATGTGACTTTAGTCACAAATCATTACTAAGTCTCCTCAACTTATCTTTGCTACAGAAGAGGCCTAGAAAAATTAGGGCAGTCATTCAACTAAGTTTGCTCAGGATAAGCAAGAAAGATAATGGCTCAAATCAGTGAAGCCTTATTATTTTATGTGAACCTTACCATTATTCCAGATTTACTATTTGAAGTTTTCAACATTTGCCTTGCACAAATGCCCTCTACATCTGATAACCTTGAGCAAAAAGCAACATTTGAGTAACTTTTTGGAAGGGCCCTTTTTTATCATGTATTCACGGCTATTAGACCATGTTGCCCATGAATGAAGCTATTTGTACAATTTTATGTCATATTTTTCTCGTGCGGTGGCTCTTCAAGTAGGATACAACCATTGCAAATTTGGGAATTAAAACTCGAAGGGGGAAAATGTAAGGTTCCTTAGAGTTGAGTTAGCCTTTGTTTTGTTGAGATAGAATGTGTTTTTAAATTTTGTTTGGGAGCATCTTTTCTTGATTCTCTGTTGTCTTGTTTTTCAGCTTTGCCAACTTTCTACTGTAATTTTTACCTTGTTTCATAACGTTCAAGAAGAAACTTAGTTTCTATGTGCAAAGGATCTTGTGTGGGAGTACACTTTGTTCATAGATTCCACATTCCCCTACCTCCATTCTAAATGTTAATTTCAACCTTTCTCTTGTAACACCTTTGTTCTGAAGTAGGGAAGCATAAGCTAACTTTTTGTCTAATAATTTCTTGTGGTACTTTGTCATGCTATTGGATTTGCTTGTCCGGTTCAATGTCACCTTCCTCAATAGTTTTACATTTGAATGAATGGAAAACATCTGATGCGAACCTTAGCTACTAGTTTCAGAGTAATTTTGTTGGACTCATCTCTTCTGATTACTTATTAAAGAGCATTGTAACTTATCATTATTTTGTAGCTGGCTGACATCTCATTGCTGTTAGTTTCTCTCACACTGTCGTTCAGTTGCTATAGAGGTGCCTATTGGGGTATGCAAATCACTCGTTACAGCTTCCATTACAGAAGTGTTCTTCAAATGTTTAGTTTTATCATAATTTTATTGTTCGTTTTCGTTACAAATCCCAATGGTGTTATCCCACTTATTTTCTTTCAATAAATATTTGTTATTACTCTGCCTAGTTTAAACTCTTTCTTAGCAACTTAGTTGTTGTTGAATGAAAAAAAACACTGGAGGTGGTTTTTCCTTCCACCCCTTCAACAGCTCCATCGGAATTAAACTTATCTCATTTTTAGTTCCGATGTCTTGAATTTTTCCTTGCACTTTTGACTTTGATCATTTAGGAGGTGCTTTGAAAAGAAAGTTCACCTTTTTGTGTGGATGTGTAAACAAAATAGCTTGAATCAATATTGAGAGGAGTCAAAGTGAAATTGAACAAACGTCTGTCAGTAGCAAATTTAAACATAATTTTCAGAAGCAACTCAGCAAATCAGAAATGACACAAAATAGTAGTCTCTTCTGCACCATGACACCCATGCTCGCTTTAATTTGTGTCTTGAGGTTTTACTCAAGACAAAAATTTAATTTATCCCGGGATCTACGTTGAATGGTGAATTATTCGTATGTTGGATCAATTATTCTCATGTAAATACATGTAAAAACATTTAATTTGTTCCACAGCCCAAAAATCTGCCTTCCTTTTTCTTTTAAATTGTTGGGATCATATACATGTTGCGGTTAAATTGCTTAGCCAAATCGCTCACGCGAATAACTCGTTCATAGTTTGCTATGATTTTTGTTTCAATTCAAATGAAAGAATTACCCTTTTGTTTTTTCAGCACTACCACCACTCGCACTAGCCTTCTTGTGACCCATGATAATTGAATAATGAAAAAGAATGAAAAAATAACACTGACAATCACTAAGGAGTAAGAGCCGATCATTAGAGATGTTAACGGAGCAAAGCTGAACTGTGAACTGACCTCTCGGTCCCGTTGTGGGTGTTGCTCCATAGCGGGCTTAACCACGAAACTTCGATGTCGTGTGTTGGATTTTCCATCGAGTGGTAAGCCAATAATTTGATCAAATTTCATGTTGTATGTTGAAAAATTTGTATGTTCAAGCAATCATTTATCGAGGTTTGACTGTAATTTGTTGTGCAGGCTGTGTGTCATGGCGTGTCCTCTCTGGAGGAGCTGCTGGCGCTGGGGGAGGGAGGAGTGGCGGGGCTGCTGGGTGCGGTGGCGGGGGCGCCGGTGCAGACCAACAAGCTGCAGCGAGCTGTGCACAACTTGCGGCGCTACACTGGTCAGTGCTTTCATCTCTCTCGCACCTCGCTCGATTGACTGATGACTGATAAGCCTGCTAGGTTTAACAGGGTTCTAATTGTTGACAGAACAAATGGCAGACCTGGTGTTCATTTTGTGTGTGTTGTGTTGAAGTTTGGTATTTTTGTTCGTTATATTTATGATCTGGTGATGTACAAGGTGCCAACAAATGTTGCTGTTAAGAACTACAGTTTTTTTTTGGTCATTGAAAGGATTCCTGTTACAATTTTATTACTTCTTAACAGTGAAAGAATCATGTTCCATTTTTACTTAGGAATGACTACTTTCAGGTTCATCTGCAACGTCGTATAAATGCATGCATAAATAATTAATCAGCGTCTCAATTATTATTGTCAGTTTCTACATAATGTGCCTCCACCATGGTTTTCAACATGTTTCCTTTTGTTTGCAGCAAGTCTGATGAACAACAGCAGTGGTAGCAACAGCTCCGAGTCAGACGTGCCCTTGTACTGGGACTCATGGGACCACCAGCAGCAGCAGCAGAAAGGCTCGTGCCCCTCATCTCCCCGCACCGTGCACCGCAGCACTCCGCACACCCCCCACCGAGAGGCGCGCTCCTCCGTCTCCTCCTCGGATGGGGACACTTCTGACATGGGCAGCTCGATCAGCGGCTACTGTGGAGGAGGTGGTTCCAGCTTTTCATCTTCCTCGGGCACCGTGAACCACCACCATCACGGCGCCCACCATCACCATCATCACCACCGTAGCAGTGATGAATCCTCGACGCCTTCCTCTCCGCCTGTTACTGGACTATCTCACCAGTCGAGCGGCAGCAACACCTCCAATAACGTCTCGCCTAACATACCTCCTCCGAGTCCCCTTCATCTTCCTTCCACCCCTTCATTGACTCTCCAGCTCCCCCCTTCAACTACGCCTCATGACCTCCGCTACACGCCTCCCACCACGCCGCCTGTCATTAAGACTCCTAAACCTCCAGGTTAGTGGGGGTTATGGCGCGATTATTTTTGTGTTCTGGTTTCGTTTTGTTATCTAAAGGCAGTATCATGTATTGTAGCCATAGCGTGAAAATTGCTAATATTTCTTTTGTGTAATTCGAGTATATTTTAAACGATATCTTCCATTCTTCAGATAAAAAAGTGTCCACACCTCCACCAAACAAGAAGTACTTGTTGATCAATCCTCCGTCGTCAGCGTCAGGCTCGATGGGCAGGTCGACGTCACATGAAAGTCAGCTCATGTCGCGTGACGGCTCCGACTGTGCCAACACAAACTACATCACGGCGCCCTCTTCCAATGCTCACTACTCCAGCAGTGTGGTCTCCAATGCTTCTGCTGCTGCATCCCACAATGCCAACGACATGCACATGGTGTCGTCCAACGCTCCGTCTGTCACGTGAGGATTGCTACTTCTTGCAATGTTGTGAGAAATGAAACTGAGCAAGAAAGCAAGTTTTTGATTTAAGCAAGTTTAAACTGCGTCTTGGATGTTTTTCCAAATAAGTTGGAAATGATAAAAATCATCTGGATGTTCTGGATTAATTCAAATGTTAAAGAGGTTTGTGTTTCATGAAACGGTGGTTCAAAAAAATGTATATCCAAATGTACTTAGCCGATTGGACCCAACTTTAGCTCGTAAAAAGCAGAAAAGAGTCGTTCATTTCATTCTAAAACTATACCCATTTTCAATTACATTATTATTAAAGAAAGATAAAAAGTTGACTCGAGTTTACTTGCGCAAGGAAGCTCATCACTGAAACATTCAAATTTGAAGAGTTGGTTGTGAAAAATTTCAAGTTCATTTCTTAAAAGAATCCCCCCTACAGAATTTTAGTAAATTAGTTTTATTTCAAATGGCTCTTACTTGATATAAAATAGCGTTTTTTATGGTTCTAATTATGAAATGGAAGTATAGGTACGGTATGTCTAAAATAGAACATATATGGTATCCAGTAGACAACTCTGATCTACTTCTAACCAGGCTAAGTGAGTTGGAATCTGTTAATTGTAATGTATGTTACTTGAAGCAAGGTGTAATGTTAAAACCCCAAGTATATCGTTTGACGTGTTATTTTTCACTACTTTTTCAAACATGCAAAGTTGCAAGGGATCTTCCTAAAAGTTTTTATCGCATAATTTATCAGGGATTATCATTGTGAGGTAGAGGTTGTCCTTAGCTTCTCAGCCCGAATTCAGTTCTAATAATCTGTGGCAAGATCTGTTATATTCTGTGAATATTTTAGTCTCTTCTTTTCCCGTGTTTGGAAGATGATATTTTTTGAAAAAGGCACGAGTAGTCGAGTGAGTAAGCTTACTAAGTTTGTGGAAGTAATCGTGCCAGAATGAAATTAGATTGGGCTCTTGAGTGTTTTTGAAATGTACTGGGTGAATATCTTCACGAAATTAACTGATGAGGTATACATGCAGCGTATGCTACAGTGTAGAAGTTCATTCAATGGTGAGTTGAAGATAGATTCAATAGTGAGTTGAAGATAGATTCAATTGTGAGTTGAAGATAGATTCAATTGTGAGTTGAAGATAGATTCGATATTGAGTTGAAGATAGATTCAATAGTGAGTTGAAGATAGATTCAATAGTGAGTTGAAGATGGATTCAATAGTGAGTTGAAGATAGATTCAATAGTGAGTTGAAGATAGATTCAATAGTGAGTTGAAGATAGATTCAATATTGAGTTGAAGATAGATTCAATATTGAGTTGAAGATAGATTCAATATTGAGTTGAAGATAGATTCAATATTGAGTTGAAGATAGATTCAATTGTGAGTTGAAGATAGATTCAATTGTGAGTTGAAGATAGATTCAATTGTGAGTTGAAGATAGATTCAATTGTGAGTTGAAGATAGATTCAATTGTGAGTTGAAGATAGATTCAATAGTGAGTTGAAGATAGATTCGATATTGAGTTGAAGATAGATTCGATATTGAGTTGAAGATAGATTCAATAGTGAGTTCAAGAAAGATTCAATTGCGAGTTGAAGAGAAAACATAGGAGTTCATTCAATGGTGAGTTGAAGATAACAGAGTACGCACCGTATTGTCGCAGGCAATCGAGCCGCCACCAGCCGGAGTGCGCGAGTGAGATGTCGGCACACCTGCCCGCCTCTGTGGTGGGCAGCCACACGACCCCCGCCTCGGTGGCCTCGCCCACCCGCCAGCACTACACGCACCAGCACTCCTACCACCAACACTCCGAGGAGGACTCCTACAACAAAAGTGATCAGCCGTTCCCACTCTCTCGAGTCCCGTCATTTCTCCTATGTTGTGTACTTTTCTTTCCCTCGATCATGACACCAGTCATAAGAACGTATTTTTTTTTGTTTTGCCAGCAACTTCTGTTCATGTGAATTTGTTTACTTCTGTCTCTTCAAGCTCTCGTTTATGTACTGCTTCCCATTTTTGTTGCTTAAAATTTGGCGTTCTTCAATGTTAGACAAGTTTCACAAGTTAGACAAGCGATTAACGTCGGTCTTCTGCCTTTTTCTAGAAAAAAAAACAATGCATAAAATCAGCACCAGTTACTCTTAAAGCTGAAATTTCAGAATTGTACTTGGGTAGATGACCATCTGAATCAACCTAAATATACTCAAACTTTGTCACAAGGTCTACTTCGGTGCAAATGTATAATTGTACAATGTGTAAATATCTATTGGAATTGAGCTTAATCTGATAACGCAGTTAGTAGGGTGCCAGCACTGATCAGTCAGGTTATACGATAATTCATTTGTGGTCTTGCTATTTGAAATTTAGGTTTTTTTACCTTTTAGATAAATAAGAATTAAGCTTGCAGAAAAAACTCCGTTTCAAATTATGAAATGAACAATTAGACGTCGTTTCGGATTACTTAGGCAAATTATTTATACTCGTCCGTCAAAATGATTGATCGCCAATGTTCATTATTTTTAGCCATGAGATCTTGTTTGCTGAAGCTGTTGCTGCTGTAAAACTTAGTTTTATTTTCCAGAAGAATGCTGCATCTTTGTTTTCGTTCAGTCAGCTTTTAGTTTAATCATGCAAGAAAATTGGCGTTCAGTTAAATTCAATTGGGCAGATGTGCATGGCTTGAGGCCACAAATGGGTCAATTTCTTAGCAAGATTTCTTCTAAGGTATTAAAACTACTGGAATTTATTTGCCCAAACTACAAAATTATTCAGATGCTTGCAAGTCGGTGAGTAAATCGTGATGTTGCGGGGGCCAGCTGGATGATTTCAGCGTCTATTTATGGCACAAACTTTTAATAACCTGAAATAGAAAGGGGATATTTGTTATTAAATTTTGAATCTTAACTTTACATGCTCTGTATAGTGTCAGCAAAACTTGTGGTTTATTTATAATTTGAAGTCGAACATGCAAAAATAGTTGAGAACTATCCCGTACTTTGAGCAAACGTGAGCAAATTAGCAACTCTGTTGCATCTGTTATTTTCTCTGTTTTCTACAGTCAGTGCCTAGCTATTCCTTCTCTTTCTTTCGTGAAAACATCTTTGCTGTGGAAACAGAACATTAAACCAACTTTGATCCTACTCTGTATCTGGTCTTGTAGTAAGCGTAGTGTTAGTCTAATTGTGCAATAAAATCAGCTTGCCATGGTCCATCAGTGAAATTTAAGTTCAGACGTAGCAAATTAGCTTCTCCTAGCCAAAACTTCTAAATTTAGTCTGTTTCAAACGAAATTTGTCTAAAAGGAGCACTCAGCATTCTGGCAATCATGCAAGATGATAGTCAGATACCGAATCCTGTGCAAAAAAAGACCTAGTGCGTATTTATTGTATAAACATTCGTTTGACGAGCCAAAATAAGAGCAGCCTAAATTAACACTTAGACTACGGCACGTAAAACTGAATTTCAACATTCAATTCAAATTAAAGGTCAATTGTATTCAGCAATGTTGGAAATAGCAAACGTTAACTGGATCGTGTCATTATTTAGCTTTGATTAAGTATTTATAAAAACTAAGTTTGTGACTACTGGTTGATCAGCAGCATTATGGAAATTCCCTCCGTGTACCACCGGTGGGCTCGTATCGCAGTTTAAGTGTTGAATAATTTTAGCAAGAAAATGTCATGTGCGCATCTCTAATGGTAAGTGTTGGTGTGCGCAGACGCCGTGGCTCCCCGGTCGCCCCGCACGCCGCCCCTGCAAGGCTCGATGGTACACAATGTGCAGCACCGCTTCACCAAGAGCATCAACATCAAGCCTGCCACCTGTGGCTACTGCCATCAAAAGTTTCCTATTCTCGGAGGTAAGGAGCACAGTCCTTTGTTTCATTTGCCTTTCATAATCATTAAGTTAATTGAATTTTTAGTGCTAGTACATACCTTACGTTGAGCGTTATGAGATGTAGTGTATAGTGCAATTTCCTGCCGTATCTAGGGTGTTGTTTTTTATTTTGTTTCCAATGTGTTCTTTGTAGCGCGATACGTGAAGAGTATTTCATCTTTACTATTTCTCCTTTTGAGTGTGTCCTATTTCATGTCTCACGCAGGTATTTGTGACGCTTGTTCGTTTTTTCGAGTTAGTTTGAAGTCGTGTTGTAGTGGAGCTAATTGAGAAAAATCGGCACCCAATTGACAATGGGGGGAAAAGTGCACAAGTTTCATGCCAACCCTATATTAGGGCACCTTATTTCGTTTATAGTTCGCAGTGCTCGGAGCAGTTTCATCATTGCTTCTTCTAATGCTTCCATTTTTAAACGATAGTGAGAAATCAGTATCTTCCTTCAAATTCATACTGTTTGCAAAAATGCTCAAAAATGCTATGAACATCACAAACCGAGTAAATTAGGTATTAAATAGCATTTCGCTTTGGCTCGTAGCTAATCATATCAGTTTTAGCATGAACTAGACTATATAGGTACCATTCTTCCATAAGAAAAAGCACTGACGTACCATTTTTATTAGTTGTAAAAATATTCAAGAAGCTGACAGCTGCAAATTTTTGGGAATAAAACATACTAGACGAAAATTTGATCCCCCAAAATTATATTAATCATATATTCGAAGCTGTCCAAATAAGTCGGAATTGTGCTTTAAGTCAGGTATATCCTACCTAGAGAAACATGAGAAGTTCTTAACAGTTCACTGATCCACCCGTAAATTCTATACGGCACTGAAGCCTGGCATAACACAAATTAAAATTCACCCGATAGAATATTCACATTGCAGAAAAAGTCAATTGGAGCTATCTAAAACTGAAAATAAAATCCCGCCGAAATTATTTCAAAAATTAGAAATCTTGAAACTGCTCGATTGGTATCGATCGATTGTCTTATGAAAGTTTTATGCATTTAACATTTTACGTTAGGAAAAAAATTAATTTTCGACATCAAATTTATGCTCCCTCATTACTCGAAAACGAGATCTCATAATAGCTTTCTTTTTGTTGGCACCAAACTTTGAAATTCCAGTCTTCTCAACATTTGTGATGCTCCCTCCTACTCGGCTTTCAAAAGTAGGTTCGAAAATTCTATGCTCTCAAATTACTAGGCAAGGGAAAAATTAATAAAGCTAAAATAACTTGAAAGTATAATAAAAAATAATACATTGTTGTTAAACGCTCTCCTTCAACATGAAAAATGGTGCAGATTAACTGCTAACACAAAGCGACCTTTAAAACATTAAGACATCTGATGAAGAAAGAGTGCTGACTAGATAATCAAACTGTTCATTCTTTCATCTTGATGTTAGAATATTTTTTTTATGTGTTTACCTAGTTCTGAGTGTGAAACTTAAGTATACTTTATTATTTACCATAGCTTGCTACAGAATTAGTTCGTTTCTACATGGGTTCCCGTAGAAGTCTCTTAGCTACATGTCTCACTAAATATTATAGTTTTGTTAGATTTAAAATATTTCCAGTATATTCTAATGTCTTATTTGTAGCTATGTACATGCTTGTGGTGGATAAATCTTAAAAATTAAATCCTTGGAATGGCTTACTGAAAGAATGAAGGAGTGAAAACTGCAGTGTGGTTTTCAGGATTGCGATGCAAGGAGTGCAACTTCAAATGTCACCGAGAGTGCGAGTCGAGCGTGCCGCCCTCGTGCGGCCTGCCTAATGAGTACCTCAAGATCTTCACAGAGGTAAGTTACGGCGCCATTTCTGCTGCATCCAATGTTTCCCTGCTCTCGGTGGACTTGCCATTCTACTGAAATGAGTTTCTTTTTTTTTTTGTAATGTAAGTCTACTACATCTACTTCAAAGTTACGGGTTTCGAATTTACATGATGACTGATATTTTCTAGCTCTTTTTTGAGAGTGCATTTTAAATTGGAAAATGAGCGGGAGGAAGTTCTATTTTTTTGCAAGTGCCATTCGACATGAGTACATTTATTCATAGCATTTCCCGTTCTCACTGCACCTAGATGTGGTTGACTGATATGACCCGCCTTCAAATCACTACTTTAGGACCTAAAGTAGTGGAGAAAATTTTTCCGCTGTGCACTAGCGTTTAGCATGCATCTATGTTGACCATCAGAGGTGTGGTGAGGAGAACCAAAAATTATCACGGGAAGTATTGTAAATATGAAGGATAAATAATGTGTGGCATTGTGAATTAAGTATAGTAACAACACTGGCATCGTATAGTTCAACCTGGAAGCACTGGAGAGGCGGGACCTGGCTTGGGAGAGCTTAGTTTATAGAGTTCTGGTCTTTCTGGAATGAGACATGTAGTGCAATTGAAAAGAAGAGTGAAAATTCCGCAGTTGAATTACAGTATTTTTCTGCTTGGCTATTTAGGTTTAAATAGGAATTATTTGGAGCAACCTCATATTCTATTCTATTATAAGTGTCTAAAAGAATTTGCGATCAGCACTTTCGAGCTGGGGTACATTTATGACATTTTTTATGGATAATTGAATGATTAGAATTTTGAAGTAGTTTCCAAATTCTAGCTTGCCCGCATTTTTCACTCTATCGAATGAAGCTTGATCGTGTTCAAATTTATTTGTACTTCTGACATCTCTGGTGTTAATTTTTGATATGTTAAATGGTACTAGTTTTGAAAAAGACGCCATAATTTAGAAGTTCCTCAGTGTGTTCCGATGATTTGTTCATTTTCTTTGCAAATTGTTACTTCCTAATGACGAAAACGCGTTCAAAAGTTTTCCTGGACTGTGATATCAAAATTTTTGTGTTATTGCAGTCGGTGAACAGTCACCTGCAGAACAGCAATCGCGGTGGGGGCCTGGGCGGCGTGTCTCCCTCACACCAGCCGTCAGACAACCTGAGGACGCCTCCGCTGGCGCCTCCTTTGTCCCACCACCCCTGCCAGGTGAGACGTGGCGCCTCGGCTGTGTCGCTTGCTGTAACCGAGTCCAAATCACGAAGCGTTCTCTAAATGTATCTGTATCTTCCCTCACGTGCCGCTGCTGCTAGTAGCCTAGACTATTTTACATTCTCACGTTCAGGTTATTTAGAAACAAATTCTGGCTTTTTGTTTTTGAATTTCTTTTCCACCATCTTACATATACGATATGATAGAAGGGCTTAATGATTAACTAGTGCTGTTTAATGAATGAGTGTTGCTCCATTTCTTCGTCACTAGTTGTGAGTGGAGATGTTTTCTTGTGGAAATTGAAGCATCGTTTGTTGATGAAATGAACCATAATTACGAGTAGGATTTCAATTGGAAAAATTTAGTCTTCTTTTCAAGCTCCACTCGTCTGTTTAGGTTATTGCTTGTTTATGTTTCTGTTTACTTGAACTTGCTTCACTGGTACTTACTTACTCACTCACTTCCGTATAAGTTTTAGTTTATTTTCTTGTCAGGGAAATAGCCTCCATATTGGCCAATCATGTAAAAAAGTATGATGTATTTCTCAGTTAGTTAGAAAACGGACAACATCGAGAATATGATCGAGCTCACAAAGGGCGGCAAGCAATATGTGGGGCTTTGCAATCAGATTGAGTAATTCTGGTTTGTGCAGGGTCTGGAGAGCTCTTCTAATACGTCGAGCTGCAACTCCTCGACTCCGAGCAGCCCTGCCCTCATCCTGCCTCCTGTGAGCCCTGCAAACATGAGCAGCAGCATCAACGCCAGCAAACATCACCCTCACAGGTACGTTTAATGTCTAGGCATTTTAACGAGTCACGTCGAGGCGTAAACTTTTGGTGCACTTGAGGCGTGCTGCGATGGTATTGAAATAGCGATTTGTGCACGGTATCCTAAGTCCATGATAGGAGATAGAATTAGGGAATCTAGTTTTTTTTTGTATCAAGTTTTGAGGTGGTTATGTGAACAAACGTCCTGAAATGGCCTGTGAACGGTAAACGCAATTTAAATCTCTAACGTTAAATCTCTGGAATCTCTAACGTTATGAGGAATAAAATTGGAGCTCTCTGTTGCAGAATATTTTTCAAGAACAAACGTTTCAGAATCTCTGACTCTATTTCAAACACAAAAATACGCTAAATTCAATGTCTTAATGTGACAGGAACTTTATACAAATAGAAGTGGTTAGAAAAAATGAAAACGATTTGAATTGATAAAAGGTTTTCCTAGTCATTGAAAACCATCATTTGATTTAAATCTGCTCACACACACTTTGTGATACAATCACACATCATGCGCACGTATGTCTATCTTTGACGGCACTCCTTGTTAAACCTTAGGATCAATATTCTGTTAGATAGCACTTCCATCTTTGCTCATAATAGTCTGTAGGTAAAAATTATAGGTAATTCTAAAATATGAGTCAAGTTCACATTATACCCTGCTAAACGTGGATGATACAGAAAGATACGAGTAGGGAATTATCGCTCCTAGGAGAAAATGTGAGTTCTCTAGCTGAAGGTTAAGTCTTCCTTTTGTTGAGGAATGTGTTTTTGTTTCGTGACCATCTTTTTTTGGTTCACTGCTGTCAAGTTTTTCAGCACCTACTACCTTTATCGTCATAAACTTCCTTCCTAACTCACTGTTTATGTGCGCACGGAATCTAGTGTAGAAATACACTTAGTGCATAGATTCTACGTTCCCTACTTCTACGTGCCTTCATCCTTCCTCTCTTTAAAACACATTTGTTGTGATTAGGGAGACCTGAACAAGCTTATAATTTGATCATATAATTTAATAGACCTGGGAAATTGTCAACATTTTGCAGTTCAGATATCTGTTCAATATATCGTGTATTCAGTAAATATAGAATTGCGTATTCAAGAAGTTGTATGGTGAAATAGATGAACAGAAAACTAGGTGTGAGTTTAATTTGAAATTATGGGTGTTGCAGACCAATTAGGTATTTTTTTAAATTACATTCGTGCATTTCAGGTAAGCCACTTGAGTTACTAAATTCAGAACCAATAAAACAGAGAAACCTATGAAGTTGGCTAGTTCATACCTAACATCATTTGTTCATTTTTTAATTTTGGTAGCCAAGTTTTTAGTCTAGTTAAAGTAACAGTTTCTGGATCTGTAGCCTCTTTGCAGAATTTTATGCGTTAGTCAGGACCTATTCTAATTTAGTCAATATTTCTCAGGTTTTGTATCATACCGAATCAAATAAAATAATTCCAAACTTTTACAATCAGAAAATTCTTCTGGCCACACTTTGCCCATGAATAGCATTCACTGTTGTGACAATACCAGCAGCAAGTCTTGAGAAAGCTAAATAAGCTCATTGTGGCCAGGGGTAAAAAAAGTTCGTGTATTCCTAGGCCTGTTATGCTTTACTCGTAGAAGGTTTATTCCTTCTACGGTAGAGGTAGAGTTGCATTTATTTAAGTGCCTGCTAGATGATAAACAATCATTTGAGAACTTCCTCTGTGTTATTTACACAGACTATTAGAGACCTGGCGTGAGGTTCATTTTCTTTATTGGAAATGAAGTTAAATTTTTGAGCATTCAATCACAGCTTGTATCAAACGCAGTCGTTAGAATGCGCATCTCGGGTATTAATGGTGCTTAAGAAGGCTGAGAATGCAGTGCAGTGCTCATTTTAATAATTATTAGGTAGGGAGACATATTTATCAACCTTTACTTGCAACAGGCTTGAGTTTGGCTTTTTTAGCTGTTAGTTGAAAACTTGTCAATTTCTTCAATGGACCTGAAAAAATTTCGGATACAAATGTCAATGATTGCAGGCAATGTGTTGAAGGGCTGTGTTGGGGTAAAGTTTCTGTGAGGGAACTTAGCTATAATTGACTGGTCGCCTTGTATAAAAACTCGTGTGCCTATGGCTCCTATATGTCGGAAAATGGTCGTTCCAATTCATCTCGAATGCCATATGGCATCTTATTGTGAGTAACTACTTTCACGTTTAGAGCAGGTTTTTAATCTCAAATGTTTGGAAGAGATCCTTCTGTTTGTTTGCTCAGGCCTTATCCACATCATCAGCAGCAGCAACACACACCTCTGTCGTCCTCGGCCACAACACAGCAGGAAGCTTTTCATTATCCTGGTAAGCTCCTACTTTCATTACACGTTTCCATCTATTGAAAGCTTACTGTTAACTTGTAGTCTAACTGGTGCATGTAATTGTCGCCTTTTGGAATGTGTCCGTAATTTAAGCTTTATGCTATCCTCACTTTCATTCTGTATTATATTAACACAACTGCATACTAGCCTTTCAGTTTCATAATCGAAATCCTTGGGCTAGTCATGTTACTTTCTAAGAAATGTTACCATTTGCTAGATGTTGGAGTTCATATAACGGGTGTTACCAAATTATTTAGATGTTCTCTATCATTACTCCCCCTCAGGGGGACACAACTATTGTATAAATGGGAATTAGCGCTCTCAGGGGGAAAATGTGAGGGTCCGAGCTGAGAGTTAAGTTGACCTTTTTTTTATTGAAATGAAATATTTTTTTATATTAAGGCCCATATTTTTCAGTTCACTACTGTCCTGTTTTTCTGTATTACTTTCTTCTTCAACTTTGATCTTGGTTCATAAACTTCTTTCTCAAGTTACTGTTTCTATGCCCTTTCTGCATAGATTCCGCGTTCCAACAACTCCATACTAAATGGTGCCTTCCTTCTTCCTCTCTTTGGATCTCATTTGTTGCTGATAGGAAGGCTTAAACTAACTAATAATCTAATCTCTACCATTACTAGTTAAATATTTGCATATTATTATCACTCGCACGATCGTATAGTGAGGTTAGGATGATATTTAATGGAGCGGATGCTAGAGTTGTTTTGAAAGTGGCGAATCAAGCTTTCCTTCGATCAACGATGTAAAATAATGGTGGCCCAAAGACGTCGAATTATTTTCCATTGTCAAAAACGTTGGACAATGCCGTCTGCCTTGAATTTGGAAAATAATGGAGAATGCATCGCGAGTGTGTATTTTATACCATCTCGTTGGATTCAGGGTTCTTCAGGCAAGACCCGGCAGGGTTTTATAAGTATCATTGCTTCTATTGCAGGGAGGGAAAGTCAGAACGAATAATCCAATTTGTTACAATGAAGCACAGAGGAAAATTTAACAGGGGAGATGCTACCTGATAGCACAAGTCAGATTTGCAATCTGTAACTTATAATAGGCGTAGGGCCTCATGCCTTAAAAAGGTGGACCGAGTCACCTCAAAGCTTGAGGACTGGCCCCTATCCAGCTAAAGATTGTGCTCACTTTCTGAAGGAAACAAACGCACGAAGTGAGCACGTGATAGCATCACGTCTCAAGTATGATGGGAAACTTTCAGAATCGAACGGATATGACTAAGAAGTATAATTTAATATTTCAGTTGAAATCTTGGCGATAGGGCAAATAGGTACGATCAGTACTACCCAAGCATGAAACTACGATTGATAATAAATTCAAGACTCTACATCTAAGTGAAAAAAACAAGACAACTAAGCATTAACTATCTGAAGGGGATTTGAGCTAAGCATGTTGTATAAAATTGGATTTTCCCTAAAAATATGCAACGATTCTAAAATCCCAAGGTCTAAATCACGAGAAAAAAAAACTCAATAACTCAAAAGCATCATCACGAATAATTGTACTGCACTTCTCATCATGGCTGCGTATTGCTGAATGAGTGTGAGTTAGCAAGTTGCCAGTACGAAAACTCCATCCGGTAACTTGCTTCCTACATCATGATACATTGCATCAGCAAAAATTGATTATTCATTAAATTATTATTGAGGCATAAAACAAAACTCACTGACACCTGCACTGGATGGCATGTGATATCTAATTCTCGTAACGGTAATATTCCCGTTCTATGGCTTTGGTTCAGTGTGTGCAAGCTTACGAGGGAGAAAACGTATATTCAATTGACATGATGGCATGTGATATCTAATTCTCGTAACGGTAATATTCCCGTTCTATGTCTTTAGTTCAGTGTGTGCAAGCTTACGAGGGAGAAAACGAATATTCAATTGACATCGCGCACGTGTGGTGAGAGGAGGTTTGGGTTGTGATGCTGAGAAGTATTTCTGTCCGAGCAAGCGTTTCCATAGTTGAATCTTATCTCTAGGTGAGTTAAAATCTCGGCTCCTTTGGTGATCAAGGAATGGCGTACGTACTCGCACTCGCCTCGTAACTGTGTTTTTCACTTTATCATCTGACTGAGCGTGTCTACGAACTCATAGCCCTCTCAGGGGGATACAACCATTGTATCTATGGGAATTAGCGCTCCCGGGGGAAAAATATGTGAGGGCCTGAGCTGAGAGTTGGGTAGGCCTTCTTTTTGTCGAAATAAAATATTTTTTTGCTGTGTAATGGACCACAGTTTTTGGTTCACTGTTCTGTTTTTCAGCACCTACTGCTTTCTTCTCCAACTTTTATCTTGTTTCATGAACTTCTTTCCCAACTTACCGTTTTTTTTTGCCTCTTCTGCATAGATTCTGCATTCCCTAATATCCAAACTAAATGGTGCCTTCCTCCTTCCTCTCTTCGATACGCTCTTTTTTTGTAGCGGTTAGGGAGGCTTAAACTAACCTCTAATCTAATCTATGAACTCATAGGTTATCGAAGTGCTGAGGAATGCTCTCGTTTCCAATGTACCTGTAAAACATCAAAATTTATACGTTATTATGTGCTGCATAATTTATGGAATTTTAAATGATTTTATAACCATT
This sequence comes from Platorchestia sp. MABIK, assembly GCA_014220935.1. Classification (NCBI taxonomy): domain Eukaryota; kingdom Metazoa; phylum Arthropoda; class Malacostraca; order Amphipoda; family Talitridae; genus Platorchestia; species Platorchestia sp. MABIK. The sequence continues at coordinate 206,735 of JACJUY010000472.1, read as the reverse complement.
TATTCACTGAGGGTTGGAATATTGTTCAATTTATTATGCGGATGTAAACCTACATGAAAAGGAAAATATCCTTCATTCACATGCTTTTCTACCCTTGAAGACGTTACGAAACAACATCGCACTCCTGACACTTGGGCCAACTTCCCTAACCGCGGCCATGTTGCTGCGGCCACCCCGACCGTTTCTACGCTCCATTCCCTCACCTCGACCACCTCCTCTACCCTCTCGGCTACCTCTTCCACTCGCAGTGAACTGGTGGACTCAGATCGCACAACCCTCTCCACAAATTCAGGGTGAGTTTTTCTGACCTATTCTCATCACTTACGTGTTTCAAATTCGGTTTACGCCCAGAAGTATTTGACATGTAGCTGTTGCGTTAAATATTTTTAACTTATGATATTCTCAAATTAAAATTTGCTCCACTTTAAACTCGTATTCACGGTAATTTGCGTTGAGGATTTCTAACGATTCCTTCAGATCTGGGTCAACGGACGACTCGGAGCGCACAGTGGCAGAGCGAGTGGACTCGCAAGACTCAACGATATCAGATGGCCTCATAGACAGCGTAGGCGGGGTCGGTAGCGTTGGAGATGGGGGCAGCGTAGGAGGAGGTGCGGGGGGCAGTTACGGTAGCGGCAGCATCTCGGGGATAGTGGGGGGCGAAGGCTGCAGTCGACAAAACAGCGTGTCCCAGGGTCTCCGGGAGTGGCACATCCCTTACGATGAGCTCGACATAGGCCAAGCCATTGGACACGGGCGGTTTGGTACAGTGTACTCCGGGAACTGGCATGGCCAAGTTGCCGTTAAGGAGCTCCATATGGAGCATGGTAATGATCAGTGCACTCTTGAGGCTTTCAAGAAAGAAGTCTGTACGTTTCGCAAAACTCGCCATCAAAATCTTGTGCTTTTTATGGGCGCGTGCATGAAACTTCCTCGGTTAGCTATCATCACAAGTTTATGTAAGGGCAACACCCTGTACAAACACATTCATGTTCTGAAGGATAAGTTCACCTTGAGCACGACGATCAACATCGCTCAGCAAGTGGGCCAGGGTATGGGATATCTTCATGCAAAAGGCATTGTTCATAAGGATCTCAAAACTAAGAACATCTTTTATGAGAATGGTAAGGTAGTAATAACTGACTTTGGTCTTGTGAACTTGACGCGTTTATGCCGGAACGCGCGCGTCGGAGCATGGCTGAGCATTCCTGCTGGCTGGTTATGTTACTTGTCCCCTGAGTTGATGCGGTCACTGCAGGCGTCATCTCCTCAGCCGGCAGCCTTGCCTCACACCACCTGGACCGATGTTTATGCCTACGGCACCGTCTGGTTTGAGCTTTTGTGCAATGAGTGGCCTCACAAGGGACTGCCTCCCGAGGCTATCATTTGGCAGGTCGGCCGTGGCATCAAGCCATCTTTGGCGCATCTACAAGCTTCTCATGACGTCAAGGACATTCTTATGAAGTGTTGGTCCTACAAGCCTGACGACCGACCAGACTTCGCGTTACTGCAGAAGCAGCTTGAAAAGTTACCCAAAAAGAAGCTAGCGCGGTCACCGTCCCATCCTATTCACCTCTCACGCTCAGCTGAGTGCGTTTTCTGATCCTCAAATCGAAGTTTGCTTGCCGTAGCACACAATTCTAAGATCTTTGTCGAGACGTTCATCGTAAGAGTGAGCAACTTCGCATCTCATATTTCTGGAGTGCCATTATACTTTTAAAGCAAGACAAAAAAATAGTGTTATATTTTGCATAGGTCCATTGGAGAGCTTGCTTTACTATTTTTAAGTTAACGAAATTCCGAATGATTGATGATGCAGCGCTCCATATTTCGCGTCAGTACTATGACTTCAAGGCTTTTCGTGACACGAGTCCCATTGTATTCAAGTAATTTATGATCTCAAAGAAAAATTATTTTCATTAAAGATTCTCCATCAAAATTTGTAACTTAACTTGGATGTCAGAAAATATATGCATGTTTCCCCAACTAGCGTCACTATAAATGGATACGGAAATTGCAGCAAACTAAGTGAAGTGACTAGTGTCCATTATCTAAAAACTTTATTTTTTTGTTAAAGACTTTCTGAATTCCGATGTAGCTGTAGGATATCAAAATGTTAATGAGTTTTTTTGAGAGTGGATGGTGAGCTTTAGTCTACATATCTTGTCCCCATCAGCTATGAAAATTGTTTTTGTCAAAGTTAAAAAACTAGTTCTGTTTTTGATTGAAATAGCTGTTCTTCTTGGAATTTTGTGACATCTTAATAATGGATAATTTAGCGCACACTGGGAAATTTTCTTGCGTGATTGACGGTAATGTATGTATAGTTTGATTTGATCAATGTAAAAGAACATTTTGCGTTTCGCTTCGCGAAACATCCTACAAATTTTATTTCTTGCATGGCCAAGTTTTTCGTTTTAATTTTGATTTAGTTCTTTTGAAAGGCGCGTGTGTTAGAAATCAGTGTAATTTTCAAGTTACCGTTCTACTACTTGTGTTTTCTTTAGAAATTTTTCTTGTCATGTTGGTTTCCAAATTTAAGAATTTCGTGGAAAGAGTTATCTACCTCTGAGCGCTCCCATACCTTTCTTCATTGCTTTTTTAGCACAAGTTTCCTATGTAGTATTTTCATGTTATTGGAACTGAATTACTCGTACACTGTATGAGCACCATTGAATCCTACCTCTTATCTTGATTTCACGCTTCGCGGAAATGATTGTTATGGCTTCCTGTGTACCTCTTTCTGACTCTGCATCGTAGTGTTCAATGTAGAACACCCGCTGTACCCTCGCTCTCATCCGAGAGCTCTATAGTCCTGCTGCAAGTCTAGTCAGTTTTGGGTTAACTAGTAACGGTAGTCGTATGTTATAACTTCAGAACTAGAGCATTCAGGTGGTGTGCTTAGACCCAGCTAGCGGTGCTATCTTTATCATTCACTTTCAATGCATCGGTTTAGTTTTATTTAGGCCCAGTTGAATCATACTTGGTAGCCCGTTATTAGTTTTTCCTTCTCGACGATACCGATGTTTGTTTCATTTTCATTGTCCTTCTTGTTCTCCTCTGTTCTAAATAATTAGATTATGAAACGTACTCGCCCATATTTTCAAGTTCTATCGGTCTTTGGCATAGTATTTCAAGTTCATAAATTTCGAAGTGTTTTTGAATTTGGCGAACTTTGGCATTCATGTGAGAAATCCCGTGTCACCTTATTTTCACAATCCAATGAAATGATGTTCCTCGATGACGTACTGTGAAAATCACAGTATCGACCTATTTAAATTACTAAAAAATTTCGTTGTTTGGTATAAGAGTTTAGGCAAAGTGCGTCAATGTCATTGCTTTCACGCTACTCAAACTTAAATAAGCGTTTGCATACATTGAGCCCTTGTGTAGAATATTTCTGCATGTATTTGAATAGGTATATTTCACTTATGTTGGCTCTCTCGCCTATTTGCTTGTAGAGTATCCTGTCAACTCTTGTTTATAAGAATGACGTCTCCATGATGATTTGACTGAATGTGCATTCTTCAAAGTAAGACAACCTGATTCCTTTGTTTGCATGTTCAACATTCCAGTAATCCCTCTTAGGACTGACAACCGTTGGAAGCGTCATTATACTCGTGCTTCTCTTTTGCGTTTTGGTTCACTTAGCTTCACTTCTGCTTTGCGTTCATATTAGGTTTTTGGCTGCTTATATTACGATTCATCGTTTTGATAACTCACGTCTAAATTAGAATTCTCATTTGGGCCTTTTTCATTTTTTTTTTGTTTGTGGTTTGTCAAGGTCAGTTGATCTTATCAGTGGAGTGTCGTACGTAAAGACAGAAACGTAGCTCCTAGGCTCTTGCTGCTTTACTACTCCGTAGCCAACGTACGTAGTTCAGATCTCTTAGAAACCTGTCCCTTTCTGTAGCCTATTGTTGTCTGTTCTGTGCCACTCTCGGGCGTATTTATTCGCTCTCTTTCTGTGAGTCTTTAATTTCACTTTTCGTGTGTGAATGGTGTGTCTTAGGCTCATGAAGCAAAGTGGGCTCGAAGTAACTTGACGTTTGAATGTGTTTTCTTATATCGCTTGTAATAGATAATTTATATTACTGCCTATTAACAATGGCTAGTAAATCTGTAATAGTTTCCTTGACTTCGGTTCATTTAGAATTGACGGTGTTTTGCCGCGATGAAAAATGGTATGCTAAATTAAAACTATGGTCCAACTCGTATTTAATCGACTCGAAATACATCAGGAAAGCTTAACATGTTCGACAAATGTTCGCTGTGTCTATTGCCATTCGTTAAGGACTAATTCATATCGAACCGATTATCGTTTCAACAATTCCAATTTTTTTTGTCGCATGAGTTTGCCTTTCTTACAACCACTTAGATCAAATATCGAATAGTCGATTGTATTGCAAGTTATGTACGCAGATGTGTTAAGTCACCCGTAAATAATTAGTCGTGAAGTTCAATTTAGCACACATACGCTTCAGTCTGAGGTGTATTGCTGTGGAAGGTAACTTCAAAGCACGCATGTTTAAATTTCATATTTTCATTTTAGAAAGCAGTTATACATTTGATCTCATTCGGTTTCATTTTTTTGCTCCATGTTTGAGAGTTTTACGCTGTTTGTTTTTGATTGGAATATTGGTCATTGCACCTATGAGTGTGTAGTGGATGTAGGCTTGTATTGTATGTCTCTTAAGAGGTCTTCTATGTGACACTGTCAAGTTTCAATTCAGTCAAGAGTGAACTCTTCTGCAAAAGAAAGGGTATTTGTAGCACTATATCATCTTTCTCGCGTTGTCTGTGTGCAGAAAAGTTGGAGTGCAACTTGAAGTTAATGTATGGTTGTATTGAGGTGCGAGATGAACATTCCCTAAACGATCGTGTGTTGTGTTGTCGGTTTTGATTGCCGGGTTGGCATTTCGAAATTTTATTAGGTAACATTTCTTGTGATTTTTTAATTTGCTCAGCTGAACTGTGGTGCATTTCAAGCATATCAAGCGTGGGCACCGTGACACTGAAGAGAGGCTTACTTGGGAGAGGCTTCCCCCGCTCCCCAAGTTGGACTTGGATTGTGTCGCAGATGCTTTTTTAGTTAGACTTTGGTGCTCTCGAGTGAGCGATTGTTTTAAACTGGGTTTTACTATATCAGACTCATCTTGAATGTCAGTAGACGTCTTTATTGATCAAACGGTTCTTTCTCTGAAGAGAAGTGAATCTTTAATTTCAGTTTCGAGTATAATTCCCTCTTGAAAGTTGATATGTGAAATACTTTTGAAATACGCAGGCATTTATTTACTTACACGTTTCTCGATCCACTGAACTTTTTTTCATGACTTGTCGGAAGTAGTCTTAGTGACTGTCGGGTCGATGTGGACGGAACTATCTCCCCAATAGTTCCGTGCAATTCGGCATTCGACATCTCTGTGTATCGTAACCCATTCTTCGCACATGCTAGCTGTCTACCAAAAATGAGCGTAAGATTGAATTCTTGATGTACTGGCCACTCTTTCTGAGCCTATGTGCGTACCGAGCATGCAGATAATCACTAGAAATTGTTCAAATATATTATAGTAATTCTGATTATGTTCAAATGCAGAATTTGATCGCGAATTCAATGCGTTTGTGCTGAATAAGAACAATTTTATACATGGCAATACTCGCTTTTTACTTCACTTCAAAATCAATGTGCGAGCTGACGACAAAAAGTAGCATTATGTCCTGTTATTTGTTACGAGAGCGAGAGGAACTTAGACGGTCTTGAAGCCGAGCGCAGGTGACCCTCGAGTGCCTGGCACGCTCCTACCTCCCCTTTGGCGCGCGTCAGCTACTCCCTCACTCGCCGCGCTCGACGCCAGCGCCACTCCGCTTCTGCCAGCGCCCAACTTATGTCTTATTCTACTTGTTAATTGTGCCACTATGAAAACGTGATCGCAAATGCACTGATATTAAGGGTTTTATGTTCTGGGAATTATTTATGGTAAAACCTTACTGTAAGCAGGGTTTAAAATCACTTATGATTTCAAAGGCGATGTTTCTCAGGCGTGTTTATTTTTACGTCAGCAATTGACGTTCTGAATTTTTGTCATTCCATTCTACCTTTGTGTTAAGAATGTGCTTGATCATTCAGTTGTTCTACAGGCTTTTTTCATTTTTGTTTTTCGCCTGGTCTGAAATTTTTATTTTAACTTCAGTTCTACGTTTTTATCAAAATTTTGATTTTTTTTGACCGAGCACAAAATCTAGGGCTGGCGCTGCACCCTCGAGCGGTGCATCGGTCTATTTTCTCCCCGATCGGTGCATTGCGGAGGTTCTTTTTATTCTTTGAAGCATTTCACTGCAGAAAATGCAACTCATCAGCTGAAACGCATATAAAATATTTTTTAAATACATTTTTGGCGAAGTTTCTAATTGCGTACGGATCTTTGTGGACAAATACTTAATGTAGGGAATTTCATGTGAATGTATTTGCTCCATTATGCGTCAAGCCCGTCTTCCTCTCGCCTCGTTCCCTCCCACAAACTTACACTTGCACAGCACACTTATCGTAGTGTCTCGATAACGCGATCGAGTTATTAACCCATTACCATTATAAATATATATACATTATATGCATAAATATAAGTAATTTATTTGTGAATATTGAAAATGTCAACCCGATAGAGTATCGTATGTATATAATATGGAGCATTAATAAATAATAGTCTTTTTAGGTCACGACAACCGTATTTCATTTACACTTCCAAGTCTATTCGTTCGAATTATTTGTGGGATTACTTCAGCGGTTTTTATTTTCTGTAGCAAACTGAAATTTTTCACTAAGGCTTCAATAAAAGGTTATCAAGTACGCACACTAAGATGTAGGAAGGTTCAGGCAATCCTTTGTCCTCATTAGTAATAGTTTTCATTATGAAAAAGAATTCATGTGTCGAATGTTTAAGTTATAAATCTTTCAGATCAATTTGCTAATGACTAATGCTACGAAAACGTGGAGTGTTCGAAAATCTTTTCTCACATTATGAATTATCAATTTTGTGCTTGGAATTTTTTCCTTTTCACTATTGATCGATACGATATACAAGTGTGTCCATGGAGCCAACGGAAGCAGCATTTCCGAGCAGCCGATTTTCAGTACAAAGAAGTTCGGGTCCAAGGTAGCTTCACTTTTTTTTATTAGGTTTTAGCAGTCCTTTTTCGAACATTTAGGTCGAAATGCACTGCTCTGGATCATAAAGATCTCGATAGATATTTTGACCAAGCGATTTTCTTTGTATAATGAAGATAAGTTCGAGCCTCTGAAGACATCATTCGTAGCTTTGATTCTGAAATTTTGCAATTTTCTTTGTTTTGTTGCAGCCCGGTAAAATTTGTGGGCTGGTAGTCTTCTCAGCGCATCCTATATGTAGGTAACTCAGATTGTATGGGAGTTTTTCTTGACTAAAGTTCAAGATGAACGGTAGAACATTCTCGTTTCCATTACATAGGACCGTTTTTATATTTTACTTAGAATATAGCATCGTTCGAGGAACCTTGCCAGCGCATTTATGTTGAAGCGAGCACGGAAGGTTCATGAAGCATCTCAGCGAATAGCGACAAGGCGTCCGCATTCCGGAAATGAGGAAGAGTCCCTCCTGGCAGCAACAACGTTTGGACATTCGACCAGCACATACAGTAATGCACGGTCAACGACGCAAGACATGTTGCAGTGCGGCTGAGGGTGGCGCCTCAACAGATGGCCATAAGTGGCTGAATCGACAATGTCCAATACGTAATGAACAAAGTATAAGCTCCAGGCGTCGGCTGCGGCATTCTGCTGGGGTCCATTTCTGTATTTCAGGCTTTATTGCTTTACATTTATTGTTGGCCTCTAAGCCCCGGTGTTGCTGCCACAAATAACGTATTCAAGACTTGATGATGAGTCATCACATAAAACAGCACGTCTGACCTCAGCATCAGCTCTCACTTCCGAACACCCAACAGATTTGCACTCATTTTGTACTTGTGGCCAAACACGAAAGTCGGGCGACTGTCTTTAATTACCGAGTGATTGCTACGAAACGCTTGGATAGCTTCATACACGATTTTAGCATCTATGAACCTGACAAAACGGAGAGCAAACCCTCTATTGTTCAAGAATCGAATTACCCACTTCATGGGGGCAATTAGCGGGTCAATTTCTCAAACATGGAAAAGCGGCATTTCCACCATTCACGTGGACTTCTTTCATTGTGAGCGCACGGCCGTCAAACAAACGACTTTTTCAAGAAATCGACAACTTCGAGTACTGTTTTCCCAGCGCTCAATCTTCAGCTTCCGTTTGTGACGAATAAAACCGATATGGGAACATGAAATCGACATCTATTTTCATCACTAATATTAAAAGAAATGGCCCAATTAGGAATAAAAGAACATTTTCTATCATATCTTAACACTGTTAGGCACGGTATCTTATCATTTATAGCAAAGGCCAAAATTTTAGCCGTATCAAAATTCTTGAAGAAACGATAATTAGTTGAAAGTCTAACCCAAGTTTCGACGGTATCAGTAAAGTTTGAAGAGCACGACAGTATGGCCGCAAGCTCTGGATGAGCGTTCTGAGAATTAATAGTCGCCAAAAGCTAATTTGAATCTATGGTCAAAGCTTCGAAACCCTGAAATCACAGTTCTCAGTAACTCACATGTTTCCACAATAAAATCATCTTCACGAGTCCCGTGTAGCTTAACCTTCAAGTAAGAGAGGGTTTTCTTCACTGATACTAGGAATGAACTACGTTGTTTGATACATCCCGGTACCGATGCCCTAACAAGGTAAGGAGTTTAACGAAATTTAATTCGGCACATGAGAAAAAGGCGAGATGAATTTTCGAAGAACCCTTAAAACATATTACACAAGACTCGTTTGACTAGTTATTTGTAAACCAAATCGTGAAATGTAACAACCAGCCCGAGTCTGAGAACGAACATCAAATATTGAACACTAAGGATGGAAAAATAAGAAACCTTAACAACCTAACACACTAAGCACTGTAAACTTCAGCTGGATACGAAATGACAAAAACATTGGTAAAGAAGTCTCCCATGTATGCAGACGCTAGACGCTTCCTAAATACATGACATCGACACATCACTTCGTTCCTCAGGCCGAGTCCTTCAATCAATAGTTATCTTGTAAAATTGAAAGCAAAACCATATACTGTATGTCAATTTTAGCACTCTTAGAAATGTGAACTGAGTTTCTGAAAGAGTGCCAATGAGGGAAGAGAAAGTACTCAATAAAAAAAGTACCTAAGCCATACCAATTAAAAGAGAAAATTAACAAGGTTGGTTATTCAGATCCATCGCGCAGTAATGCACTTCACCACAAGCTACGGAAGAAAAACTATGTGATAGAGTTCAAGAAATGCATCACGTGAGTTACCACAACCAAATGAAACTTGAGTGCCGTCAGTTTCAAATGACGGAATTATTTCTATTGTGGATACACTGAAAAATTGGCAAGCATGCGCTAAAAAACTACGCAAAACCAAGTCACCCCAAAAAAATTTTTTTTTTAGTGTTCAGAAAATCAACCAACCCAATTAAACAAACGGTAACAAGTTTGATGAACGCGGATTGCGAGTGAAAAATCTCTAATTCCAAAATTCTAAACTGTCAGTGACTAGATATGTTATACTTGTTCTAAATGGCTTATCAATCTCGTACAAAACGGTCGTTCATGAATCAAACGCTGAACACAACAGAGGCACATGACAGTATTTGTTCTGTTACGCGAATTGGCTCATTGGAACTGCAAAATTTTGAATATCTTAGAGAACTGGGATGAACTAAAGTGATTGGGCAATATCCTCACTTCTACACACCGCATTTGAAAAGTGGAAGCATGGGAACATCTGCGCAGGAATAGTGATACTGTCTCCTGATATCACACTCGGTGAATCACAAAAAAATACAGCGAGTCCCCAAAAAAATGTACTCTGTTTTCGACCGCTCAGTTTACTTATTATTTAGTTTTATTGACATAGATACAACTCTAATGAATTAAGTCAAAAAAATGAACATTAAATTCAAGAAAATTAAGTCATGAAAGTAAACTTAGTTACACCAGAAACAAAAAATAACGATAGTAACCGTTAGTGAAAGAATGTGTACATTTTTTTTAAGGACATCCTAAAAAGTAAAATAAAAATATAGCAAACATATTCAAGACACAGGCTGCACATAAGTTACACTAAAACTGCCACAGCTGTCACACAATAAGCTCGTTCTCACAGTTGTCGTGGTGCCCTGAGTAGAGTCCTCCAGCCATCCGTCAATTCACATTTTACCATAGTTCATTGAGGAAGGTTCTTTGGCTTAAATCAATCAAAAGTTGATGCAACCACCTCACGAATCAAAACAATCAAGCGTGTACAAGGCAAAAAAATTACATCAAGGAATTCCTACAAAAAAGTCGATCACCCTGTGGTACAAAGGATGTTCATCATTCTATAAATAAGGTGTGAACCCAGTAGGTACACGCTCAACGAGAATTTTTCAGTTAACATGGAGTAACAGCAAAACAAAAATTGGAAAATGCGTAGTAGACAGACAAAGCTCGAATATAATAATAAAAGGTCACTGACACGGAAGACATTTCCTCTCCAAGGAAGGAAAAAACATAGGCAATGCATACATTTACATAATCAAACCCACAGTTGCCTCACGAACAAGCATAGCCAATTCTACAAGATTGTAGATGGGATCCTAACAAGGAGCGTCAATTTCGCAATCTTATTGACAAAGACTGGCATGTAAAATACTAAACTTTACCCGTCCCTCCAAAGGAACACACAGGCTTTAAGCCACATTCCAAGATATTAGACCTCACGAGGGAAAAAACAAATACGAATAAAAGTCAATTTACTTTTAAAACTACACTTTCATTGTAAGAGACGTTGCGCTGTGGGCGATTTAAATTATTAACTCTAAGGATTAGATTAGAAGTTAGTTTAAGCCTACCCTAACCACAACAAAAGTGTTCGAAAGAAATGAAGAATGAAGACACCATTCAGTATACTAAATGGAATCAAGGAAACTGGGAAGCTATGTATCAAGTGTATTCCCACGCATGGATACTTTAGGTTGAGAAGGAAGTTTGTGAAACAAGCTAAAAGTTGAAGAAAGGGGAACAAGCTAAAACCAGGACAGTAGCGAAACGAAAAAAGATGGTCTGTAAGAAAATAAAAAATCAACTCTTTTTCAATAAAGAGAGGCCACCAACTTGTCAGCTTGGGACCTCCCATTTTCCTCCTAATTTCCACAAATACAATGTCTAGGAGTACCTGAGAAAAACTTGGAGTTCCAGAGATTGGCTGAACGTGAAAGATGTATGCGATCAGCACACCCCTTATGCAGTAGACGTCAGGGAACATTATTCCTCATCATAAAACATTAATCAAATACATTAGATTCCCTGATAAATGCCTTAAATACAACTTTTTAGAAAGACCCTTCGAGAAGCTAAAGATTTTTTTATAAATTGGGTGCCATTTTCATTTGCAGCATATTCTGTAAGCTGAAGACAGAAGTTACGGTATGGGTGATCAAGGAAAATAAAAACTCTTCCAATGAAATAATAATTAACACCCAGCATGGCTACATCACTGAGTTTTAGGGTGTGAGAGCGCACGTATTAGATATTTTACCACAAATGTGGTAAAATACACCAAAAAATGCATTAAAATTTAATCTACGCCAAGTGAAGAAGCAAAGAAGCTACAGATACGCAAAAGACAGGCACAACATTATTAAACCACTAACTACATAATATATGACTACTTATTTTTGAAAATCAAGAAGAGGTTTTCAAATTGATTGAAACGTCACATTTCATTCAATATTTTTACGTATTGATGGCAAAATCAAATTCTGCGATGATAAACTAAATCAAGAAACCTATCATGAAATTATAATGTAACCACAAAACTCTACATCATGAAGGTACTCATGACCGATCTGTTGTTCCTCCTAAAAATTCACAATTATTGTTGCAATTTCTGTACTTTTTCAGACATTTTGATATAGGCAAATCTTAGATTTCATCTTCAAGGGTATGTATGTATTTTCATATTGCCTTAAATTGAATGTCTGCTACAATTAAGAATTTTTTCTGCGTCATGGACAATGCATTTATTAGTCAATAGTTCTTTCTAAATGGTATGTGCTAGGATTGGAAAACTTACGTTGAATTAATTTTTTCTAATAGAGTAGCATTGTTCTTTCTTCACAGCAGACTCTTGATAACATAAAAGCACACAGTTTACATTTAACACTGTTTTACCCTGACTCTTCAATCAATGACATGAAATTTCTTTTTCACTCAAGTGAAGCATGACAACCGCTCAAAAGTAACCTTTCTTTTCATGGCGCTATAACTCTTTTTAAACATCAGATCAGCTGCTATTCAGGAAGTGCTTCTGTTGAATTTCGTTCGGGTTTGAAGACGATCATGTACACTTTAAAAAGCTGCTTCGGGAACCTCCTCTGTTGCACCAAACGTAAGAGGTTCAATCCTGCAGCTGATGCTAGCTTCAGGAGCAGAGCTAGGGGTCGCGTAACTGAAGAATCCTCGGCGTCCAAAACAGTTTTTGCGGGACTTTCATCAGTATCCGTCGTGAAGTTTTCTTTTACGACAATGACGCCATTTGGCTTAAGCGAATCTGACATTCTACGGAAAAAAGCGATAAGATCATCGTCCCGAAGGTACCCTGAAACCCATTGGGTCCACACAACATCATAGATCCCGGGACTTGGTGCAAAGTCTTGCAATCCCATGCAATATATTTCCCCAATTTTCGAGTTGTTGGCAAAGATCTCTTTTGCCTTCTCAACAAATTCTGGAGATTGTTCAACCAGATCCACTTTTCCAAAATGCTTCTGAAGGAGTCTTTGTGTGATCCTACCAATACCTGCTCCACAGTCCACACAACGACCGTGACCAGGCTTTTCTCTCTGATTGAAAATCCATTTAATAAGAGATGAAGAACCATTGATGTCAGTAGATGAAATATGCGCGAACCCTCCTAGCATACCATCAACAGTAGCAGGTACAGCTTTCCAATATTGTGATGCGTGGCTGTAGTCTATCTTGTCATTAACATCTTCCACCGCAGACATGACAACAGAATCAGCTATAAAGTTGTCATCAGCTAAGTTTTGTACTAAGGCTTTGCCAGCAGGGTTACTCAGTTGACTTTCCATTACAGCAACTTCACTGTGTTGGTCAATGAACGTCACGGCAGCCTCTGAGTTGGATGAACACACATCCGGTTCATGAGTACCTACATGAGACAGTACATTAGGATGTAGAGAATGATCACCTGATTTTTCATTATTACCCACTAGACCCTCAGAACTGACTCTAATGCCTTGATCTCTACGTTCATGAGAATGATTGATATCAATATCAGCAAATTTTTTGTCATCACAGGCAACATCATTACAAAACTTTTTATTTTTGTGATTTAAAGAAGATTCTTCGTCCATGTCCATCGCTAGAGGTGGAGGGCTGTCTTTGTTGTTCGGAGATCTGTGCACATGAGTCCTGGAACCCCAGAAATATTTAAAAATAGTTATCACATAAGCGGTATATCAGAAAATGTGAAAGAGATCACTTTTGAGAGATATATGAGTAACAATGGGAACTGAGCATACTCTATCTACTTGAACAATTTTGCAAAAGTACCTTCTAAATATCGATTGACTATAAAAGATAATTACACATTATTTTCCACATGTTGAGGCACAGTCTCCCAACATACAAGCATGCAGTTACAGTTCAGTAACCATTAGGTAAAATACAAGAATATCTTGCCAGCTCTTCACAGATCTCTGTTTGAAAACAGGAAAGCAGCTTGTTTAGTGTAGAAAATAAGCACAGATGAAGTAAGCTCCTTCAAGATAATCAACATACATACACATGTTACAAGCAAAGAGACCATGTTTCACCTGGAGTGTTGTGCATACCTCACATGTGACGGGTCATTTTGTGTCATTTGCATCAAGAGAGAGGCCCATGGACAGTAAAAAGAGACATACGTGAAGCAAGTGAAAGGCATATTTGAAGTAAGAAAGAAGCACATGCGCCACAAGAGAGAAATATCAAGAAGATCTTATCAATGAAATCAAATTTTACTCATTATTATCATTGATTTAGATACCAAAACTTACCACCGCCACCTCAGGTAATCTCACTCAGCTGTGAGGCTCAGTTTTATTAATAAGGGTGTATTAGAAAGGTTAGTCATTTCTGTTACGAGCAATTTACACAACAAAGATTTCATTTAAAGGCCTAAAATGTTTCTAGTTCTTGTTCATTTATTGCTATAAGGTTTTGCTTGCATTATTTCCCACGTTAGGTAAAGTTTTGAAGCTATAGCCATTAGGGAGAGGAACCTGGTGAACTTTTAGATATTGAAATAGTGAGAGTTAAGATGTCTCTGAAGTAGCCCCAAGGTTTCACTCCTGTTCCAGCATGCAGCGAGACAATAGGAGACTTCCAGAATACTCCAGTGATGAAGCGTACAACGGCTTCTTGTATTAGTTCAAGGGTCGTTAATAAAAAGGGGCATGCCAACATAACCGATTTTTGGTATTATAAGTGTTATGTTTAATTGTAGTAGTTTTCTGTCAGAGTCATACAATGAGTGGGCCAGAAATTCAAGAAGGGTGTTGATTCAAGAACTGTCAGTATTGTTGAGGGCCAGTTTTTGTTTAAAAATATGTTGGGACTCTAAAATGTAGCGTAACTAGGTTGCAATCTTGTCAATTTTATTTTTTCTAAGACATGTTTTAATTTTATTTTTGTTTTCGTGATATCCTTCAATGACTGTATCCAACATTTTGTTTTTTCTTCTATTGCAGATATAATGATTTGTCCTTTTACGAACTGATGAAGAAGCTGTGCTTCAAAACGTATTCCTAGTCAATATGATTTAGCCCATTGGAATTCTTCTTGTTTTTAAATTCCTCAAGTTGTGATTAAAGCAAACTGACCCGTTCATATATATTCAGTAGAATGAGCTGTGCACACAGTGGGAAAGTTATCATCAATTTCATTTATTGTATTAAAAAAACATAGGCAGCTTTGACCTCTACCCTGAGTAATGCCTTCCTGGAGATGTTTCGATTCTGATAATGGACCTCCGACACCAACTCTGATTTTGTGTTCTGATAGCAAATTCTACACGTACTGCAGCACGTGTTCCCTCAGGCCATAGATGTGAAGCTTTTTCACAAAGATGTGTATCCATGCTGCCTCTTTAAGGAAATCGAGTGTTTTTTAGGGCCAAAAATCGAAAATGAGATTATTGCCTAAAAATGCTCCTAAACCCCTTCTCTATCATGTAGAAACATCATTTGTCCCGTGTTGGCAACCCACGGAGACCAGCTGCGGCTCTGCTTAGCAGTGGTTGGTGGCACCAAATTTTTTTTCTTTGTTTTTACACAAGTGTCCATTCATTAGAGAGATTTAGTATTCTCTTGACCTTCTTAGTGAGGGGTTTTGTGCTTGTGCGTCCTGCCTAGAAGATCAAATGCAGCAGTCTGCTTTGGGCGAAGAAGCTTTTTCGACTTTGAGGGACAATTCCAGCTACACTTTTTTACATATGGAGATCTTTTTTGTATCGTAAAGATCAAGATGAGTACTATAAATGTCAGAGATAGTTTTTTGATAAGTTGATTGAAAATTTTTTTATTGCAAAAAAATAAAAAATTGGTTTTTAAAAATTCAAAGTTTTTAAAAAATTGTTTCTGAAACAATATTTAAAACTGCCTCCCACTTTATTAGATATGTTCATTGTGAATTGAACAAAAAAAAAACATTCATCTCAATGTACAAGATTGACTGAGAAATTGAAATTTAAAGAAATTTGCCTTGAGGGGGAAGGGAGGGGATAAATTCCAAAAACTTTCTGGGCTATAAATGTTTTCAAATTTTATAATCATGCTGTGAATAAATTCTTCAGAGCTCATTTTACTCCGAAAGTTTTTCTGTTTAATTCTTGAATATTTCATAGGGAAAAAGCATTCGGGTGTCCCTCTGCTTTTGCAGCAAGTATCAGTAACTTATTAATGGTAGTCACTTATTACAACTATGGAAGACTTATCTAGAATGTTTTTGACTTATTAGTCATGTACTAGTTTGTAGGTTTTGAAGAAAAACAATGGTGTGAAACAGGGTTTTATATGCGCTCTGGTGCTCAGTAATTAGGTAAAAAAACGACAGGCCATCAGAGTAAAAGTGATTAAGCTTTTTTGGCAATTTTTCAAAATTTGTTTATTTCAAAATATCTCCAAAACCAAAACGAGTTTCAAGCATTCCTACCTCAGCAGTATTAACCCAGTGTTTGTCTTTCAAATAACATTCATTTCACATTTATAGGTTGAAATGTGTAGCAGGACCAGGGTTTGCCATACCCCTCCCTTATTTTCCGTTACTCATTTTCTATGAAGCATATTGAAAATTTCCTATAAGATGACCTCTATTTTTTATATATTTACCAGTCTATCAAAGTTCATAAGCATTGGTTTACAAATAAAAAAAAATTGCAAAAGGTGTACAGTCCCCCTAAATACAGAAGTTACATCCTTCTGCAGGAGAACTCATTGTAGGACTCACAAATACTTAATCATCCATATCTCAATCAAATTTTTTTCATGTATTTTCATGTTTCAAACTTTGAACAATAATGGTAATAGATCTGAAAGAAATAGCATACTGGCAATCACAAACATCTGACAAAAAATGCTAATAAGATAATTCTCCTTTACTATGCTGAAACCCATTGTCAATACAATTTCTAGTTCTTTAGACTAAAGGCCTTAAACTTATTACCTTCTGATTTCAAAGAAGAAAACTCAACAGGACATTCAAAAATAACTGAAATTTAGCCAAATATTCTATTTATGAAAATTACCACTTCTAGGAGAAAGTGGTAAGGTCCTGAACAGAAGGTTAGGCTGGCTTTCCTTGTATTCAACCAATGTTTTTTTTCAACAGACTATTTTTTAGGGGTTCATGGCTGTCTTCTATCTGTGCACTTATAACTTTCATCTGCTGATTTCATATGCAGGGTTTGGGAATAAACCTTGTATCTTGTATATAGAATCACCATTCCCTTATTCTCATACTATGTAGTGCCTCCCTTTTTCTGTTCTAGGAAAATCTATCATTGTGGCAAGGGATGCTTAACACGTTAAGTATGCCGGGTTAAACTGAAGTTCAATATTCAACTTGAAATAGAGTTAATTTTAGAGATCAATTTTGAAAATAAAGAACATTAAATCGATCGCGCCTTCATTCACTTTTCCTTGAGCATTTATTGACATTGAGTTCATGACTGCTGGTCGGTCAGCAGCTTCATGAAAATACTCTCAGTGACCACCGGTGGGGCACGTTGCACTTAAAGTGTTAAAATAGCATTTAATCTTGTGTAAAAAAAAAATCTCAAATATTCCACAATGAAACAAATCATGTTTTTGAGAGCATATGCAATACTTGCTTTGGTCATGAGGCTACTGTGGTAAGACTAAATCCTTTTCATTCTCTAAACTTACAAATCTTTTCTGTTTAGAGTATGTTTAAAATACAGGCTCTTGAAAAAATAAAATATTAAGCAAAATAGTAAAATCAACATGATCAAAAATTAGAAACAAACTCTTACACATAATTTAATTGACAAGCAAGCTCTTTTTAAAAAATTTAGAAATAAGGCCTTGCACATATTTTCATTGATGAGCAAGCTCTTTTCAAGAAAGCAAAGACAAATCTTTGTAGAGCTGGTAATACAGTTGCTTTCTTTCTAATCTCTGCTGAGCTGGCATTGCTGCACCACACGTTTGGGCTGTGACATTGTGCATGAAAGAATTGAGGGAATGAAATACATATGTTCAATTATGTTAAATTTTAAAAACATCATCTAAAATGCTTACAGAGCTTTTCTTGTTTGGGATATTAGTGGAAATTAATTTGCTAATGTTTTCAGAGCAAAAAAATATAGGCATGATTCAACTTCAGGCAAACTTGAACACATTAAGAGTTTAAGTTGTGAAAAAGTGCCATGCTTTATTTTTTAAGTTGATAGGAGTAATATGGCTTATAAAAAATCAAGATTAACGTGTAGCGTTTGGTAATAATAGAATTTCAAATTTTGGGTGCCTAAACATAGTTAATGAGATGTAACTAAGGCAGCAATTTTTCTTCTATGCACTTTCCGTCACAAATGAGTATTTAACGTGTTCTAGTGGTAAATTACTGACCCCAATTCTGACGTTTGAAGCAGAAAGAAATTCATCGAGGACATTGTTTAGCAACACTACAATGGACTCTTCCTTTTGACGCGCTTGAATGATCAAATGCGCTTTTTACGCGCTTGCAACAACTATGTTTCCGCACCCAAATTTGGAAATTTAATTATTACCAAACGATCACGGTGTTTTACAAAATATAAGATACTTTAACGACACAATTATTAGACCATTAACGGAAGAGTCCATTAGGGGTTTTCCACTAATGTTGTTGAGTCCATTTGGGGTCTTCCCTTTTTTTATGCGCGCTTGCAACAATACAATTGGGATAAATACCATACCGGTATAACTCGTAAAATAGTCATTTGCAACAAAAGGTGCATAGAAGAAAACTTGTTTATTTTCATCTAATTAACTGTTTCCGCACCCAACAATTGGAAATTCTATTATTATCAAAAGTTACACATTTACGAAAATCAATGATCAATCAAGTTATGCACATTTTTTATCAAGAAAATGCAGAGTTTGTGATCAATTTTATCAGTACCAGTACCATTATTATGAGGTTTGGTCAGCTTTAGTCGACTAAATATGGCCTCAAGGCACACAAGAATAATTGCTATTGTCTACCAAGTTGCCTTAACTTCCTGGACTTGGCTTTTAATATCCACAGGAGTTGAAAAATGAAACAAATTCTCTTAATTAGAATAGGAGGTCAAAATCAAGGGAATTTTAAAAACGCTGCAGTACTACAGTAGTTGATGGGAGTTTTCAATTTTTAGTAGACTAAACATTAAGGAAGGAAATACTGCTCAACACAATTTACATTAAAAATTTTTCCTGCACATCGGCAAATACATTTAATAGTTTTCAACAACGACAGCAATCCTATGCCTCGCCATGCACCAACTCGCAATTAAACATACGAACGAAGCTACATAACACGTGCACCTGGTTAGCGCCAAGATACCAGCTAAAAAATAGTTTACTGTTTAAAGTGTTTTTTAACAATTGAGTTAATCTATCAGCCTGACAGGTATACAAACTTACTGAAAAAAAACTGAACGCGATTAGGGGCGCTCCGTGGCGGTGCTACGAGTTTAAATTCTCCAATGTGTGTGAACGTTATTTCTCTACGGCGATTCAATCCGTATTTACCCTTTTTCCGGATGATTTCAACAAATTTGGCATAGCACAATCCTTTTTTGCTCGATGCGAACTGCATTAGTTGCGTCTGGTAATTTTTCACACAATATTAAAACAAAAATAAAAATAAAAGGCTTTTTAAGCATGTTTACATAGCATCAGTTACTCATTATTTACAGTTTTAGGTTGGAATTTATTTTTAGACACAGATTGTTACCCTACGTTCTGATATTATACAAAAAAAAGTGTAACTAAGAAGATAAAAATAGCAGTGGTTTTTCATTTCCAAGCACTTGCATTTGGTTTAAAAATAGGTTTCACTCAATATTTTCATAAGCTGTTGCACTGCAGAAAAGTTAAGTTTAGGACAAAATTTTTAAACACTTGATGCACACGCGCTACAATTTTATAAAATTTAAAAAGAAACTAGAAAAGAGATTGATTTTAATTATATTCTATGTATATGTAATTCATTTTATTTATACATGTAATAAAACAAACAAACATCGGCATCTAAGGATGCTTTATTTCCAATCAAGCCTGATACATATGATCTTAAGCATTGGTTTTTCAAATGTCTTATAACTAACACTATATATAGGACACCATGACGGTTCCCCCGTGGAGCCGGTACCCATTTCAGACACCTGGGTTGAGTAGGGTATTGTGCTTGAGCTTTCCCTTATACCCAACGGGGAAAATCGCCGCGCCAGTGCCGGGATACGAACCCGGGCCTCCAACATGCAAGGCCGATCCCTTCACCACTGTACCACAGCGAGCACAAATTGTTACCCTCGAACTCGAATTCTACCTCAAGTTTCATGCGACTTGTTAAGAATTATGCTTTTCTTATTATAAATGAAAAGAAGTATTGTTTTAGAAATATACCCAAATAATACTTTGACTCCATACGCTCAAGATATTTGGTAAGCCTATCATCTCTTAACTTCATTTTACTGAACTTGAAGAACAAATTCGAAGAGAATTTTAAGTTATGAAGAATGTAATAGTACACAAAAGGTGATCGTGTGAAGTTGATTTATTAGATCCAGTGTATTAAAAAATCGCATAAGTCCTGTACAAAAATTCAAACTCCTCGTCATTTATTTGAGGGATAATTAGTTTACGTCATTATTGGTTACCGTGGTCAAGTGGTTCAGCGCGTGCCCTTCACGGAAAGGTGTCGGCAGTTCGAATCCCGGCAGCGCCTCCCGGTGATCCTCCATGTTGGGAAAAGGGAGATCTCAGCCAAAATTCCCCACTCTACCCAGGTGTCGGAAATTGGTACTGGCTTCATCGGTGGTAATCGTTATCTCGTCCTGGTGTTAGTAATAAGGCATTTGACAACCAATTATCTAAATGATATGTATCAGGCTTGATTGGAATAAAACACTTTTTTTTATTGTGAACTTGGGGCATTACTGATTTTGTGTCATGAGTATCTGATGTTGCGAAAACTAGTAGCCCTTTATATATTGAGAGCTGAAGGTCTGGTGTTCGGATAAAATACTATGCCCTTCTCCGTCAATTAAAAGACAATGTACTCGATCATTTGCTAACTAAAAATGTTTTCTCTGTTTCCTTAGATGCCTGTGTTTATGGCTTCAGAGACTGTTTAATAATGTTGGCATTCTTTTCTCATTTAACGTTTACATTTGTACTTGCTTCTCTGATTTTGTCTTAGTATCAGTAGCCATAGCTTGCCGTTAGGCATTTTTCATGCGCTACAAATTTTTTTATAATGCATTGTTATTATTTAACTATTACGGTCACACCTATTTCTGTCTCTATTTCCCTTTCGCTTTGTGCTTTCCCATTTCTCCTTCGCTGCTCCTATCTCCTTCCTCTGAAGGTTTAAATTCCTCCTATGAGACTTATCTCTCATATTCTCACAAGAATGATCCTAGCCTCATGACACCAAAATCGTTGTAGACCATATAACTATTTATTTAGTTTAAAGATGTAATGTTTATTTTTATTTACTCCAAATTTATTTCATAACATTTAAGTAGTAATCTATTGTAATATAGAGTAAAAATTTAGGTTACTAAATAGAGACATCTTGGTGGCAACGCTGCGGATCGTGAGCACCTTGCAGCCGTGGTTCTCCTCTAGACTTGGCATCGTCAACAGTGAAGGTCGGCCAAGTGTGTTCCTAGGTTAGGTGAAGGCGAAGTACTTCCTACTCTTCCAAATACTACTAGCTCATTCTATCTATACTCCTGTGTTTCATTTCTCTTGTTCCGCTCTTCTCTTGCTTAGTCATTATCTAGTTAAGAGTGTTCAGATCTAAGAAGATGTAGGTGTCATGTATTATATGTTGTTAATTGTGGTGCTATGCTAATTGGATAGGTATCAGTTGTTCATTTACTTCTACTACATACCCTATTTAGTTGTGTACTAATGATATACTTGAGCTTGCTAAAGTAGGTATCTTATACCCATTGAGTGGTGTTGCTGTTTCAGCTCCTAATATTATTTTCGCTCCTGTCATGTAGCTCCCAAAAGAGATTTTATTTTCGAGCAACAAGCGAAGGCTACTGATTTTCAGATTTTCGGTCATTCAGCCCATTGTGAATCTAAACGAACCGTCGTTGAGGTTGAATGATTAAATTAAATGCTACACCGCTGATTATAGTCACAGTGGCTTAGTAGTCAATAACCTTCTTCTTTCATGCGAATGTGTGGTGGTCTCAACAAGCCGCTCGCTTGTGCACTACCACACACAAGCTTCGAAGCGCCACCCCACGCAACGGCAGGCTTCGAGGCATCATCCGACGCAGCGCCAGGCTTTGAGGCGCCATCCCGCACAACAGCGGGCTTCGAAGCGCCACCCCCACGCAGCGGCGAACTTTGAGGCGCCACCTAACCACCAACCAACTAATGGAGACGCGTGCTCAGCGAGTTACCGCACTCACCAGGCCTTATATAACGGGGTGCAGTAGAAGCTCGGCTCCGATATTTACATCACACAGATGACGCTCCGCCAGCAGTAGTCTCTACTGCCCCTGCAGCATGGTATGTTTTACAGCCGCTCCGCATTTAACAGTTACTCAACCGCCATCCGCGCTGCAACTCCACGTCATCTGGCGGTTCTCCAAGGAGTCTCTTGGGTGAGTTCTGACGTGACAGCCTCGTGCACCATCATTGTCGGCGATATTCGTAATAGAACCGCATTTTTATTCCAGTAGTTTTCTTCCCTGTCGGGTTCGTTAGCACCTCAGGCACTCACTTCGGGGATTGATATTCAAAGTCCTTAGATGTTCATAGTCTGCCCAAAGCGTAAAGTGTACTGAGGGAGAACACCAAAAAGGACTCGAGGGATCAAAGTCCGAACGACTTTTGAGAAAAAAAAGAGAGTTAGCCAGAATTTTTCTTCTAACTCAGGATCTAAAATGGAGCAGCCAGGGTAGCAACCATTGCGTCAGGGCGTTACAAAATCCGTGTATAAGAAGATTTGAATAAATTCGGTTTAATAAATAAAACATCCTTCTCAACCAACCCCAAATGTCTGCGTAATCAAGTAGCCTTCATCTTAGATCCTAAATGCTAAGTTGAAGCAAAGTCCAACTTGAGGGTAACCTGAGAAGGTTTAAGTCGTGTATCGAATTCTTAAGGATCAAATAATACCAGTCAGCGTATTTTATATCTTTTTACGTTGACGTTGGCAAAATATTGATATAAATTTAGAAGTGCTCATAACGGGGCACTTGGACCGATTTTAAATCTAAGTTGGATGCAATCAATCGACTGTTGCTAGGCCTAGATGACAATGCCTACAATCACTGAAGAACATATTTGAAGTGAATTATAAGTTTTAAAGTATATAATAGTACACATTAGGTGATCGTGTGGAATTCATTTCTGGCCAATAACAGATGTTGATGAGCTAAACGTACTCATGTGTTACTCGTAAGTCAGCAGTCTACACACACCCGCCGCGCTGTCCTTGGTGAGAATCAAGGTTGGAGTTGATTCGATCCAAAAACGTCCTGTGAAAATAATACTCTAAATTTAGCACCAAAAATTCACTGCAGAAATTTACTGCTTAGATATGCACAATACATGCCAACTAACTTAAATTTCGGGATAAATTAATCATTTGTACAACAAATAATAATATATCAACTTGCTCAAAATTTATGCGATAATTAGCTCCTAAACGTTTGCCTTTCCCTTGTTTTGTAAACTAGAAAAAAAAATACAGAAAGTTTAGGTGGCAATGAAGTGAATAACAAATTTATGAGTAACCTTGCGGGACTTCCTCAGTAATTGGTAAAATGTATCTTTCAATCAATGAACATCAATTAGAATAATTTAATTTTACTATACACAGTTAGACAGTTCTCATGGTATGTCTCATAATTTACTTTTCAAGCACTTGAAAACCTACACCACCTCGACAGGGAGAATACCATTAAAAAGCTGCTACATGTGGGCATCCTACCTGAGCAGCTTCATCTCGTAACTTAACTCTAAAGAGCATAAATAGAGTGTTCCAAAAAAATTTTCAGCTGTCTAAAAAATTGTTCTTTGTGTAAAAAAAAGTAACGATTACTGAGCTTTGAAGCTTTTACAGAAGAAAGAAAAAAATATACTCGTAAAAATATGGAATATATTGAGATTGAACATTTATGGCAAATGTTTGATCCGATCGTGCAATTAACATCGTTCAATCAGCAACGAAACTCAGAGAGCAGTGTGGCAAAAAAAGTGTTCGTGACATAAAATAGACGATTTTCAATTCATGGTCTCACAGCCTCGTTAGCTACAACTGTCAACTGGTCGATGTTTTCAGGAATAAATGAAGGTCTTGTATAAGTTTAGAGCGATTTCTTCCATTTATCATGGCAAATGTTTTATTATTTACTCTGATTTTACAGTCGCCTTTTACCAATTTGAATTTTTTGTTTTTTCATATTTTTCAATCGAATTTTAGCTCGGAAATTGTGAAGGCTATTATAAAAATCTTATTCTCTCGTGCAACCAATCTGGTCTGAATTTCGATCTTCGTTCAGAGTCGCAACCCTGCTAAAATCCACAAATAAGTCCATTTCTTTCCTTTATATGCAACCAGAAATTCTGAATGGAAGGAGTCAAACCTCCAGACAAAATTTCATTTTAATTGGTCAACTTCAACGTACTTTTTATTCCATGAAGTTGCCCTATGGGTGCAGATGAGAAAAAATCAAAACACCTTTTTTGGCTCAGTCACTTGCCCCTACAACCTAACCGTGAGGCATCCGTACAAATATCGCTTACTGACTCTCCACCGGTCGCGCCTAGACCTCTTCTCGGTACTCCATGTGAAGCCCCAACTAGGACTTGATAGGAAGTTTCTCGCAAGAACAGTGTTCGCCTAGTGTTGTCAAACAGTAGAGGCAGGTAAATTATAGTTTCACATAACCACAGGATAATATGGAACTAATTCTCTTCTGCTGAGAAGAGCATTGCCATGCTCCGATCTAGCAGCAATATGTTTTGCCGTCTGAAGAGGCGCATTTTAACACACAGTATTGGCGGTTGCTTGAGTAGGTACCTTCACATGGACTGATGCCATAGGATCCTCTAGTTCTAAGTGAGATCTTTTATGGACTTACTTCATCATGAAAAAAACGAGGCGCAATCTTTTAGCGATAACTAGCGTGGACCACTTGATCTTGTCGTATTTGCCACTTCTTCTACTCGCATACTTTTATTTCACAATAATGGCCTGTATAGAACTAATAAGAATGCCTTGAGATGGGAATATTTTCCCGTATCAACTGCAATTTATACACTGTTTAATTATTACTTTTCCTTCAATGGTGTTTTCGTTAGCTTTCGACATCCTAAGAATCTTGACCGAGGCTGATGCGTCAAAGGCAGCTTGTCCTGTGAAGTGGACATCAAACCATCAAAGAAGAGACTTTCCGGTGAATCCTTAACAACGGCGAAGTGATCTGGACAGGTCTTTGTAGACGTTCTACTAGAAGCAATAGTAATAGCTTGGCTTTTTAGCAAGCTGATGCCGCTAAATCGTAACATTTTTATAATATATAATACTTTTCTTCCCACCTTGTTGCATGAGTTTTGTTGTTAATTGCATGAGTCAAAATAAATGTTTGATTACTACCTATTTACTATGGTTTTTGGCTTCAATTTTTCTCCAGTCAAAATTTCATTTTTGAAAGGTGCATAGGAATGTATTTAAAAACAGAAGAAGCAAATTTGAAATACACTACAGATACTTTTTTGACTTCCTTAATTTTTTGCACTAGATAAAGCTCTCAAGCAACTGAAGTCTCTCTATTCCCCCAAAAATGGCAATAAACAAAAACTATATTTATCATTTCCAATTTAAAACCAATAGATTGTCTATCATGATTCTAACCTTTCATGTTATGAAGTGCATTACATGGAGAAAGTACGCACCTGAATTCACGAAGACCATCGCACTCTTCCGTACCCGTGCTCAGGTCCTGCTCGTGTCGCATCTCCGCCTGCAGCTGGTCGACCTCTTGGCGCAAAGTTCTCACCTCATCCACCTTCAGTTACAAACATGTATGACTGATTAAGCTCGATCATCTTTAGTTCAGCCAGTAAAGTCATTAACATTATTTTACTGGTACGTTATGATAAGGCCGGTACGTAAAAAAATTATCAAGCATATTTCGGTGCTCTGAACAACGTTTCAGGCATTTTATCATTGTCTCGGAATAAAATTAGGGAACGGGTCAACGTTAATTCTGCAAGAGTTGTTTCAGTTAAAAATTGAATGAACAGTTTTCGCTCACCTTGAGACAAAATCTTTTTACTCGTGTGGGAAACACCGCAGCCAATTAAAATGGATTCTTTTTACAAAACGAATCAGAGAATCAGACTTAAATTTACAGCTCATTTAAAAAAAACATTTAAAACACCATGCACGTTTTTACTACAGGTCGTTAGTTTTGGATTTTTGTGCATATATGAAGGCAGCAAAGTAAACCATAAACGTGTGGCGTGGCACAAGCAACATGTCTTACTTATAAATTATTCTCAACCAATATTCGTTCCGAAGTGCCTTCCGTTCATTCTTCCTTGAACAGTTCCTATCGATGGCAGAAGACCGTAAACATTTTTTTAACCATACCGATCAATACTTCAGAGCTTTCTAGAATTCAGAAAGTGGGCCATTTTGTTAGTACGCCCAAGACAATTTTAGTTATTCTGACTCTACATGGAGGACAGCTCAGTCCTGTGAATCACGACAAATCAATGATTTTCCAGTCACCTCCTGATCGCCATCCCTGATGTCGAGCGCCTCCATCTGCCTCACTTGGTCGGCCGCCTCCTGCAAGTTGCGGCAGTGCTCCTGCCTGCGTACACAAACTGCGTAAATACGTCACAGATACTTTTTTAATTACATTATTTTCGCCGCTAGGTAAAGCTCTCAAGCAACTGAAGTCCCGCTATTTCCAAGAAAATAACTATTAGCAAAAAAGAAAATACGTCACAGATACTTCTTGACTTACATCATTTTTTTGCGCTAGATAAAGCTCTCAAGCAACTGAATTCCCGCTATTTATCGTTTTTATTCAATGTTGAGGCATTATTTATCAAATGTGGTAATGATAAAAAATGTTTACACGACCTCCATGCTCACCATGTTCAACATTGTAATTCAAAAGGGGAATTGCGAATTGACTGGCACTGCAATTCTTCTTCCACTCATATGCCACGCAACTGTATCAGTCCCTCATAACCAGCCTAGAATATTCGTGGGATGCTAGTGCATTCCTTAATATTTGCCAGTTAGACGTTTTATAGAAGCGAATGCCATGGTTTCTTAGCTGTAAACAAAATTCCAGAAATTGAGAGCCTAGGTAGAATATCGTACGCAAAAATTCTGCAAACATGTCAGATTTCAAATAAAACAATAGCTAACCAAATGACTCAAATGCATCATTAAACCACTTTCAGTATGACATGAACAATAGACAGGTTATTAACATATCTTGGTACTTACATGTCTTTACAGCGCGTTCGTGCCAAATCAAAATGCTAAGCCCAACGTACGAGGAAGGAAGAAGAAAAACATTTGCAACTAGCGAGCTGTAGCACAGCTCATTCAGAAAACCCCCTTTAGAAAGATGACATACATAAATTTGAAACATCTCAGGAAGACGGGATAAGCGGAAACCTTACACGGACTGCTCCTTGAGCTGCTCCAACTGCACGAGTTGCTGCTGGAGCTGCTGCGCCTCGTCGCTGAGCTGCAGCTGGCGGTCTGTCAGCTGCGTTACTTCTGCCTGCAGTTGTCGCTCGCGCTCGCTCCACCGACGCTGCACCTCTGAGGGGGTCATTAACACTTTGACTGAAATTGGTTAAACTGAAGTTCAATATTCAACTCAAATATAAAGTCAATTTTAGTAAGCAATAGCAAACATTAACTGGAGCGGGCCTTAATTTGGCGTTCATTGTTCATGAAAATTTAGTCTGTGACTACTGGTCGTTTAATAAGAAAATCTCCTCCGCAGCCACTGGTGGCGCACATTGCAGTCAAAGTGTAAAAAATGTACGTCGTCTTAGCGGTACTGCTACCAGCGGGATTTTTTTAAATTGATCTCGCTGTGCGACGTGCTGCAGCACGCAACGCAGTTCAGCATCTACGCAGAGCGTATCAGTCTCGTAGAGTGTCAGTCGCTACTCAGGGTGGTGGATGGCAAGTGATGATGATGATGATGCTGTTATATGGTTGTGGTGAAAATAAAAAAAGGCACTTAAGAGAAATATGAAAGGTTACTAGCAGAGAGTGAAAAAAAAATGAAAAAAGTAGGAATGAATACTCCGAATGCGACGAAGTATTTTGCGACGTGAATTCATAGGCTGACCCGCTCTTTGTTGAACAAACTTTAACATAAATTTGGAACTGTTTAAATAAACACTTTTTGCTCAATAGCCACATGGTCGGAAATACTTCGTTGAAGCCACAAGGACTGGAAATTTAGTGTGGCGGCCCCATCACATGGCCACCAAGGTTTCTTGATATTAAGGTCCTAAATTTTTACTTTTGGGGACATTTGAAAAGTTTGGTGCACGAAACACGGATTCATTCCGAAGAAGACCTCGTAGGGTAGCCCCTGGCTGCGCTACGGGGCTACACTTCACATCACACTCCAGAGACCACACACCACACTTCAGAGGCCACACAACACTATACTCCAGAGGCCACACACCACTCTCCAGAGGCCACACACCACTCTCCAGAGGCCACACACCACACTTCAGAGGCTACACACTAGACACCACACAGGACGCAGCAGGAACACAACACATCACAGAGACAGCAGCAGGCACACAGGACGGCCCACACACCCCTGAGCTGGTCGCTGCGGCGGCGCTGGTGCGAGAGCGCGTCGCTGAGCTGCTCCAGCTGCCGTTCCAGGCCCCGCCTGCGTCTCTGCAGGTCTTCCAGCTGCCGGTGCTGCACGCAGGGTCAGTGTGTTGAGGTGAGCACGTAGCGGCCATTGTGTTGGGGTGAGCAGATAGGTTTCAGCTCGTAGCCCGTACGAGGCCCGTTAGAGTCAACATATGAGGTGCAGTCAACAGAGAGGATATTGCACACGGTATAACTTGATAGAAGAATTCAAACAAAGGAAGTTTTACGCATGCTTCAGCGGATTTGAAAAAGCAATTGAATCTTGTTTGTATTTCAAGGGTAAATTACGAGCAAAGAAAAGAATGATGATTTGAGGTAAAAGTGCATGTAATATTTAATATTGAAGTTGAAAGGAGTCTGTGCTGAAGACAACTTCATTGCGCGTACCGAAGAATAGGTAAATCGTTTACATACTCAATGTCGGCTAAGGCACGGAGGTCTGAAGATCGTTACAAGCGAAACAATTTCTTCTCGGTCAGGAGTGATAGCGTCGGGCGCCGACGTGAGGAAAGAAAGAAAGAAAGAAAATCCGTTCATTTCCAAAAACTTTGCCACATGAGAAACATGCCAACATATTGGCTTTTAAAAATTTTTAAAAGAAGACGTCTTAAGACAAACGTTCCATACGAGGAGTTCTAATAGACAAACTATCCGAGGTGTACAAATGATAGATCATACGAGGCGTCCTAATAGACAAGGAGTCAAGTTATGATCGATCCTCTAGTTGCACGATATAATC
This sequence comes from Platorchestia sp. MABIK, assembly GCA_014220935.1. Taxonomy (NCBI): domain Eukaryota; kingdom Metazoa; phylum Arthropoda; class Malacostraca; order Amphipoda; family Talitridae; genus Platorchestia; species Platorchestia sp. MABIK. Next base: position 177,165 of record JACJUY010000472.1, on the reverse strand, counting down.
TATAGTGAATTTCAACTACTGCAGGTAAAAATTAAGCAAAATTATAATTACTCATTACCTGAATCAAGTATCGTATTAATTGAAAAACTGGAACTAATTTTTATCCTTATTGGTTAAGGATCATAAATGATGATGTCGTAAAGCTGGAGCTAGAATTAAGGGATTCATTTCTACGGATTATAAATCGCCCTCAGTTATCTAATTGTTGTAGAACAGATAGCTGCATCTTTGCAATCCCAGTTAGGGAGTGATCGTATTTTTCACAATTCAAAATAAAATCATTTGTACTATATTTGTTTCCTTATTTAATTAAAAGCCCCTCTTGCTTAAGTTGTGCAGCCAGATAAATTTTTGAGCCAATACGAGAAAATGAATTGCAAATATCTTGGCAGCTGATGTCTCGGTGGCGTCGTGGCATCTCTACATCTCTAGCACAGTATTTTTTTAGGTTCAAATGTAGGAAGACACTGTGGATATTGTCATTTGGATGCTCAGATGTACTCGAAACTTCATCCTAATATATCTTTCTTAGCTCCCATTGAAATGGAAACGGCTCTTCACATATGATACCCGTTTGGATTCGGCGATTAAAATAGGAACTGCTCATATATATATTTGAAAAGATAAAAAATTAATAAACAAGAAGTGGAGCTGAGAAGAGAAACATAAAATTCCGAATTGTGTTGTCATAAGAGTTATTATGTCCTAAATACTTGGCGGGTCTTTTCTGTCGCACGAAAGCGGAGCCCCACACAGTGTACGAGAAGGATCTTAGTTCAAGTCCAGTTTCGTAACCGCGGCACTCTCTCTCGAATCCAGCAGCTTCTTTGGTAATTATATAAGATAGAGAAAACAGATGAGGGAATTGGAGATACTCTCCAGCTTATTGGTATTGCACCTCAATGTCTTCTCTTAGGTTAAGAATATGAAAAACACCGAGAAAAGCGTCTATAATAATGGAGCGTTCAATGAAAGAGTTTATCACTTTAACTGCGATGGATTAAACTGAAGCTCAATATTCGATTCAAAGTTAGTGTCAATCGTAGTTAGCAATTTTAAGAACAGCAAACATTACTGGATCGCGCCTTCATTTAGCTTTCAGTAAGCATAAGCCTTCATTTAGCGTTCATTAAGTATTAGCCTTGATTTAACTCTCATTAAGTATTTATACAAATTGAGTTAGTGACCGCAGGTCGGTGATTAGCATTATGAAAATGCCCTGAGTGACCACTGGTGGGTCGCTTCGCAGGAAGCGCGCCACACACAGCTGTGGACTCACCACCACGCCCGCCTCTCCCCCGAAGTCAAGCGCCGCCAAAGAGATGGTGTCCTCCTGGCCGCCGACCCCTGGCACTCTCCGCGCCGCGCTCGCCCACATGCCTCGCTGCACCACACGGCTTTATATTCAGTGAATTGCTTTACACTAGTCGCATGGCATAAGCAGAAAAAATAGGAATATACAAAACAGACATGGTTCATATACCAAATAGGTCCAGCATGGGAATTGCTTGCAGGTCATCCTCGAGTTGTATGGTATTATGTAAACATTATGTGACATTGTGTGAATTATGTCACATAATGTGAATTATGTGACATAATGTGAATTATGTGACATTGTGTGAATTATGTGACATAATGTGAATTATGTGACATAATGTGAATTATGTGACATTGTGTGAATTATGTGACATAATGGGAATTATGTGACATTGTGTGAATTATGTGACATAATGTGAATTATGTGACATAATGTGAATTATGTGACATAATGTGAATTATGTGACATAATGTGAATTATGTGACATAATGTGAATTATGTGACATGATGTGAATTATGTGACATAATGTGAATTATGTGACATAATATGAATTATGTGACATTGTGTGAATTATGTGACATAATGTGAATTATGTGACATTGTGTGAAATATGTGACATAATGGGAATTATGTGACATTGTGTGAATTATGTGACATAATGGGAATTATGTGACATTGTGTGAATTATGTGACATAATGTGAATTATGTGACATTGTGTGAATTATGTGACATAATGGGAATTATGTGACATTGTGTGAATTATGTGACATAATGTGAATTATGTGACATGATGTGACATAATGTGAATTATGTGACATAATGTGAATTATGTGACATAATATGAATTGTGTGACATATGGGAATTATGTGACATAATGTGAATTATGTGACATGATGTGAATTGTGTGACATATGGGAATTATGTGACATAATGTAAATTATGTGACATAATGTGAATTATGTGACATAATGTGAATTATGTGACATAATATGAATTATGTGACATTGTGTGAATTATGTGACATAATGTGAATTATGTGACATAATGTGAATTATGTGACATGATGTGACATAATGTGAATTATGTGACATAATGTGAATTATGTGACATGATGTGAATTGTGTGACATATGGGAATTATGTGACATAATGTGAATTATGTGACATGATGTGAATTGTGTGACATATGGGAATTATGTGACATAATGTCAATTATGTGACATGATGTGAATTATGTGACATAATGTGAATTATGTGACAAAATGTGAATTATGTGACATAATGTGAATTATGTGACATAATGTGAATTATGTGACATAATGTAAATTATGTGGCATAATGTGAATTAGGTGAAATGATGTGAATTATGTGACATAATGTCAATTATGTGACATAATGTCAATTATGTGACATAATGTAAATTATGTGACATAATGTGAATTATGTGACATAATGTGAATTATGTGACATAATGTCAATTATGTGACATAATGTCAATTATGTGACATAATGTCTATTATGTGACATAATGTCTATTATGTGACAAAATAGAGTGTTCTTATTTTAAAGCATTCATCCGACGAAGGCGACCTAATTTGCAGTTCATCAAATATGTTGCGTTAAGAAAGCGTTAACAGGCGTCCTTAACTTGGCACTTGTAGTGCCTATAACAGTCGGTGCTCGAGTCATGCATGATCTTGTGCAAGCTTTACCTGATCCCGATGAACTTTGGCTTCACTTATTTCTACTTACTCCGTACTCGAATAACAGTGACTAATTTTTACAGGCATTCTTGAGTTTGCATAAGATGGTGGACCGACAGTAATTATCACACTGATAGACTGTAATTATCACAAAGACCGACTGTAATTATCACAAGGACCGACTGAAATTATCACAATGACCGACTGTAATTATCACAAGGACCGACTGTAATTATCACAATGACCGACTGTTATTATCACAAAGACCGACTGTTATTATCACAATGACCGACTGTAACCATTACGATGCATGCAAAATTGACCCTACCAGGCCACTGTGCCATCTTTTCGGTAATTCCCTAATCTGCCGCTTTACCGCTGTACCGTATTTTTGGTACTTTGCCTAGTGGTTAGGAAAACGTATTCAAAAATAAAAATAACAAATTCATTGTTGCCAAACTTCACGGTTAGCCATTGCAAATGTCTTCCTCCATGTGCTAAATCAACAGTTAGGTTCAGGGCCTCAGGTCTGGTAGGTAGTGCGCCGGTTGATGTCTTGTCTCTGATGACTAACTCTCATTTATGACGATAAATTTTCATGCCTGAAGACAAATTTGAAAAACAGAGACCAATATTCACCAGTAGTAACAAATTTTCATCTAAGGCAAGTTCTCCATTAAAGTATTTCACACATGAAGACAAATTTGCAAAATGGCAGCTGAAGTGGCGTTGTGCTATAGTGCTACCCCAGTCTAACTTTTTCTCCGCCTGCATGCATGTTTTCCGCCGCCCCAGTAATTCAAACGCTTAGGCGGCGAAAAACATGCATGCTCCTGCGAAAAAGTTAGACTGGGAATCAACTTGCACGCGCTATCAATTTACAGCAGATTTCATTATAGGATTTCTGCGCAGACTTGGGATAATATCTACCAAGCTCAGCTTAGCAAGCTTTTATGAGCGACGCTCTCGGTAAAATCTGTCTGTGCTCCTCACTAATTAATTCTTGTGAAAGTGGGCGAAGTGCTTCAACATTTTAAGGCTATGTTAATGAAAATAATTTGATTTGTAAATGCATAGCATGCGATTGTTTTATTGGAGGCTGCCCTAGACGCGATGGCAGTTTCAGATCAAAGCTTCAATAACAAATAGTTTGAAGAAAATAATGAAAGCAACCCAACCCACATAACATACCTTTTTTGATACACATATATGTCGAATTAGATCATCTATCAATTCCATCGAATAAATGACAATGTTTAATATTAATGATGACATTGACAAAATGAAAGCATTTGTAATTATTTAATGTGAAATGCATCACACAAATTACGTCCTACACCACTCACTAAATTTATGTTGGCATTAACATTAAGTTAAGAATAGCAAGTATGACCAGAGCATTAGCGTCAATAATTCAGGAAGACGCCTGCCATTTGGAGCCCCACTCAATGAGAGCAATGGCTGCGACTCTACAAATCGACGCATTAAAATTGTAAAAACTATCGTCTTTAATCCGATCATTTCTCCCACATTTCTCGTTAACTCACAATAAGGTAATTTAATTCTTGGTGCACTCCGGGATAGCGTCGGAGTTTTTCGTATTATTTATGAGCTATGTAGGTTGCAACTGACGAGAAGGCCTGCGTCAAAAATGCGCTTCAAAAGCAGTGTAGGGTCCGATAAAAAGAACGGATGATTTTTATTCACATAAAATAATTCTATCAACTACAAAATATACTGCGCATGCATATTTTTCTCAGCGACGGCACTGTCTCAGTATTGGATGGCACTGTCTGCAATACTACAATTGAAGTACGTCGCTAGTGACACCAAAATAATTTCAGACGAGAATAATGAACGTATCTCTGCCACAACAAAAGCTGAGCTATAGGTGAAAAATAAGCCTAAGCTGGAACTGAAATAAAATCCAATCAACATACTGAAATTATGTCCAAGTAACATGATAAAATTATTTCGAAGCTACAAATGGAAATTTAATCTCAGAACGACCAAAGTTAGGCTGCAATTTAGATTACGTGCTTTTACTGTGAATCAAAGCTGAAATCAACTATAACCCGGAGCTAATCATAAATTCAAAGTACGTGATAGCTTTGAAATTAAATTTTTGCGGCTGTAGACAGCTCAAGTGATCCATTAATATTGAGCATTGGACTGTCTCTCTCCTCATATTGGATGTAGAATAGAGTAGCGAAGCAAACCTTATCACTGCCTCCCACGCTGTACATGTCGAACTGCCAAACGCCAAAAGGACGGTTGTTTGCTACAGTATAGTAGAGGTAATGAGTCTAAAAGACAAGTCAAGTACAAAATTTAGCAAAAAAAGTCCGCGAATTTATGTTCTTGAATAATATTGTCAGAAATCAAAATCATTTAGGCAAGCGGTTTCACTTCTGCGCATTTTTCATTGTTTTAGCGACAAAAAAAAATACATTTTGTAATTTTTCTATTAAGATACAAAGCAATCCCTGAAAATTTTTATATTAACAAATTGTCATGAATACTCACATGAACAAAAATATAAGTGAACAAGTGGATACTTCGAGCAATGAAGACCTGTCTTGGGAATGGATGGCTGAAACTGCCAAACGTCGGTTCTTGTACTGGAAAGGAAGACACTTTTTCGTAAATAAACATTTTACATCGTGCACACATTAGTCAACCATGATTTTCAAAGCCCGAAATTAGCCGGAAGATTGTTTTTCTTTCTGATTCTATGCAGTTTATATTTGCTTGTTGGTGGCAAATTGAGCATAAACAAAAAGATTTTTGCAAGAATTTTAAAGTTGGAGTATTGAAGTAGAAAAAACATTTTATAGACGCTAAAGGTTTCTAGACAATTGTTTTCAAATATTAAATATATTTTAACTACTGTGTAGGTTGTTATAAAATCACGACGAGAAAAATGTACTCGTATTTTACCACATGAAGAACTGGAACACGAAAATTGTCTCCGAAGGCAGATTTCGATGTACATTAATCAAATTAGAAATATGAGACAATAAAATCAAAAGGAAAGAAGAAACGATTGAGTGAATCTCAAAAAGTATGCATTCATAACACTTTTGACGTAACCGGAATTTTTTACTTTACGATGATTTATTCAGCCCAAACGTGGTGAGAACCTTTATCATAGTTGGTTGCCATGGAAACCGGTACAACAGGTCTCTTCAGCCATGAGAGGCATGAAAACTCAGTGGAACACCGGCATTATTTTTCACGTTAGTTTTGTCTATAAACTGACTATATCAACAGAAAAATCAGCAAAATACTTCAAAAGAATGTGAATTTTATTTTAGCAACATTATTTCGCTTGTGAGTTCCAGACACACTTTACAGTAACGAGTTGAACGGTGGACGACATATGACGGATGAAAAGCTTCCACATTCTTCGTTCACTAGAGACCCTCAACACTAACGTACTAAAGCACCATGGCTGAAGCTTCACCAAGCAGTGACACTAATATTACTCCGCTTTTTATTGGCGTTAAAGTGAAACCTGCTACAATTGCACTGCGATATCGGACTTCAACAGGTACTAAATTTGTTACTCAAATATTTATATTTCTTTGTTTTTCTCGAACAACCGAATAGGTGATGTAAAATTTTTCCATAAGAAATAAATGCTTTGTGTTCCTGCGAGTTCATATTATATTCGATCGAAGTTTATATCATATTCCATTTTTGTGAACCATGTGCAGTATTTGTACTTTCAGCATCCCCACAAAAAGCACGCTAAAATTTTTTTAGCTCACTAATGTTCAACAAAGCTTAAAAATTATGTTTCTATTCACAAAATTCTTGCAGTTGTTTTGACCTGTCTACTGTTGTGAAATTAATTTATTGTAAAATATTAGATTAGATAGGATAGTTTGAGCCTTTCTAGTCACAACAAAGTTGTTTCAAAGAGATGGAGGATGACACCATTTAGTTTCAGAGTATGAGAGCGGGGAATCTACGCACAAGGTTCCCTCATAAAGTTCTCTAGGCATGTAAACAGCAAAGCAAGAAAAAATTTGTGAAATAAAGAAAACGTTGAAGAAAGTTATAAGTGCTGAATAACGGCATCGCAGTGAATCGAACGAAGAAGGTTCGTAACAAAACAAAAACCTATTCTATTTGAACAAAGGGAAGGCCTGCCTATCCTTTAGCACGGGACCTCACAGTTTGCCCAAGGAGTGCTAATTCTTATAATAGTTGTCTCTCCTTGAAGGGATCTTTTTGCGTAGAAAGACCTTTAATAACTGTGACGAATTGTAAGTTTAGACAAAAAATTATTAATTAGGCAACCATTCTGAGTAATTTGAAGCATTCCAGAGCCATTTGGAGCATGTAAAGGCATTCAGTTTAATAGTCATGAGGTGACATCAGGTAACTTGAATAATTCTCAACACTACGTACCGCTCAAAGACTTTGGGAATATTAGAATAGAATTATAGAGTCGGAATAATATTAGAAATAAAAATGATTGACGGAAGAGGCGAATTGAAATCCCTGTGCTAAATTGAGACCCATCGAACACACACGTTCCGGAAAAACAGTAATTACGGAACATCCGGAAATAAAGAGCTAAACAAACATCGGTATCTAAGAATGCTTAATTTCCAATTCAAGCCTGATACATATCACTTTGTGCATTGGTTTTCTAAATGCCTTGTCACTAACACCAGGACGCCATGACGCTTTCCCTCGGTCACGACCGGTACCCATTTCAGACACCTGGGTAGAGTGGGGTATTGTGCATTGAATTTTTACCCTATACCCAACGGAGAAAATCGCCACCCAGAGCCGGGATTCGAACCCTCGATGCCTTCACGGAAGTGCAAGTCCTTAAACCACACCGCTATGACGAAGAGCCAAACTTCGTATCCCTTTCAATTTACGGGACGTAACGTCTATGCATTATTTATTTGAAGTTTGTCCATGAAGTTTGTACGATATAATTAAACAATAAAGATAATTTTGTTGAATACAGAAAAGATGTCCTGACTGCAGGGTCGGTGCGGCTGCGGCTGATGCCAGTACGCGGACTGGCGCTGTACGGGCCAGTGACGCTGCAGGTCGCTCAGCTGCGGCAGCGACACACTCCGTACCTCAAAAAGGTGCTCATTCTGATATTGCCACTCAAATATAAGATGATAAATTTTTAACTTAAGCTTATCGAATTTAATTGCAGTGCAAGACTTAAAATTTAGACTTGCATCAATTTTTTACTCTCACTTACAGAATAAAAACATTTTTTACAGAGAAAGGGACTGACCATAAGAGCATTTTTTTAATTCTTTTAATTTTTGGACACTCCAGAATGTAAGAAACTAAGTTTATTATGTTTTTATTCATAAAGGCCTCCCAGTAGTCTTCAGGACTTGGTGCAAATTTTCCATTTGCCGAAAATTTTTAACAATCGTTTCTCTATCAACTTATACAATAAAAATTAGATCATATATTCAGTTAATATGAGGCATAATTTCAATTATGACCCAAAGGAGTAGTTTTTGTTTGCACGAGTGAAGGTTTACGTAAGATAATATCGTATAAATCGAGCATCGTCTCTGTAATTTACCGGCAGTCATTAAGTGTCATATTCATAGAAGACAGAAGAACGTTTCATGTCGCGCTTGCTCCCATAGGTAAAGGGCAGCAACATGGGAGCAGTCACCCACACGGTGGGCGCCTGGACTAGTGCGCAACGTCAGATCCGAGTTATTAACTTTCACTAGAAAATCTTCATGAAGCATGGCTATATTTGACTTTATGGAATTTGACAGCATGAAGAAGAAAATTTTTTCGCGCACATTAATAAGTGAAAACGTAACAATCTTTACATTGTCCGCAGGTGCCAGACGTACGGCTGGAGAAACTAGTGCGGCTGCTGCAGGAGGTCGCGTGTGGCAAGGAGCTGGACGAGGCGATACAGGCACTCAACGCGGAATATTCCGTAGATCCGGACCAGGACCTCAACAAACTCTCCGATGCCGAGATTGAGAAGAAGAAGAAGGTGAGAGAACTTTTTATTTCATGCAAGTTGACCGTGTTCGCTGCTCGTCATAGCCGTGTGGTTTAAGGATCTGCCCTTCCGCGAAGGCATCGAGGGTTCGAATCCCGGCTCTGGGGGGCGATTTTCTCCGTTGGATATAGAGGAAAAATTCAAAGCACAATACCCCACTCTACCCAGGTATCTGAAATGGGTACCGGTCTTGACCGGAGTAAAGCGTCATGGCGTCCTGGTGTTAGTTATGAGGCATTTGAAAAACCACTATACAAGGTGATGTGTATCAGGCTTGAATTGGAAATAAAGCATCCTTAGATGCCGATGTTAGCTGGTTGTCTTACAAACCAGATTGTTAAATGCCTAGTCACTCCAGTCAGGACGTTATGATGGTTGGTTGCCTCCTGTCGAGTCATTGCCTACTTCAATCATAGAGGTAGCTAAAAAGAATTGTGACTGCTTTCCTTTTCCCAAAGTGAAGAAACGCCAGCTTCTTCGGAGTTTCCAACCCTCCCCGCAAAGGTAAAGCGCTCTTAACCATTATGCTGCGGTTATCAGACCAAGAGGCTTTGCTTCAAAATTTAGGTTCTTGTTCCATGCCTCAAAATATTTCCTACGTGATCATTTGGAAACGCTCATCATTTGGAAACTAGGCTGTGCCACATTCAGGGATATAATTCTCAACTTTTTGATTTAAAGATCATTATTGCCGCTTGATGAGGAGACTCGACCTTATTGGAGTCACCAGGCAGACGAAGTGTAGGTGCGTTAAGTGCAGCTCATGTCACGGAGCCGCTTATTTTACTGCGGCTTGAGAAAGTTACACACACACTGTACATGCGTGGGTAATGTCATTGTGGTGAAAATTCGTTATGTACTCATATTCAAGTAAAAACAGAAACTTGAATTCGGAGAATGCAGCTAACCAAAAAATCCCTCAAATTTCCGCTTCAATTTCCATAACAAGAAAAAGCGTAAAAACGTAAGTAAGATATCAATCTGCACAGGAAAATCGAGGCCAGAAGCTTCACGAGTCCCGTGCAGATGCTCGGTTCCCTTTTTCTGCCCAAAACATCCTGTTTTGGTCATTGAAATAAAATGTCAGAGAGAAGAGCACTCAGCCTTTGGCTACCCCAACAGTACTGTTCTCTGGGCTATTTAGCTGTAGGTTCATGCTACACCATTTCTTTGACGTTTCCGGGGGTACTGCGTCTGTTTCATTGATACAAACGAAGAAAAGATAAACTTTGAACTTTGGAAAAAGTGAAGCGAGGGTAAAGTTGTTCTGGACTGATCACTTTACCCATGTGAACCGGAAGCGACTGAAGTCTCATCTAACAAAAAAGTGCGTTGACTTTCTCACGTTTCACAACTGTCAAACTAATTTGGCAAGGAAAACCTGATCGGGAATTCACCTCGAGCCCGTAAATTCTCCTACATTATTAATGAATTAAATGCCGAGATACGACGTTATTTAAAAGAAATTTTCCAATGTTCGGATTCTGAAGCTGGGAACCGAGAAATAGTGTTGTCTGACTAGAAAGTTAAGAACCTCCTCAGCACCAGGGGGGTCTGACAGGCAAAATAATGAATTGCGAAAGCGTTAACTGAAGCTTCTAAGTAGAGCATTTGGAGCACATTTGGTTACTGTGTTGTGTTAGGCTAGGAGTGAATGTAGTGAATTGTTGATGTAAAAGAAGTCAGTTCTTAAATTTAGGAGGGCGAAATCAAAGAGAAGCTCTAGGTTGATTATAATCATCAAATTAATTTGCGCCTCCCTGGCCACAACAAAGGCGATCTGAAGAGAGCGGAGAGAAGGAACCCTTTAGCATGGATTGTAGAAAATGTAGAATCTAAGCACAAAGTGTGTTCCCGCACAGAATACTCTGGCCGAATAAACAGCAAGTTAGGAAAGAGGTGGTCGAAAAGACGAGGCACACATAGCAAAGATGGCACGGAAACGGAAAAAAGCAGAGTATGCACGGAAGACAAAACTTACGAAGGCTTATCTGTACCTGAAGTAGCCTAAGAGTTTTTCAAAAGGCACCACTTCCCTCCCCATACCATAGGGTATACCGACCTAATTAACGTAAGTCTATCCTATGCCTCCTGAGAGAAAATTTTTACTTTTAAAAGATGTTTAGAATCATTCGGAAATTCAATTCATGTCAATTTCAAAAAGGTAAAAAGTTTTCTTCGCTGACTTAAGTCTCAATCAATAAAATGCAGTAGAAGGTAATACTAAATAGTAAGAGGTGACAGCATTTTGTCATGGAACCAAACTTGCGCCACAGCGCGGCCAGAGCCCAATGTTAACTGACCTGAGCGTTTAAATTGCTGCACTACATTGACGCAGCTTCATGACTTGCAGATAATGGACTCGAGCTTCACAACAAACCAGGTGCGGCCCGGCGACCCAGGCTACGAGTACGACAAGAGGGTGGAGTACGGCGAGCAGGAGGAGCATGACGCCGGCTGGGACTCTGCTGAGGAGTTCTGGGGCTAGTGACGCCGGCGTGGGGCGTTTCAAACTAAGCTTTTTATTTTCATTCACATACGTACACCGACGGTGCTGTGATGCTTGCTTTTTTCTTCCACTTTCATTTCAAGTTGCTTGTTTTTTGGAATCACAAAACAATATCATCCAGCCATGAAGGAAGATGTGAACTAATTCGTCATTTTTAGACCGAATAATTTGTTTTAGGAACATGAGCAGTTCGGCGCAACTTTATCAACGGCAGCAAGGGCTTCGGTGGCAGCCACTGCACATTTCAATCGTCATGAGGAAATAGAAACTCAATGCTCATTAAAATGATATCACATATTCAACAACAATCTGCACCACACAAAGTCGCTATGAGAACATCGAACTGAAAATAACACCTTAGATGCGGCGGCACACACACACAAACACACCAAAGTATCATACAACACAGAACGTCTTAGTTAAATAAACTGAATATGCAATCCGATTGAGAGTCACTACTCCCGAAGGTGTGCGAGAGAACATCAGAGACGCAACGAAAATGACGAACACGGCACAAAAATTTTCCATCCGCAGAACAACAGGTGCGAGTATTCGAGCGCTCCAGTCTCAGATATAGTCGATGCAAGACGGGCGATGGCATTCAGTATATTCGTTCTATTTGTTTCGCCTTTTTGAACTCAAAGAGTGAAAACTAAAACTGACTTATCTGCTTGACAGTCTATTACTAAGCAAAAAAGAATCTAACTGCAAACAAGACGAACAAATAAATCTGCAACACTCGCAGTTCCGCATGAAGGAATGTAACAGGACTCGCGCGACACCATGAAATAAAAATTCCAACTAAGGAGTGCACTTGAAAACACCACAGGTAATGAATAAGATTCTATCTGGCTTCAACAAAAGACGTTTCAGGCCGCTTTAAGCATTGACGGTGTGTGTAAGACTCAGTTTTTCTGCGAAAATGTTGCGGAGTTTTCATTCGGCCAACATCAATTTATTTGTGTCAAGTGCACATCCACATATTGAGTCATAACGTGCTTTCTTGAATATATGAGTGCCTAAACATAAACCTAGTGTCAATCTTTCTCAAAAATCAATTCGCCTGAGGAAACACAGAGATTAGATTATTAGTAGTTTAAGCCTCCCTATCCGCCACAAAGGCGATCCAAAGAGAGGAAGGAGGAAGGCTCCATTTAGTATGGAGATAAGGGAACGCGGAATCTATGCAGAAAGGGCATAAAAACAGAAAGTTTAGAAAGAAGTTCATGAAACAAGATAAAAGTTCAAGAAGAAAGTAGTAGGTGCTGAAAAACAGGACAACAGTGAACCGAAAAAAAGGTGGTCCTTGACATAGCAAAAAAAACATTTTATTTCAACAAATGGAAGGCATATCTAACTCTCAGCTCGGGCCCTCACACATTTCCTCCTGGGAGCGCTAATTCCTATAGGTACAAGATTAGATTAAATTAGATTTTTAGTTAGTTTAAGCCTCCCTATCCGCAACAAAGGCGATCCAAAGAGAGGAAGGAAGAAGGCACCATTTAGTATGGAGTTAAGGGAACGCGGAATCCATACAGAAAGGGCATAGAAACAGTAAGATAAGAAAGAAGTTCATGAAACAAGATCAAAGTTGAAGAAGAAAGTAGTAGGTGTTGAGAAAACAGGACAGAAGTGAACCGAAAAAAAGTTGGTCCGTAACAAAACAAAAACCTATGTTATTTCAACAAAAAGAAAGCATACCTAACCTTTATCTCGGGCCCTCACATTGCCCCCCTGGGAGCGCTAATTCCCATAGATACAATAATTGTATCCCCCTGAGGGATCCTATAGGTACAATAGTTGCATCCCCCTGAGGGGAACAGGACAGCAGTGAACCGAAAAAAGATGTTCTTTACATAACAAAGACATTTTATTTGAACAAAAAGAAGGCCTACCTAATTCTCAGCCAAGGAGGAAACGCAGAGTCAATTTAGAAAATTGAGGTGAGCCCACACACCCAAACAAAACAATAAACTGGAAGAAATAAAACGGAAACAAAAACTCTCCCCTGAGAAATCTACAAAACCATCACTGCTACAAGGCGTAACACACATACAGTTATCGCAAAAGCGCGATGCCTGTCTCTGAAACGCGAAAAAGAATAAGGTGGGTGCCTGATGCGGTCAGAAGTGAGCAAATACTTCAACGTGAGAAAAGCTTAAAATATGTAACTCACACCATCTCAAAGCTGTGTTCACATTCCAAACACATCATGATGACACCTCTATGAAGCAAATAACTTAGCTTGTCACCCAAGAAATAATCGAAGCTCAGGGATGAAGACGCTCTGACGACCAACGCAAACATAAATAAGAGCACCTTGAAGTTTCTAATTTAAGAAAATGGAAGCTGATCCTTGAAACACCTTGGAACTTGTACAAAGCTCCACACAAGGTTGACAAAAATGGTCACTATTGTATGGGCACAAAACCCGGCGATTGCTGTTTTCGAGGCAGACATTTCTTAAACAGTATCAGACACCTCTATACTTGGTTAACCAATTTAGCAACCTATCACTTTTTCGACGATGACGTGATTCTCCCGGTACGCAGAAAAACCAATGCATTTTAATCGCACAAAAAAGGCAATAATTCTTCCCTGTCTCAAAGGTGAGGGAAATATTGGGTGAAACAAAGCTTTGAATAAGAGTTTCGCGAGCACAGTGGCAATGAATATGACAATTTTTTGACTGAGCTACCATGTAAGAAAAGTTTTCATCAGAAAAAAGATAATCATTTTTAACGACCATAAAAAATATCACGGTATTCCCCACAGAAATACATGATAACACACAAATGTCGCATATTAGCCTCCTGCACACACAACCTTGACCATTTATTTACTATCAAATGCTACAATGGGGAACACATTTAACCAAAGTAGTGATTAATATGAATGACAAAATAACAAAAAACACGTAGCTTAGCAGTGAAAGTGGATGTCGCTGGCAACAACAATGATCTACAGCAGAAGAATTCAAAGTAAGGCATAGGGCGAAGTTCGAACAGCAAAAAACACTGGTTCAATGATAAAAGAAACTGAGCTTATGGTGCAACGCACAGTTCGGCATCACAAATGAAAGTTGAGAATACAGGTCTTTTCCAGAAAGCTCATTTGAAGATAGTGTGGACTATAAAATTTATAGACCTGCCACCACGACAACCAAGCAGCAGCAAAGAACAATTGATACGACGGTTCAGCGTAATTATTCATACGAACACAGTGCAGTAGAGACTTGTCTTCAGAAATCAGTGGCATCAATCGGAAACGTCACAATAAGTAGCGAGGTCTTCATTTCTAACCCTTAGAAGATGCTGATTAAATTTTCCTCCCACAAATGCCATTCTAGAGTCTAATTCCATGGCGACGTTTCAGTTTCATTTTGGACGCTCATTGCAATTGTTCCCCATGCGAGTCGATTGAGGACTATCCGGCTAACCTCATGGCATGCTTATCATACACATACTCAAGATCTTGAAGAGCGCATTGAGAGATTTAAATGCCCCTGGACAGCATAGAGTATACATTACATAAACGTAGCAGCTGTGGAAATGGAAGGCCGTGCTCTCATTAGCCCAGGAGTTTCCTCGCTCCATTTTGAATTTAACCCGTGATGTCAGTGCAAGTGCAGATATTGCTCGTGAATTAAATATGAATAAACTGATTTCCTGAAATTATGATGTCGCTAATATGTAAAAATAGACTTCAATTTTGATTAGGCTAATTAAACTCATTCATGATCAAATAGAATAGCATGCACATAAAATGCAAATCCTAAAAATATTGTTTTCTGGTGTCATCAATCAAATGGAAAGCATTTACACACAGTCCACAAGAAATAGGTCAATGATAGCTTTTTCAAAACGGATTTTCACGTGTCTTAAAACAACACTGGAGCCTGTTTTTGCGTTAACACAAAACCAAAGTCCACGAGGCCAAATCATCAAGCCAGAGATAGTGGAGCTGATCTCTGGAGCAGTTTTTCAGAAGCCACGAGAGCTCTTCGAGAAAGTCTAGCGACTTAGAACGCGAGACTTTTACAGCCTAATCACATGAGTGTGCCTAATCTAAGTGTGTCCAAAATGTCATGAAATATATATTTTTTAAAAAAGATTAACTGATGACATCTGTTCAGAGTGTCAATAATCTTCTAGTATTCTCCATGAGCAACAACACATTTTTCCCGAATTTCCTCAAAAGCTTCCACAGAAATTTCGTTCAACGCTGTTGTCACAGCGCCGCTTGGATATCCTTAATGATGTCAAAACGGCGTTATTGGCGTTCCATCATCAGCAATAAGTCAAATTAATCAGGCTCAATTTTCACCCGTTCCCTCATTTCACTAGCAATCAACACTCGATTTGCATTTTGCTCGTGCGTCAACAGTTTAGAGACCAACTTGAAACACACCTTTTGCCCGTTCAAAACGTTCGTAAAGATACGATGCACAATGGTGATCAGGACGCTCTGAGCATCAGCTAACAACCGCACTTATTCATGTCGGAGTTTAACGAATCATGCAAAGTTTGGCTCGTTGATGGCCTTTGTCTCCACCCCCTTCCAGGCCATCCATGAACTTCAAACACGAAATAACACACACATATGCTAGGAAGCCTAAAGCAGCAGGCTTGCTTCAGCAATTTGTGAGTTTTGGCAGCTTTGCTGTCGAGTTTGATGCAGAACTAAATAGGGCCAACAATGTTCAAAAGTATTTGCCATTACGCGTCGTGATGCCTCAAAACAAGGATGCACTAAATTAGAGATATTCACAACGCCATTGTTCGAAGTACACTAACCACGAATATTCTGCAAAGCTAAGAGTTTTTTCCCCCAAAACCCAATATTGACACAGCAAAAATATACATTTCATGATTTTTGGGACACCCCCTGTTCAGCACCACCAAAAAATTACATAAAATTTGCGGTAATTGCACTTTCTAATATTTCACAATCGTTGCGGATAAACCTGTTTAAATAGATGACAAAAATCTACAAAATATCAAGGACTTGTGTCGGTAACTCGTAGGCGGGATCCTTTTATGGAATCAAAACTGTGGCTTAATTGATGCCCCACTCACACGTAATTTACTCTAGCTTACACGGATTATAGCAGCCTATGGATGATCATGAGTTTCAATGAACGGATATAAAAATAAATACTAAACATTAACTAGATTCATCTACAACCATTGATCTCCAGAATTTTTCGGCAAGATAAAAGAAATCTTGATTTTTTACAATCAAATTATATAAACTTCAAGCACATAATCACTAACTACTTTTACTTCTCCAATGTCTTCACCAAGCACCTAAAATGTACAGCAAAGTTTCCTCTTCATGGGTTAAATTCATAATCAAAAGTAAATAATTTCTCACAACATAACGTTTGAAAACGTGAATATTTTCATGAGTGGTGTTTAGCAGTAATTTAGATCTAAACGGGGAAAAAATAATCGCACACAAAAGGAACGAATGTCTGTTCACAGAGAGTGGCTACAACTGAGGCCGCTGTGAGATGGCATCGTCTACTTACTGCAGCATGTGGAGGGCGCAAGCAGAACATATTTCCCAGACAACAAGCACTCACTTGCTCACTTGCTAAAAAATTTTGAAAAATCGACAAACAAAAGACAAGATGGACAATACGAAGCGATACCGCATGAAGCTCCTCAGCCGCGAGGAGAAGATGACTATGGCTTTTATTCCTGTACAGTCTGAAATGAATAAGCAGACACATAACACCTCGTCAAGTTTGCAGACACGTCGTGATGACCGACACCCTCATGAACTAACTAAAGCGGACTCGCAAGCTGACGACAACGTGAGAAGCAAAAGTCCCTACTGAGGTTGCTGCAGATTATTGTTATTATTCTGTTGCTGCTGCCGGATGTGGGGAGGGAGGTTGCGGGCCTGTCGCAGCACCACCAGGGACGCGATGAGCACCGTCAGCAGAATCATCATGTAGATGTCCCAGTCAGGGCCCAGCAAGAAGTCCGGGTCTAGCTTGGACAGGCGTTCTCTCCAGTCAAACTGCACAAACACCAATGGAGCTGAGGTACAATAACTAACAGAGGAAAGTTAGGTCAAGTTTCAAACAAGAGATGTATTTGAAAACGCTAAAATATTAAGCTGAGGAAAATGAAAACACATAATTCTACTCTGAAAGACGACGGCAAATACAGAAATAGAAAAGTAACCCCAACACCTGGTATGAAGTGTGCAGCTGTGTGTTAGTGTCCGCTCTTGGAGACCGGACATCACTGGAAGTAATAACAGTTAAAGGAAAAATATTTAATCTACTTCAGAGGTTCTAAAAAACAAGTACACAAGGAATAACAACCAGATAACCTTGCAAATAAAGCTACTTATCCTACTTTGACAAAGGAATTTCACTGAGTCAGTCATTATCTTTCACAACAACAGGAAATTATCCTGGCACAAAGACAAAAGAGCTTAAAACAGAGGTTCTCAACCAGAGGTAAATTTACCCCTAGGAGGTACAAATTATATAGTCGGGGGTAAATAATTGAAGTACCTGATCATTTAAAAAATAATCCAATTAAATTCCATTTCATAAAATATGTGAGAGAATGCAAAGAAAGTGTGTGTTTTGTATGAGAGTAGGGGGTAAATGGAGAAATACATTAAGTCGAGAGGGTCAACGATGGAGGAAAGGTTGAGAATGGCTGGCCTAAGGGAGGGCATCCAACGAGCCACCACACACCTCAGCAATGAACTTGATGGCGAAGAGCACAGCGAGCTTGGCGAGCGCCAGCGCCACGGGCACGGCAGCGTCACTGTCTGAATCCCTGGCCAGGTCGTAGAAGCGCTTCGCCAAATAGATGTCCTGTAACATCAAATACGTATTACCTGGCGAACACCAGAATAGGGCCTTGTAATAAAACTTTAAGGTACCGTATGCAATATCAAACAAGTGCGGCTTCATGAGTCGTAACTGTACTTCTCATGCCTGAAAGAGCACTCAAATGCACTCACTTAGCAGGACTGTTAGCACATAGGAAAGCTAAGATTCTTTTGATCATTTTTTCAAATTGCAACGAGGTGATTTTAAGGGGAAATTATGAAAAAACAACTAATATTTAACACGAAGAGATATACCATTTGATGCATTTCTCATAGTACTTGTGAATTGACTAGTGAACTATTCTATTCAATACTGAATATAAAATTCTGGAAATTAAGATTTTCACAACTATTTAAAGCTGATAGCAACACCAACTGAAAATGGGTTGGAATTCATCACAAATGTAGTAAGGAAATTACTTGAGATAAAAAATGAAAACCATCATTAAAAAAAACCATCACCACTAAAGTGCTAAATAAATTTTCTAAAGACTAAAAGCTGAGATGACCAGACATGCATTCCATAGTTTCCAATCGATGAAGTCTGATCTAGGGTAGCCACGCTTGTTGACGTCATAAAGTTTGTTCGAAATAAAGCCGTTCTATTGGTTAAAGCAATCATGACAACGAACCAATAGCAGCGCTCATATTGCATCTGACAACACTGCTAAACGTAAATCTTGCACTATTGGCCTAACGACATGCCGCAATGGTGACGTCATAAAGTCAGTTTGAAATAACGCCGTTCTATTGGCTAGTCGAACAAGAAGAGCTGTGTTTCCTCTAATAGAAATGACCCTAGCGGTTTCGTCCACCGTGCTAAACACACCTGGTTAAGGCCCTGCCCCTGCTCGTGCATGTAGCCCAGATTGAACATGGCCTGCGCGTTGCGCTGCTGCTCAGAAGCTAGCCTGTAGTGCGCAGCCGCCGCCTCGTAGTCAACGTTCGTGCCCCAGCCGTAGTAGTAGTGGTCGCCGAGCTTCACGCGCGCAAAGCTGTAGCCCTGCACACACGGTTTAGAGTCCTTCATACTTCATTCGATGCGCGGCTTCGTGCGTTTCTATCAAATATATATGGTTTAATTGGACACAGAATTTCCACGTCTAGTTTTGTGGATAACAGCATGGAAAATATACTTTGGGATGATAAGCCCAAGCGCAAGTAAATGTTTACCAGTACTTTTGAGGTCAGGAATTTCTTCAAACATTACATTCACTGTAGCAAGTTAGCTTTACTTGATACTTAATAACTAGTCAGGTTGTACAATAGCAATACAGTTATGGAAAGAAAATTAAATCAACTCAATACCTGAATGAAACATGGGCTTACATTTCTTGACTAACTTTCAGGGCACAACGTTACTTCTATCAAAACGGCGTTTACAAGTAAAAGCCCACAAAAAGCGCCATGATAGTGAGCTTTCTCAGGAAGGTTTTTAAATGCCAACCCTGCCCACCCCAGATACCATTGGCCGCAGATAATGGTGAGGGGTTGTCGTGATATTTCATTTTTACAACAACAAATGAAGTGAAATAAGCATACATAGAACAGCGGCGACAAAATGATGATCCACGTACACAAAAAGAACCATTCTTACAGTCAGAAGCCAAATTTTGAAACAACTTATGTCATTGCAGTAGAACATCAGACAGTGAAAGTTTTTCCGACAGCTTGACAACGCTTTGTGCATTATTCTTGTCTAACACCATCTAATTTGATTTGTTTCAAAGAAAATTCAAGCATTTAGACCCGAAACACTACACGTAGTGTAGCCAAGTCGACAGTAGCACATTCCGCTGCAGATTTATTTCACTGCAACAATACAAGTTTGAAAATGCTGGCCAAATTGACCGAGTACCATGCAGAGTATGAATGACCCTGTGTTGGCACCTCAGCTCATAAGATCACGGTCTAAATGGTAGAGAAGTTTAGTGACCTGGCCGGCGGCACGTCCCCAGTACATGAGGGCCCTGCTGAGCGTCTCCTCCTCAGGGAACAGCGTGGGGAACGGGCCGTGCCGAGCGAGGATGTACGCCGCGTTGCTCTGCGCCACCTGCCGTACAATAAACACAATATTAACAACTTATAATAATGCTACGTTCTGCTACGAGCTTCAAGTTTTTGATAATTAAAGGGCTTGCAGGATCAAGAAAACAGTTTCGCATGCTAAATTGAAAAAATAACTTGGTCGTTCTTTAGATAGGCCTCCTTCTACATTCGCATTCGACATGATGCTCAACACAAAGTTAGAACTGGAGTCAGATGAGTGGTATCGCGTTTGCTCGCTGCGGTGGGAGGAGGTTTTATTTTTACCTAGCAGTGTTGTTGTACGATGCAATTTTATTGTTATTTTTACATGAGCATTATTATAGTATTGTATATAATATTCAGTGGGAGGAAACAAATATTGGTGCACCCAGAAATTATTTATCCAACAAATTTCCTATGAAGTGAACTCAAACTAATTAGTAAAATATATGGTTAAGAATGTATGAAAACAGAATATGTAAGAATGATCATGAAAAATTTAACTAACGAAAAATGTTTATTAATTTTCATGCACATATTTACAGATGAAAAAAGAATTACCATAAAACAAGTTTCTGCCTGCCTGTAACTCAAATTACTTCTTATGGACTGCGTTTAATACAAATTTTTCCAATTCGTCTTAAAATGCGCTCCTTAGTACATGAAACAAGTTACAAGACGATTGTTTGGCGTCATGCCTTAGTGTTTCACTACACACAAGGAGCAATGAACTCCATATAAAGACTGAAATTGCGCCGTCCGAGGAAAACTCTTTGTTGAAAAGACCTAGGTAAGCCTGGTTTAAATTTGTTTGAGTTTACAAACCCAGATGCAAAACATTCTGAGAAGTATTCCGTAAACAGATGAGACCAAATTAAATAATCTGGTTGTAAATCATCTTTAGAGGAAAGATGTCACTGCTTTTGTATAGAATAACACAATTTCTACAGTTAAGTTTGGCGGAGGTAGCATCGTGGTCAAGGGATGTTTTTCCGTACACGGAACTGGCAATATACATACAATAGATCATAGAGTAACGACACAACTACAACAAAATCTTTTGAACTCGAACTTGCATTTGTCAGTAGCAAAATTGGAGCTTCCAGTGGATTGTTTCTTCCAATACGATAATGATAGCGTTCATAGCGTGAAATTTGAAAAAAAATTAAATGGAAAATCACCATGTAAAGCAACTCGAATGGCAAAGCTAGTGCCCAGACTTAAACTTGTTGATAAATTGTGGCGTTTGAAAGTTAATGTCCTATCAAGATCCAAAATACAACCAAGATCAGAGGAGGATATGCATAGAAAAATAAGACAACACTCCTAAAGAAATGCACCAATAATCAATTGAAGAGTATATGCAGACGTCCATTGAAAACTGTGGAAATGAATGAGGGGCATTCTACAAAGTACTGAATATTGATTACTCATTTATTTTGAATTCTAGGGATCATTTTCCACCTTAAAATAAAAGGAGTATACTTTCTTTTTGGTTAACTACCTTGATTTGTCTTGCATATTCTGCTTCTCTGCAATTTTGACCGTACATTTCATCAATTAGTTTCACATAAGTTGGTCAGAAATTTATTTCTTCCCACCATATATTCCATTAGATTCTACCAATGTTACTTGCTAAAAACTTGCTTGCAACCATGTGCTAAACTTAAATCAGAATGTAGCTATTTTCGAAGCGCTCTTAGATGCTTGAAAAAACTTCATTTGATCTCATAAAATACCCACAGACAACGAACCTAGAATTAGACAGTTTATGTCAAACTTCGTTAGTAAAGACTCGTCAATTTCTTTCAAAATTTCAAGATATTTAACTTTAACCATTTATTCACTTCTAATCGCCCTGTACCATCAAATAGAAAGCAGCCTGAGATCATTTATTTAACTCCCACCACCAAGTTCCGCAGTTGGGATGTTGTTCGTCTCGGTGAAGGCTGGTAATCTTTTCCCCAAACAAGAGTGACATCATTATGGCTATGAAGCTTTACCTTGCTCTAATCAAACCACAAAATATGTTTAAACAAAATCCTCGTCGCGTTCTAAACTTGCTACTGCAAAGTGACATCTCGATTTCAAAGAGCGTTTTTTGAACAACAGGGTCTTACGAGACGATCGCGGTTTGAGTTCTTACTGCTGCAGTTTATAGCTTAGAGTTCTCTTACTGGCATGTATTCCAGCAGCACAAAGACCATTTACGTTCATCTCTGGACACAAACGGACTAGTTTTAACCTCCCGTAGCATTATTTGTTAACTTCTAGTTGAAATTTTTCCCACATAGCACTACAGCATAGATAAGTTTCTGTGGCCCCATTTATCTTTCATTTCTTAACATGTAACCTACTGTGCTGAAATCGATTGAAATTTTTCACAATGCACTATAGCTTAAACAAGTTTCTGTTGCCCCATTTACCTTTCATTTCTTCACATGCAACCTACTGTACTGAAAGCGACATTTAGGCTTTTCGAAATAATCCGATAGCTCATTTTAGTAGTGTAAGCAAAGATGATACTTTCTTTCACATCTTCTGCTACCTCACTTCGTTTCGGCATTTTGTAGTGTTATTATAAGAGCTTCCGGAGTGAAACTAATCTTAATATCTCCTACTAAGCTCGCATCACATGCTTTTTTGATTTGCTAAAAATTTCCACTATATTTACCCGCTCGAACTTACAAAAATCACATCTTTAAAACGTATTCTGGAAAGTATTCAATAACCATTCAAAGTATATTTGAATGAAAATTAAGTTTATTATTTGAAGAAATCAATCTATTTTCGATGGACACTGTTGTATACCAATGTATACACTTGCTAACTACGTGCATACTTTTATGGTTCAATTTCTGCAGAAATTACTATTAAAGGAATTGTTTAAAATGCACAAAGTTTGAAGTTCACACCTTCCCCCCCCCCCCACCACCCATCACAGCGGTCACAACACATTGACAGAGCACTTCACTGTTCAGGAGTACAATGAACGCAATCAGAAGTCAACACACACACACACACACACACCCACACACACAGTGAGTGTCGATAAATATATTTCTATAACAATTTGTTAACAAAATACAGTACATAATACATTCTGACTATCTCTTCTCATTGATCACGCCGTCATTAAAATCAGGGATGTACACATACACTACTCATAATACACGCTCCACTAAAACTGAGGACAACTACACGGCGTCAATGATATCAGGGATGTACACCTACACTACTTACACCACAGGTTTCAATACAACTTATTACTAGGACAACGACAGGTGAAGACACTACCTCATATCCGAGCTCGGCGAGCAGCATGTAGAGCAGGAGCGCCCGCTTGTGCTGGCCTGCCCAGTACGCCTGATGTGCGCTCGTCAGCAGCTCTCCCCACGACCCGCGCTCCGCCACGTTCTTGAACAGCTGACACACCCAAACAATGCCGGTCAGTAAACGGTATCCTTATTGCTTGTCCTCTTCTATAATGTCCTATTAATTTTATTTTTTTTTAAATGCTTGTCGTATTGAATGTAATAATTATTAGAAAGTATTCTAAAAATGATGTTTGTCCTCGCTCATGTACACAATTGAGTACTATAAGATGTCCGCATTAAAATGATAGATGTGCAACCATCATTTAAACTCTTAATAAAAGATATTCAAATTAAAAAGATAAGTGTCCTCGATCATAGAAGCAATCATAATAACAACGTGAATAGATGTTCTTTTAAACAGTTGGTGAGACCAAATGCAAAGTTGGGTCAGTACGCAGAGAAGTAGCAAGACGGTATCGTATTGACTCAACAAGACACACCAACACGGCGCCAACTCGAGAGAGGGAGCACGGACCTCGACGCTGGTGTGGCAGGAGCGCAACATGCCAGTGCCTGTGCTCTGCATCTGCGCCAGGGAGTAGAAGGCCAGCACGTGCCCAGACTGAGACGCCAGGTTGTAGTACTCGATGGCTTTCTTGTAGTCCCTCCTCACGCCCAGCCCACCTGCACGCCGTGTATTACATCAGTCAAGAATGAGGCCGATTGGTTGCCTCAGCGCGATATTATGCTGCACGTCCATTACAAATGTCTGTTGTTCATTGCATTAACACGCACAATGAATTCCGAAGAGCATTTAGAGCGTAACTTTCCTTTACATCATCTCGCCAACGCAATTTTTCCATATATTAATGTAACAGGCGCAGATGGGATTGCAGTAAAAAATTTTAAGGACCCAATGAAAATACTCTTGAAAAGAAACAAATTGAAGGGAATAACACAATAATTTAATTTAATACCAGAATAAAACAAAGGAAATTAAAAGATAGAAAAAACCTCCAAAGGCATTTTTAACGTCAAACGCACTTCACGACCAGCAAAGTTACAAGCTCTAGCTTACTTACTTACTTCTCTGTGTACTATACTGCAGGTGACCATCATACACCAAGACCTATCAGCTCATGTATGTCCCTCCTATTTATTGTGGCCTAGACCGTACATTGTTGCCGTACACACAATAAGCAGCTTCCTTGTTTCTTTAGCACCGTGCCTCAACCTCGACAAAACTCCACCACAAGTTTCTCGCATTTCTGAGTTCCTCGCTGCTCTGGCCCACTGCTATGTAACACGTTAACCGCCATGCCAGCCACCAGCGGTACAAGAAGGGAATTTTCATAATGCTGCTGCCCGAACAGTGGTCACAAATTCAACTTTCATAAATACTTAATCAA
The DNA here is from genome assembly GCA_014220935.1 of Platorchestia sp. MABIK. Lineage (NCBI taxonomy): Eukaryota > Metazoa > Arthropoda > Malacostraca > Amphipoda > Talitridae > Platorchestia > Platorchestia sp. MABIK. The sequence continues at coordinate 151,990 of JACJUY010000472.1, read as the reverse complement.
AGCTAAACAAAGCCATGTTCCAGTTAATGTTTGTTATTTTCAAAATATCTTACTACAATTGCCTTAAATTAGAGTTTAATGTTGAACTTCAGTTTAATCCATGGCATCAAGGTGTTTATTTCTCTGCACAGTACGTTCAACAAAGCATTTTACTCTAAAACCATAATAATCCTATGACTGTCACACCGCATATGCTCTCCTTAGCCTTTCCACAATTATTTTTGAACAAAATGACACTTGAACTGACGTCTACGGTTTCAATTCTTGTACAAATTTTGCTAATTTATTTCCTCACTCTACTTTCTACTCATGCACTATGCATCCAAGTAAATTACTATATATCACACATGTGCAATACACTTTTTTAAAACTACAGAGTAGCTACCATCTTGGTAAGCAAGTTATCTCGATTTTTACCATAGAAGCAAATGAAATCATGTTCACAACACCCAATAACATTAAAGAACGGAAGGTTCAAAGGGAAATTCCCTCACGTGTGTCATCGTTAGCAAAGTAGCCTCTGCTGTTCTAGAATTTCTTGCACTCAAGAGGCCATGAACATTGAAACATAAGCAGAAAGATAAATGAGAGGCGCTCTAATAGACATTCTGCAGGAGCTAGTGCCAACTAGCAAGTTGAGTTTTTCTCCAGGGTAGTGGCCAACTAGAACTAAAATAAACACACAAGAGCGCCATCTTCACCACAGATGGCTCTCCTGAAGTGTCGGGAAACGTTCATCACATAGTGAACTCCACACCTTATGAGTTCTCCATTCTCTATCATTTACTACATTGAACTCCAAACCTAACGAGTTTTCCATTCTCTATCATTTACCACATTAAACTCCATACCTTACGAGTCTCCCATTCTCTATCATTTACTACATTAAACTCCATACCTTACGAGTCTCCCATTCTCTATCATTTACTACATTAAACTCCATACCTTACAAGTCTCCCATTCTCTATCATTTACCACATTAAACTCCATACCTTACGAGTCTCCCATTCTCTATCATTTTCTACATTGAACTCCATACCTTACAAGTCTCCCATTCTCTATCATTTACTACATTGAACTCCATACTTTACGAGTCTCCCATTCTCCATCATTTACTACATTAAACTCCATACCTTACGAGTCTCCCATTCTCCATCATTTACTACATTGAAAATGCCAGAGTAGGCCACGAGCTTGAATCCTCATGGATACTTAAGAGTTTATATGTTGTCACTGTGCATGAATCTTACCCTAACACATGAATTATTTTCTGCGGCATTTACTCTGCACAACTCTTGGGCACAGGCCTCCAGTGAAGCTCAACTGACTACCAATGCGAATGTATTTATAAACTGCGTAGGATGAATTTAAGTGAATTAGCATAGTGAAACTCACATATCAGAGATTATTTTCAAGACCAATTATGAATAGGATTAAGCAAGATAATTAGTTGGTTTAAGCCTCCCTAACCTAAACAAAGGTGTTCTAGATACATAGAAAAGGATTAAGTACCTTCAATTATGGCGTTGAGGGAACAGGGAATCGATGCCTAAGGTGCGTTTCCACAACATTTTCCCAGCGCATACATACACTAAGTCAGGACGGAAGTATATGAAGTAAAATGAAAATTGAGGGAAAAAGCAATTGATCCTAAAAAACAAGACAGAAATGAACAAAAAAAAAAACCCTACTCAGTTTTACAAAAAACGTCTACATATCCCTCAACTAAGGACCTCACATTTTTCGTAGGGAGCTTTAATACCCATAAAACAATAGTTGTATCCCGCTGAGGAGTAATTAAGAAGAAGGTTAGGTTATAGGTTAATTCAAGCCTCGTTAACCACTACAAAAAAGAGCGTATCGGAGAAAGGAAGAAGGAAGGCACCATTTAGTATGGATATTAGGGAATGCAAAATCTATGCAGCAGGGCCATAGAAACAGTAAGTTAGGAAAGAGGTTCATGAAACAAGATAAAAGTTGAAGAAGAAAGTAGTAGGAGCTGAAAAACAGGACAGCAGTGAACCGAAAAAGGTGGTCCATAACCTAGCAAAATACATTTTATTTCAACAAAAAGAAGGCCTGCCTAACTCTCAGCTCAGGCCCTCACACATTTTTCCTCTGAAAGTGCTAATTCCCATAGATACAATAGTTGTATCCCCCTGAAGGGGGTAATAAATTAGAATCCTGAAGCTATTAACAGCTTAGGTTCTCACACAAATGTACACATTAGAAGTCAATACATCACTTTAGGAATCCTGTGTCCAGAAATCCCACATGCTAAGGCACTGAACTTTAGGAGTGCAAACTGATCACACAAACACACTATGCTGTCTCAAAACTAATCGACCCCTCAGCGGGCATTGCTGATTCTGCAATGAGATAGGAAGCATCACGCTATAAAAGCCAAGTTTCGTGAACATATGCTCAAAATAAGACATCTATTAAGTTCGCTTCCATGAAGTTAACACAAAAGTAACATAAATCATGCCAAAGAGCACAATAAAATTGGAAGCGGTAGGAGTAGCAAAATTAGATTAGATGTTAGTTTAAGTCTCCCTAACCATAACAAAGGCGTTCCTAAAAGAGGAAGGCATCATTTAGTATGGACTTAAGGGAACGTGGAATCTATACACAAGGTACATAGAAACAGAAATTTTAAAAAGAAGTGCATGAAACAAGACAGAAGCTGAAGAAAGAAGTAGATGCTATAAAACAGAACAGAAGTGAACTGACAAGAAGATGGTCCATAATAAAACAAAAACCTATTCTACTTCAACAATAGGAAGACCTACCTAACCTTTAGCTCGGGAGAAAACATATTCCCTCTGGGAGATCAGTAAAATTTCAAACAGCAGAATAGAGATAACCAACTTTACAAGGAATAGAAAAAAATAAAAAATAAGTAATCCAAGTTACAAAGCTCAACTGCAAGGAACAGAAGTGGTAGAACTTGACTAGAAATAAGTAAAACTTGACAAGAAGGAATACAAGCGTCAAGAGACGATCGAGAGAATAAGAAGCAAGGCATGTGAGAACAACAGAAGAGCAGCTACGTTAAGGGAGTTCACTCACTGAAGTACATGTTGCCAAGCTGGAGCTGGCCGTCGACCCAGCCCCGCTTGGCAGCCAGTGAGAAGTATTTGAGCGCCTCCTTGTAGTCCTGCTTGACGTGGCGCCCGTGCAGGTACATGAGGCCCAGCCCGCTGTACCCGACCGCGTTGTTTAGGTCCGCAGCTCGCTTGAAGTAATTGTAGGCCGTCTCGTTGTTGGCAGCCACCACACGGCCCCCCTCCAGGTACATCTGACGACACGCAATTGTTTATGTTGTGCACTCCAGGTACATCTGATGACACGCAATTGTTTATGTTGTGCACTCCAGGTACATCTGATGACACGCAATTGTTTATGTTGTGCACTCCAGGTACATCTGACGACACGCAATTGTTTATGTTGTGCGCTCCAGGTACATCTGACGACATGCAATTGTTTATGTTGTGCACTCCAGGTACATCTGACGATTGTGAGGCTGTTGTTTATGTTGTGCACTCCAGGTAGACCTGATGCCACACAATTATGAGGGGCAATTGTTCATATTCAAAAGAGCAGTACATCTAACCTTCAACATCACCCAACTCAGAGGTAATTTCTTAGTTCAAAACAGCAGCATATCTGTACTCGAAAATTTGGTAAACAACCATTTACATTCAATACTACTGTACAAATGGAATGCCATTGAGTTCTCATGCAACAAGACTGATCAGGCTCTGAAAAATCTAAGGAGCAATGCAGCAAGACATTTTTTGCAAAATGATTGTAGAATATTCAGTTTTCTACAATAATTTCTGACACGGCAGAAAATAGTACCGTGGACAAGCTTCTTGGGGCCCGGTGTTTGCCCGCGTTAATAAATTTGACAATTTAGACAAAAGAAATACAGCGCTCACTCATTTTCTTGCAAGATCAGTTCAGTTAGGGTCCTTACTTCATAACTAGATTATACAAGTTACATGAAACCAGACTTTTGTACACACACGATTTCCCACTTTGTGTCGAATGATCCTAGGTAACACTAACTCGCTAAAATTAGGCCAGCGCAACAAAAGTCTAGCTCAGTTCAAAAACAATTGAACACTCAAAATTAGACACAATCACTTTGAAATGTGCCTGATACAATTTCATATTACTTAGTGCCGCAAAATTCCATGCCCCGTCCGCCATTTCTTCATTTAATGAGCACATTGATCAGCAAGTACAGAACTAATAGGCTCATTAAGTATGTATTCTATCTCTATTATTTTTCCCCTCCCCATCTGTAATTTTTTATTACTCCTACACAGTATTATAATCGCTCCAATGGAAATTATACGTAGTTACTCATTTACACTCATTCCATTCCTGTAAAACTAGTGCCACTGTTTTAACCAGTAGTTTGACGTCATTGCAATGTTGCCAAGTCTAGGATCAAGCCTACATAGATATGTAAGAGACATAGACAAAAGACCCTGACATCTCGAGATCTGTTTCTCGACGTGGCAACATAGCAATAACGTCAAACTCGTGGTCATGAGTGTGACCACTCAACCACACAAGTGCGACCACTCAACCACACGAGTGCGATCACTCAACCACACCACCACCACCACACATCACCCCCAGCACCTTGCCGAGGAAGGCCATGGCGTCAGGGTTGCCGGCGTCGGCGGCCTGCATGAAGTAGTTGAGGGCGCGCTGGTGGTCCTGCTGCACGCCGCGGCCGCCCTGGTAGTGCAGCTGCCCCAGCCCGATCTGCCCGCATACCGTTCTCTCAGCGTCTCATGCCCTGCGCCTCTTGTTGTGCCCAGGGAACTCATGTCTATGTGTAATTGCAGCAATTACTTGGAGATTGACGTCTAAGCTAATGATCTATATATTAATTCGCTTAAAACGAAGTTCGTGTGTAACGCTCCTCATCCGAGTTGGCGGTATCATGGATACCGAGTTCCTGAGTGTTACAATAAAAGATCACCTTTACATGGATTGATGTTAGGATAAGATAGGTTAGGTTAGGATAAGATTGGATAGGTTAGGATATATTAGGCTAGGATAGGTTAGGTAATGTTGATGAAATTTTTCAAGTGTTCACTATTTTTTATGTTTGATATATTATCAGGATAGCTTCGGTTAATAAAGGATACGTTAGTATATGTTATGTTAGGATGGGTTAGGTTAGAATATGTTATGTTAGAATTTTTTGTGTAATGTTGACCGAATTTTTTCACGGGTCCACCTAGCCTAACGATGACATTGGTTCAAGTTAGGTTAGGATAGGTTAGGTTTGGATAGATTTGGTTAGCATAGATTAGGACAAGATGGGTTAGAATATGGTAGGTTAAGATAGGTTAGGTTAGAATATGGTAGGTTAATCTAGGTTAGGTTAGAATATGGTAGGTTAAGATAGGTTAGGTTAGAATATGGTAGGTTAAGATAGGTTAGGTTAGAATATGTTATGATTAAATTTGTTAAGTAATGTTGACCGAATATTTCACGGGTCCACCTAGCTTATTGATGATATTTTCTGTGGAATTTCCACGGGTCCTGCTAGTAATTTATGGATACTGAACACTACTGCACCACGTTGTGCCTCTGGTGTTCTTATTTATGAGAAGGAAATTGATTTCTATGTATATTTGCAGCAATTGACGTCTAAACTAATGATAACTGCACTGCATTGTGCCATCGTGTTATTTATGTGGAGGGAGCTCGTATCTATGTATTATTACAGTGATTACATAGTGATTGACATCTAAACTAAGGATTACTTTAGGACACTAAAGACTACTGCACTGCATTGTGCCATCGTGTTATTTATGTGGAGGGAGCTCGTATCTATGTATTATTACAGTGATTACATAGTGATTGACATCTAAACTAAGGATTACTTTAGGACACTAAAGACTACTGCACTGCGTTGTGCCATTGTGTTATTTATGTGGAGGGAGCTCGCATCTATGTATTATTACAGTGATTACATAGTGATTGACATCTAAACTAAGGATTACTTTAGGACACTAAAGACTACTGCACTGCGTTGTGCTTCTACTGTGTTCTTATTTGCGTGAAGAGAACTCATATCTATGTATAATGTCAGCGGTTACTTAGGGATTTACATCTAAGCTAATGATGACTTAAACGTTAGGTCTTATTGAGAATTGAGAATAAAATCATTAAATTGTTTCAACTTATAGTTGTACGTAGTTCACCACTTTAAAGACACTAAACACTACTGCACTGCGTTGTGCCTCTAGTGTTCATTTTTATGAGAAGGGAATTGATATCGATGTATAATTGCAGCAATTACCTAGCAATTGGCATCTAAGCTTATGACAACTCATTGACACCAAACACTACTACACTGCATTGTACTACGTTATATTTGCACTGTACCTCTAGTGCTTCTAATATCTACAGAGGGTGCTAATTTCTATGTATAATGGCAGCAATTACCTAACGTTTGACATCAAAGCTAAGGACAACTTGGGGACACAAAACACTGCATTATACTAATGATGATGATCACACAGAGATGAAGGAGCCAGAGCCCGGCAAGCACGGAATTAGACAGCAGGCGCTACCTGAGCCTGCACGTCGCCCTTCTCAGCGAGGAACTGGTAGTACTGGATAAGGTCGTCATCCAGCATCCCGCCCGAGTTGGGGTTGTCGATTTCCTCCATGAGGCGCACGCGCTGCACCGCCCTGCCTCCCGTCACGCTCACTTGCTCGCTCACTGCAACGTGCACAGGAAGTATTAGTCACTACGAGTAATGTGCTTGCATTAGCCTCTTAACGTCAGCAATTTTTACTCATACTTGTCACTACATAGACGTAATGTGCCCGCGTTAACCCCTTAACGTCAGAACTTTTTCCTCATACTACCGTTATTACAACCACCATCATTAAACTTGCTTTGACATCAGGTAGTCACCAATATCAGGATGAGGAAGGAACTGCCACTTGGGAGAAAACTTCAAAGGACACATTAGGGAACAAATTTAATAAGAAACATAATAAATTGATGCTATTTTCGAAAGAGAACCAAAAAGTACTGCGAGGCGTTAAAGGGTGAAAGTGAAGCAAGCTAGGCAACAACTCCTACATGACCACCTCAAGCTGTAGTGTTACAAGTATTTCATGTCAAGTGAGCTAAATTCAAGGGAGGTTTCACATGACTTCTTATGTGTTGTTGATGTTTACACATTGTACATGGAAAATCATAACAAGGTTGTGTCCCTGTGATGCAAGTAATCCAGTAACTCCACCTAAAGAAGAGTGAGAGTAAATAAGTTTTCATGCCCTGAACTCACATGATGTAGTCTATTTAAAGTAAATCAAAGAGACTTGCATGTCCTTAGCATACCTTGAACAATTTCAGTCTCCCTACAGATAATACTAAAGCTAACTGCACCATGTATAACCATGATTCATGATGAAAGCTCATTTTAAATTTTCAAAATACAGAAGGTGCACCATATTCCCCACTTCATGAGCAGAAATCCTTGAAATTACACTTCTTTTGAATACAAAAATATTACAAGAGGGATGTTCAACTCGCTAATGAAAAATTGTATGGAGGGAATGCTTGTACAAACTAATTACTACAGCTAAGTACCAGGAGCAATCAGCGCTAGAACATACATTACCATGTAGTGATGTACCGATACCATTTTTTTGGCCGATACCGATACCGATACCCATTTTTTGGCCGATACCGATACCGATACTCCGATACTTGGAAATACCGATACTTTGACCGATACTTTTACAATTATATTAAAATTAAACCATATAAGCCCTGCATGGGTGTTATAATAAAATTATTTACTAATATATCTAATAATATAACAATATTGACCATAAAGTTTTCGATTAGGAATGATAAAAT
>JACJUY010000472.1:97201-142490 GCA_014220935.1 Platorchestia sp. MABIK | reverse complement strand
TACGTATTATTGAAAAGTATCGGTAAAGTATCGGCCGAATTTTGCCGATACCGATACCGATACCGATACCAGGAAAATGACCGATACTTGCCGATACCGATACCGATACCGATACATCGGTACATCACTATTACCATGTATAGTTCTTGTATACAAGTACATCAATCTCACTGTACATTGAGCAGCAGGAACGCATTGTGCACTTACACCACTCACCAGTGGTAGCCACTGTACAGCAGTAGGTGAGGGCTGTCTCACACACACTCACCTGTGGTAGCCACTTTACAGCAGTAGGTGAGGGCTGTCTCACACACACTCACCAGTGGTAGCCACTTTACAGCAGTAGGTGAGGGCTGTCTCACACACACTCACCAGTGGTAGCCACTTTACAGCAGTAGGTGAGGGCTGTCTCACACACACTCACCAGTGGTAGCCACTTTGCGGTAGTAGGTAAGCGCTGTTTCACAGTTTGAGGGCACGCCAATGCCAGCCCAGTAGCGATAAGCTAAAGCCATCTGTGCCCACTCGTTGCCACCCAGAGCACCAAATGTGAAGTACACCAGGGCCTTTGCTTGGCTGCTGTTGTGACTCAGACCAGCAGCATACATAAAGCCTAGACCCTGTAGAATAGTAGAGATATTTATAAACTTGTAAAACGTTCAGTCTGTTCTTCCAATTCAAAATGCAAATAAATAATGTATTCAGTATAATTCCAATTTTTTTTATCGCACCTCATGATCTTCCTCCAAACTTTATACTAGTTGATAAAATAAATTTTGGCTTTTGCTTATGAAAAAACGCATGCTTTGCACCTTACTCTAAGGCTAAGGCAAGCATAAGCTCACAAGACAGCTTTTTAAGCTTATAGACAAGAGGTCATTTGCTATAACATGGTAAGAAATACTTGGGAGATGACCCACACAAACAAATTTTTCAAAGATATCGTTGGTCACTTATGAATTGCAACGCTCTTGCATTGTTGTGCAGGCAGGCAACTCAATTTCTGTTGACCAACAAACTCATTATTGCCTTGCTTTTCCATGTAAAGCTCCTCATAGAAGTATTTGCAGCTGGCAACAATTTTCACCTCTTTTGGTTTTACCCTCCCCTCAGAGCTCATAATAATGAATTGTTCTCATATTGCCCAAGTGTAAAACTAGATTACAGGAACTAGGTTGCAGGAACTGTGTTACAGGAACTAGGTCACAGGAAGTAGGATACAGGAACTAGGTTACAGGAAGTAGGTTACAGGAAGAAGGGTACAGGAAGAAGGTTACAGGAAGAAGGTTACAGGAAGAAGGTTACAGGAAGTAGGTTACAGGAAGTAGGTTACAGGAAGTAGGTTACAGGAAGTAGGTTACAGGAAGTAGGTTACAGGAAGAAGGTTACAGGAAGAAGGTTACAGGAAGAAGGTTACAGGAAGTAGGTTACAGGAAGTAGGTTACAGGAAGTAGGTTACAGGAAGTAGGTTACAGGAAGTAGGTTACAGGAAGTAGGTTACAGGAAGTAGGTTACAGGAAGTAGGTTACAGGAAGTTGGTTACAGGAACTAGGTTACAGGTGTTATATTCTCACGATATAACCGCCCTACATTTATAATTATAAAGGAATCGCTACGAGGAATACTGAAATGCTACGTCTGGCCAACGACTTTCATCTCCTTGAAAAGAACCGCTCTAAAAGATATATTCTCACGGATAAGCACAACTTTGAATCAACTAAGCAATCTACCTCTCGTGCCATTTCACGAAACATCGCCTACAACATCTTCTACAACCAGACGACGCCAGCCAATGCTACGCCTTACCATCACCACCAGCTTCCCTCTTCACATTACCACCACGAAGCTGCTGAGGGACTACAACTTCCAGTTATTGGATACCACTTTCTCATTCCTCTGATAGAGGAATGAGAAAGTGGTATCCGATAACTGGAAGTTGTACTAGTTGATTGTACTTTGTACAATGTACTTCTTGTATTTGGAATCTTAATCATCTAGGATATCATTCATTTCTATAGATTGAATGCGGGATCCTAATTAATGTTTATCACTATCGTGGGCTTTTCACTTATTAACAATTAACTGCTATCGTAACACGTCTGTTCGTAACATGTTTGTTCGCTAACGTAGGAGACGCGCCCTCGGCCACTTAAGCCGGGTGGGCAAAAAGCAGTCTTACGCGGGCAGTCTAACGCAGGGGCTTGTCAAAGGCAGTCGAGGAAATTCCCTCAATAACTTAGATATTGAAGAGAAACAGCATTAGATCATTTAAACTTATTGGTGTCTTCCCCTGCGGTTCATGGCCTTTGGCGGGCGATGAACCCGCTTTGCCTTGAACGATTGTAGAAGTGACAATTTACTCTAAATTACCTAGAAATTCATCATACTGTATAAATAATCGCAAATCGTATCGTAAAGCAACCAGCCTCCTTGCACATACTTCATCAACGCCCAAACTGGATCACGCAGATTAGTTAACATATTTACTATGTGTCTAACCAGCTTCTCTCTCCGCAGCACTGTGATATCGTAGATGTCTGCGTTAATAGCGAATCTTTGTAACCTTTCGTGTCTTTAATTTCTTTTCTAAGTTAGGAAGAGATGACGATGAAAAGAGACGATGATAATGATGATGATAAAATAATGATAAAATACACATTAATATTTGCCTTCAGCTCTGACCTCATACTTACCAAAGAACAGAGATAAAATTAATTAATTATGATGACCGTTATTGATAATTGATTTACTATCAACATTATTTGCCCAAATGCTGGGCTGGTGGCAGCTCAAATTATACTTTATCATGATTAATAAAGAGTAAAAAATATATGAATGTGGCGAATAGAAATGTCACGACAATTAAATAAAGAAAAAGAACATCCCTTACAATGACACCAGCGGTGGAAAACTCGAACAAAACACAGGAACTAAGTTACAGGAACTAGGTCACGGAACTTCACAGGAACTAGGTCACAGGAAGTAGGTTACAGGAAGTAGGTTGAAGGAACTAGGTTGAAGGAACTAGGTTACAGGAACTAGGTCGCAGGAACTAGGTCACAGGAACTAGGTTACAGGAACTAGGTTACAGGAACTAGGTTACAGGAACTAGGTTACAGGAACTAGGTTACAGGAACTAGGTTACAGGAAGTAGGTTACAGGAAGTAGGTTACAGGAAGTAGGTTACAGGAAGTAGGTTACAGGAAGTAGGTTACAGGAAGTAGGTTACAGGAAGTAGGTCACAAGAAGTAGGTCACAGGAAGTAGGTCACAGGAAGTAGGTCACAGGAAGTAGGTCACAGGAAGTAGGTCACAGGAAGTAGGACACAGGAAGTAGGTCACAGGAAGTAGGTCACAGGAAGTAGGTTTCAGGAAGTAGGTTACAGGAAGTAGGTCACAAGAACAAAGTTAAAGGAACAAAGTTTCAGGAACAAAGTTTCAGGAACAAAGTTTCAGGAACAAAGTTTCAGGAACTAGGTTACAGGAACTAGGTAACAGGAACTATGTTACAGGAAGTATTTTAACAAGAGCTCACCATTTGGCCTTCAGGGTCTCCCTTTTCTGCCAACTCTGTGAACAAATTGCGTGCCTCAAGCAGGTCTATAGGCAAGTGCTTGCCAAACACGTGGCCCCAAGCCACCTGACGCTTCGCCTTCCAGTGGCCGCGCTCGGCTGCCTCACTCAGCAGCTGGAAGGCTGGGCCCTCGTCAGATGGGATCTGGGCAAGGTGGTTCTGTGCCTTCTCATAGTAAGCTGCTCCAGTGCCTGTGGGCAGTTTTGAAATGAGTCACGATGGTAAAACAGAACAAAATTATAGGATCAGGAAGAAGTGTGGTATAGAAAAAAAACTTGGATAAATCAACATAAACTCAACATAAATGTTAATGAAGAAATATGCTGAAGCTAAAATATTAAAAACTTTCTACAATATTTTCCAATATTAGAGTCAAGATTTTGCACAAATAAAAAATTAAAAATTTGTGTCTCTGAAATTTTGATTCAAAATTTCTTTGTAAAAAACAACTGATCCTCCACCTTTAAAGTTCCTGTAACTATTTCATTATCCTTCTAATAGAAATTATATTAACTACAATCCCAATTAATGAATGAAATGTACACCAAACCATCCTGCAGATTCCACAAACAAAAGGTATGTCTGAACTGTGGCAAGATGCAATGGCAGTGGGACAACAAATCTTCAGAACTGCTGAATATATAAAAGGTACTGAACTTCTAAACATAAATGGTCAAATTCAGACTTGCCTATTACCCCGGGTGCTTCAAAATTTCATGCCCTGTGGAGTATTCATAATTATTTAGTGTATATGTTATCACCTTTATAGACAAGCCTCTGTCTCTCAATATTGATTTCCAGTATCTAAAATTGTTTTCCTGGATCCATCAACACATCTGTCTACATCACTACTTCTATAATGTGGCAGCTACGTAATACTATCATGAAGGCAATATTGAACAGGAAATATTGTAACAAAGATACTCACAACAGCTACAGGATTGAAATTTAAGCAAAAGGAATACATTTCATTGAAGATGGTGCTGAAAGTCATTTAAATACCTTGCATTAACAATCAAGTAAGAGTAGATAAAAGAAGAACCACATATACAGCACTTGTGCAAGTTTTCAAAAGGCAAACTTTAGAAAACCTACCTAACTAGAAAATAGGAGATTCTTACAAAGCAGATGAAACTGAGTATAGATGAGATACAGTATTCCTTAACAGATTTTTTGGTTAGGATATAACCAAAATCTTCATGTAGTAACACTTTAAGATCATAAGGTAGGAAAGTCTAAGCTACATATTTATGTGATGAGTTATCAATAAACAGCTTGGATAATTTATAGGAAATACGGGTGAAAAATGAGCTCATAAATGTTACAAAAACATATTACATTGTTCAAACTACCACTTATTACCTAAATGAAGCCCTAATGAAATTATCAACAACCAATAATTAATGGAGGTATTTCAACCACTGTCAAAGCCATCTCATTAATATATATATATAATTAACTGATCAAAGAGTTATAAATTTCAACTTTTATAATATTAAACACAAAAACGCACCTTCTTCATCTTCATACTTGAACTTCTTTGTGGTCATTTCCATGCTCTTATCATGAAGAGGACTCTCCTGGTCTTCTTCACTTTCTAGCTCATTTAAAATTTTAGCAAAGGCAGAATCTTTGCTTTTGAAGAACTGGGAAAGCTTCTTCCCGATTGACTTGAGAGGAACTTCAAGCAACTCTGGCTCAGCCTTCACCTCCTCCACCTGCAGGGAGCCATCAATGCCTTGCTTCAGCACAAACTCTTTAGGAGCTGCATCCTCATCCTCGATGTCCTTTGCGTAGCTTGGAGGTTCTTCATCACTTGAAAATTTCTTACTTGAGCTGTCTTTTTTAGCACCTTCTTCACCCTATTTAAAAAAGTACAAAAAATAATGATACAATACTAAAAAAAATGTGATATGAATTTTCAAGAAATTTCTGAGAATAAAATTTATATATGAAATTCTTCATATTAAGACTGATAGATTTATTCCATTAAGTTATAAGTTAATTTATAAAATATGAAATACATTTTTTAAAACCACCAATCAATTCTTATCCATAGTGCTTATATATAATAATGCTAAATTTTAACTAGCTGGCATATATAGTAGTTTGCAAGTTTATGTCACATTAGTTCACATTGAATGTTGTGATTATATACTAAAAAATTGAGTCTTTTATTATTTTGAAATACTGTACATATTTAAATCAACAGGTTTTTTAGGCTATAAAGAACATTCCTAAGCGACATTCAAAAATGTTCTCTTACTTTATCATTTTTATAAAGTATAAATTTATTAAGCAGATAACTACTTAAACTTAAAAATCATACCAAAAAAATTGAAAAAAAATCATGCAAATAATTCAACCAAGAATAAAATTTGAACAGTAGAGTTATCTGATATACTATGAAAATCAATGTTACCATTCACTTACCAAGACAGATGAAATGAAGAGTGCATAAAGTAATAGAGTTATAGATATTTTGAACTGCATAGTAAACTTATTGCTAGGTAAGTTGCTATTGTTCTCAAATTAATGTCAAAGTATCATTCACTATCTGAAATAAAAAACAGTCAAGAAATTGGTTTTCTCAATAAAATCACAATTGTACAGTAAGTCTTATGAAAAGATTTCCAACCACAGATGTTAGGAGCTTCCTGAGGGAATTCTTCAGCATCTCAGAGATAGACCGTCTGAACTCTACAATCTGCTGTCCCAAGGAGATTGTAGAGTTCAGACGATTTATTTCTGAGATGCCGAAGAAGTCACTCAGGAAGCTAACATCTGTTGTTAAAATAAATTAATTAGATTACAACGATTTTGAAAAGAATGTACACACATCACACAGCTTTATTTCAGTCAATACAGTTACGGTTCATTCTTGAGTCACATGATCATTTGCCAACTTCGCCTTATACTCCTGATATAGTATCTTGATTATTTAATAAGTGTGATGCTTTATTAAAGTTATGAATAACTAGACTAAATTTTATCAGCGCAAGGTGAGGCTCGCGTAAGATAATGTATAAATCAAGGATCGACCGAAACTGCAGTTAAATTATACAGCTTCAAATTATAAATCAGAAAGAACAAAATCATTGCAAGAAAATATTTAAACTGGCTCTTTTCTTACAAAGCCGGCACTACAGCTTCATTATATGTTGTCATAATTTACACTACGGTTGAATCATAAATTGTGTAGGTAGAATGCTCGTCATATGTAGCAAAACAGCAAGTGGATTGTGGAACGATGACGAAGTCTACGATCGGAATCTGCTAAATACAATTTAGCATCCGCAGTGTTAGAACAACTGTTATAAAATCCTACTTGTAATATTTAACTCAAGTGCTGTCATTCTAGTTGTGGTTTATTGCTCTTCTTCTGTTCTTCTCCTCGATGGAGTAATTCTGAGTTTTTCCTTTGGCCAATTTCAAAAAATTACTCAGATATTACAACTCTATGAGAACCCCTAACATCTGATCAAATATATGCAAAGGATACTTTATTCTAATCAAGCCTGATACATATCATTTTGTACATTGGTTTTACTTGTACGTTTTAACTAGCACCTGGACACAATGACGGTTACCCCCGGTCAAGTCGGTGCCCATTTCCAAAGCCAGGGTAGAGTGAGGAATTGTGGCTGAGTTTTCCTTTTTCCCAACGGGGAGAAACCCAGAGCTGCACTGCCCAGCTTTAAACTGCCAACATCTTATCGTGAAGGGCGTGTTCACAGTGACCACGGTACCTTGCTGTTGATAGGATGGCAAAGCTTATTAAAATGCTAAAGGAGATATATAAATCACATAAGCTTGCAATGAACCCTGTACTGAGGAGACAAAATTTTCAGTACATGCGTCGAATTGGTCTACAGATGGTATAAGTAAATAAAGGTATGTTAAAGAGTGAAAGATGATTGATTGCAAGAGAGCAGAGCGATTGTTAATTATGTACAAACACGATCAGAAAAAATTATGAATATTCAAAATCATGAATGAAATCGTAACTGCAAACACTAGCCCCACTCCTTTTCACCTCATGAAAACGAGAAAATCACAGACCACAGACAGCATCCGATTTTTTTAGGCATGTGATTTCTAGACAAATCGAAGCTTTTAGCTCACTTTTAAACACCAAAATCACTCAAAGTTACTTGACAGGTAGATAATACGATCCGACTCAGGTTAATCAACATAATAAATTCAGTTATAACAGTTCTAGTCAAAATCTCACTAAGTTCTGATAAGAGGTGTCCCTGTGGTTCTAGACTTTTTTACTTTCAATCCCAATAATCCAATTTCTCTTTTTATGTTTTCTTTGTGTAATTTAATAATTCCAGAGTTCTTTAGTTCAATAATTGATATTTTAGCGATTAATGATATTAAAATAAATAACTTAACAATGGTTAACTCTCTGATGAAAATTTTTCCTATAATCCATGCCTGAATGGTAACATATGCCGTGATGAATAGTTCCTCAAGACGAGAAGTTATTATGTTTGTTTACATGTTTCTAGATGTGCGTGCTGCAAAGCGTTTTTTATAAACTACTTTTGACTAACCTTTTCTCACTACTTGATGGTCATTTACGACGGTGTTTCAGTCTGTTTCGGTAAAGCATTTTTTGTCTTTTTTCTTTCACTTCAACTTATAACGTAGGAATACCGAAGGATTCTCTAATTTAAATTATTTATAGACTATCAGCCATCTCTTTGTGTATAAAATATCCAAGAGATGATATTTTGACTGTTTCTCTCAATAACAGAATTAGCTCACGACACTGCAAAAGTACGCCTCGGATCTTTATGCCAAGAAATTTTTAAATTCCAATGCGTTTTGATACATTTCATGTGTGAACCTTTCTGGAAATAGACGTTTTTTCTTGCTTTTTTCTTGCGCGTCATTGCTGTGTTCGCAACCCTTTTGAACTGCGAAAGAAAGGAAAAGGACTGCTTTCATATTCATTTGAAAGCAGTGAAAATTATATGGCAAGAAGTGTGAAACGTTAATTGTGCTGGCCCCGGTCTCAAACGATAGGCCTGTCTGAAGTGTCCTTGTTCCCTCGGTCTTCCCTCAACGAGCTCGTATACCCCCGCCTTCCTCCTCTCTGCCTCCCGTCTTCTGACCGCTCAGTATATGATAAATCTTGAAGTTATTGCCTCGATGCAACCAGAGGAATTAATTTTATATGATTTGATAAATTTTGGTAATGTTTAACCTCCCAGTGTTGTTTTTTGTTCACCTCCTACGCGGCCGAGAAACCTCGTTAAACAGCCGAACAATCAGTTACCTTTGTTTGCGAAAATTCGAAAGCTTTCGGAAATAAGCTTATAGGACCTTCCAGTAGGAGACCTTCACCCTCACACGCGCTGAATCCTAGTGCTCAAACAACTGGGGACTCCCATAAAAAAAGTTTATTCCCAATAAAGTTGAAATATGAAATGTTTAGCATTGGTTTTTACAATATCTTAACATTAACATCCTTATTTGATACTCACACATGGGTATCGTAATTCCCATGTCACATGTCGAAACAAAAATGATTGAGAGAAAACCGTAAAAAATGCTTTCCTTTCGCTGCATTAATTTGATTTTGGCAATGCATATAAATACAAGTAAATAAGAAAACACAATTCTGATGACGCATTGTTGAAAACACTCTCGTTAGTGCGCACTTATATTGAAATATGAGCATACAAACATAAGAACTAGTGATATGAGGGATTGAAGTTAAAAGTGAAAAGAGCAGATTTAAATTATTTTACGTCTAAGACTATAAGGTATTCGGAAAATTTTTCATTCACACTTATCAACATGTATGCCAAATAATGAGCTCGGAGAGAAAGAAATATTTTACCATAACACAAATTTATGATATTTCCCACGCTAATAATACTGGCACAAAAGAGTTCACCGGAGTCAAAAACATGAGAAGGATTCCGAAAAGAAGTGTGTTACCTTCCAAAGCAACGTCAGTGAATATTATACAACAAAAAACGACGGTTTTTTCAGTCTGTTTCAATAAAGCGTTTTGTGTTTATTCTTTTTTTAGTTTCTACTTATAATGAAGGAATTTTGAAGGATCTCAAGTAGTATTCAAATTTTTTATAAGTTGTCAGCCGTCTGTCTGTACATAGAATTTTCAGTGAATAATATTTTTGATTGATTCTCTCAAAAACAAAATTAACCCTCGACATAGCTAAGTACGCCTCGTATGGCTTGTCTATCAATTGAGAACCTTTATATTAAGAAATGTTTAGAAACCAATGTAATGTAATAGATTTCATGTATCAAATTTTTTGGAAATAAACGGTTTTTCTTTCCTTCTTTTCTTGTGTGTTTCAGCATAAGGTACCGTTTCGTTTGTAGGTAAAGTTGTGTTAGACTTAAGCTATACTCTTGAGCGGGAATAAAGCTTTGTTCTATTGTATAGGAACATGTATTCCTTATTTTAAGAGTATTCCTTGACCGCAGAGCATGAAGGCTCCCGTAGAGTACTTTGTGGTACGCTAACTTCTGTAGGCTTAACCTAGCTGTCGTGATCTTGAGACCGGTCGCTTTCCTGTGATATTCTTTCCAGACGACTAAACTTGTATAATTGAATAATTAATAAATTTTTCTTTTTTCATGATGCTTACTTGTATTTGTATATTAACTGACTAAGCTTATAATTTCGGTTTGAGAGTGTGACGAAACATTTATTTCGTCTTGCTAGGTAATATAATTTTATTTCGTTAGGCAATATTTTGTTGCATTTTGTTAGGTAGAGCACGGAAAGCTGCGATAGACGTTGGAATGTCAGCCGTTAGGCCGACCGAGCAGGCGTGAGAACCAACAACGCCGGAGCTTCGTGGAGTGCGAGGGTTGGCAAAGCAAACAGCCGCATCACCTAAACCAATGAGCGCTCTAGAGGGAATCGCGCGAGGGGGTGTGTCAAAGAACGCACCAATTAAATTTCGAGACGTCAGGACAAGGAAGTATTCCACCAATTAGGTTGAAAATTCTGTCTTCGGAACAATGAACATTCGTGAAGGTTCTGAAAGAAATCAGGCCAGACACATATAAGGGCGCGACAAGAAGAATCGGGAGGATTTTTCTCTCGGTGACGCAATAGGAGAGACGCATAGATTTTGAGTGAGAGGCTGGAGTACCGGCAAAATTGCCGGTACACCTCGGCAAATCAACAATTCAAGACAAACCCCTTCAAGAGCGTCAAGACACAAAACCCCTCTGTACAGGTGGACGCTGATGATGTCTACGAGAGGTTGATTCTACGAGCAGCGAGAGAGGCCACATGCAGTCACCTGCGTAATTCAGCATCAAGACAAACACAACAGTACAATCGCAGAAGAACGAGGTCGATGTATCTGACACCAACGAAGCGCAACTGCCAACAAGTCATTGAACATCGGAAGATGGCCAGGCGTCTGTCATCAACGCCGGGAATATGAAGAGGCATCTCCATGGCGTAGCGATACACCGAGTACGCAGCTGAGCATTGTCAACAGCACAATGGAGCCGGCAGTAAATCAACAGCAGCGACACATTGCGAGGAGTTCGAGTGTTTTGTGGTGTTGAGAAATTGAAACAGTGATCATAAGTGCAAGTTTAGGTACAAAACAGCACATTGGAAAGTGTTGTGAAATAGCGCGCTATTCGGAGTGATTTGTTTTTGTTTATTGTGATGTTGAGAGTTTCACGTTGTGCGTAGCGCAAAGTGTTCCACATTTTGACACCTTGTGGTGAGCAAGGATGTTACTCTGTCATGCGTTGTCCTCATTACTTCGAGGTCTCATGTTTTTTAGAATTTGCCTTAAATTTTGTGCAACCGTTAATCATTTGCTCACGCTTAGTACTTGATAATCTTAATTCTCGGTGAGCATGACGCCCCTGTACTTTGAATATCATGTCGCATTGAATTTTTGTGTCAGGAATGTCATGTGTACTTTTCATTATGGCACTCATGCTCCTTTTAATCATTTCGTTTAGATTTTTGTGTGCTTTAACTCGCGTGTTCCACGTTCAAAAAATAAATATGTTTAAATCTTTCAAATTTGTCGTTATTATCCACGCTGATAAAACTAAGGTTAACTCGTGGTGCACTATGCGAACACTGCTATTTCTAATTTCCACCTTTCTGTCACCCCCTCGTTCTGTGTATTTCTATCTTTAATTTCATTTTCCTTCTTCGACTATCGAGGTTTGAATTCCTCTATCGTAACGAGAGGCAGACAGGCCCAAGCTCGTGGCGTGACAAGAGATTCATAGAATTCAGTCTCCTTATTTATCTCTCTTGAATCAAATGAGTCGTTAATGATTTCTATCCGTACAGCGAATTGTTCTCGGTTCCGATAACTGTGTGATCTCATCTTCTCAGGTGTGGGATCTCCTTAGTTGTGAACAAATGGTGTGCCCTTTTGGGTCTTTCGGGTTTCACTCTAGAGCTGCTATTCAAATCCTCTTGCGCCCATTCTAGATCGCCTCAGCATAAAGTTGTGGCTCAAGCACCGGGTTAACCGTGTTGTGCCGAATTAATAAACCAGATAAGTCTTCCCATTTTTTACCGGCGTCTCATTAACCCCTAAAATGGGACGGTGAGCAGTGGTCACTGAACGCTCTAAAATGATGCACACAAAGAGCAATATTTTCCACTCAGGAAATATTCACATCCTCTCATTGCGACTGATGCCTCGTGTATCTCCAGGGCTGATCCTAGACTGGGCAACACAGCTATTACATCACACTACTGGTCTCAAAAATGGAGCCACCTTAAAAGGAATCGAATGGAAGTAAATTAGCAGTTCCGTGTAATTTTCAGTAGAACTTTTGAAATATTAAATAAGAGTGATCAAACGTGCATGAGTGATGTGTAAAGGTATGTAAAATTCTGACGCACAGTTTACCATTGGAATTTATTTATTGTGCTGTTTTGATACTTGTAGAAGTTTTAAAAAAAATCTTAATTGTTGCGGTACAAAACTTGAAAAAACGAGGCTTCAGATTCTAATGAATATGTCAATTTTTGAGCTTTTTTCCGTTGTTTTATTGGACTTTGCTGAACTTCTGCTATAACTCATGATTTTAAAGACCCCATGTAAAAGGATGAATAAGAAAATGAGAATGGGGCGGAGAAACATTATCTTATGTAACTTTCTACCAACTAAGCATATTGAAACAATTTAAAAACGAATGATGATTCGTATTATCATTGTTAGAAATAAACTGTTTTTCTATTCTTTCTTTCTCTACGGTGATAAAATGAAAACTTCAAACCCTGCTAATATCACAGGAAAAGGCGTGAATACCCCATTTTCGCAGTTTAAATATTCTCATCTAATATTGAGGTCTGATGCTGGGCCCAAGCAATCTCCCCAACACTTCTCTTTGCCGTCGTTTCAAAAATAAAAACCGTTATCTTACTTTTTATGCTCTCAATTGACGGAAAAAAATTACTGCATTCCTCCTTCGATTTTTCATTCTGGAGAGGCCCTTTCTATGAGAATTAAACGATTGTATGCTATTGAGGAGTCAATTTAATTTTGCCTTTTCGACTTATCACAAATAGCGCGAAAACTCCGACCACGACTGTGACATCGTGATTTCTATGAGAACGTCAGGGGAGGTACGAGGAAATGAAAGAAAGAAAATTCGTTTTTTCTATAAGATATGATACATGAAATATATTTCAACACATTGAACTTTAAAGATTTCTTAATATAAAGGTCCTTAATTGATTGACAAACCATACGCAGTGGACAATAGCCGTGACAAGTATAAAGCATATTACAGGGAGAAACAATGAAAATGTATTCTTTTGGGTATTTTTTCATTGGCATGATGTTCGACAACTCATAAATACTTCAAACAGTACTAGAGGAAGTCTCGATGGATGTTCGCTATAAGTTAGGAAAAAAGAACAGACATTAAACACTCTAATGAACAGACTAACATACTGTCATAAATGACTTTCAATTGGAATAAGAAAGGTGAACCGAAATAAATTTGTAAAAAAACACAGCACACCACGCACGTCTGAAAAAATGAACGAACATAAATATATACATGTATATATATATATATATATATATATATATATATATAAATATATATATACACGCAAAGATGAATTTCAAAGCTTGTTCATCATCCGATAAGTGAGATTACTTGTTCACGAATCCTAAACTCAGAACACGCTTATTTTCATCTCTATATTTACATTTTGTGATACAGGAACGTGCCGCTCACTAGGGTA
The DNA here is from genome assembly GCA_014220935.1 of Platorchestia sp. MABIK. Taxonomy (NCBI): domain Eukaryota; kingdom Metazoa; phylum Arthropoda; class Malacostraca; order Amphipoda; family Talitridae; genus Platorchestia; species Platorchestia sp. MABIK. The sequence continues at coordinate 128,665 of JACJUY010000472.1, read as the reverse complement.
GCGATAGAGGTTATTTTGATACAATGACCAGTGTACGGATTTTATTTACCGAAATAAGGAGTTGTTTCTGATTAAAAGTTCTGTGTTAATTGGACGCGGAGTGTTTAGCGGATGTGATCGTCATGACCTTCAGTTTCGTTTTTTCGCAAAAAAAATGAAACACTTCATCCAGCTACACTGACCAAACAACTGTACTGCTCAATGCAGTTTGAAATAAATAATGAAAAAATGAAGACAATTTATGAATGTAAAACTTAGAAAACGCAAAACTGAACTAGTTTCCAATTTTCTGACGGATTATCAAAAAAATCAAGTTTCAGTCCGAAAAACAACAACCACAAAAAGTTTAGATTTCTCATTTTCTCGGTATCCCCTATTATAGTACACAAACATGGGCACATGAAATGAAATAGAAACACGGTGATAGATTGGTATCACTGATAAGTGTCAAATGACTACAAGGATGCTTTACTCAAATCAATAAAGCCTGATACATATCATCTTGTACATTGGTTTTTCGAATGCCTTATAACTAACACCCGGACGGCTATGACGGTTACCCCCGAACAAGCCGGTACCCATTTCTGACACCTGGGTAGAGTGGGGTATTGTGCTTGAGTTCTCCCAATACCAAACGGGGAAAATCGCCGCGTTGCTCAGGGATTCGAACCCTCGACACATCATGGAAGGAAAAGTTCTTAACCACTCGGCTACGGCGAGCAAATTTCTGTGGGAAGATTAAAAATGAACTTATTTGTGGTTTCATCATCGACTGCTCCACACATGTTGAGAGTGAGGTCTTCGCATTAGGGGTAGTAAGAACTGAAACAAAATTGAGCAAAACAAGTTAAGGTATTTCAGCTTCACAGAGTTTGAAACGCTGACCTCAAAGTAGCAGTGAGTGGATTTGAGGTAAACGGTCGATCGTTTAGTTTGAATTTGCAACGAAATATTTACCTTGTATTCTTTAACAGTTTGAGAGTGTTTAGAGGCTTTCGAAAGCCTATAATGACCCTTTAATGCGTCAAGTTTCTCTTCATCTTCTTCTAAATGGCTAGTTTAATGAACAAATTTATTGTATCAATCGCCAAATCAACTTTCAAAAGATCAAATTCATAATGACTAGATTTGATTTTTTAGTTGGTGCAGTTTCTTCATTCGTTCTTTCATTCCTTTTTTCGTTCAAGAAAGTAGAAAATGCGGTTTAGTTGCACGAACAGACATTACAATTTTTAAATTCATAATACAGCATCTAAGTTCAAAATTAAATTTTTCAATCAATCCTACGCCAATGATGGCGACCAAAATTGCTTCAAATTTCGACTCGCAGTATCCTGAATTTTGATTACTTCTCTGATCAGAGATAATTAATATTCTCAGTATACGCAGAATAAACGACAATGAAAGGATTCTTAAATTTTTAATCAGTGTAGTGGATTTAGTCTAGTAAATGTTCATTATCATTTGACAATAAGGAAAAGGTGTTGTACCGGAGAAGAAAATCTCACTCGTGTAAAAAAATGAACAAGTTATAACTAACATAACTAACTCAAAAACAGTCCCGGATAAATGAATTTACAGCAAGTATTTCGTGACGAGCAGCCGGTGACCTTTGTAAGTCAGATTTGTTATTCCTAGACAAACTTCAGTGGAAGCTCCCTCGGGTAATTCGTGAGATAATTTGATTCTCATGAAGGTAGTCGGATGTGAAGAGTCATTAATACTTATTTTCTTTGAAAAAGAATGACCAGTTCTGCCTCCAAAAATCCCTGTTTTCAGGCTTTTGTTTTTTTTTTGCGCCAGCTGCGCGTGCAAACTCCTCTGCGGCACGGATCACGTCATGTTTACTGTAGATTTTTGGCCGCTTCCAATTATTCATGGCTTGGCTGATGACAAGAGGCGATTAGGAATACCGCTAAACATCTGTAGACTGTTTTTCCCCTAATAAATTAGACACGAGTGTAAGTGTTTGGAGATTCACGTTCTCCTTGAACTCTCTCATAATAGAGCAACGGTTCTTAACCTGTGGGGAATTCCCCACTGGAGGGGAATAGCTGAGTTGCCATGTGGGGACTCTCGTGCATTTGTTTCCATCCAGAAAAAATCGATGGTATTTCAAAATCTAATACATTACATGCAAATGTCGACTTGCTTTACAAATCACAACCATTGACAGACTGTTTTAATAAAAAAGCATAATGAGGTATTGTATGTCATGTTTGGGTAAAAAGGACAACATTGCTGGGTTAGGAATGCCACAGATAAGTAAAAGAATGATGCTGTGGTGGGGAATGGAGAGTTGGCTCACCAAAAAGTGGTGAATTGAAGAAAAAAAGGTTGAGAACCACTGTATTAGACCAAGAGCTTCTACCGTTGGTGTTCCTCGTCCGTTCGCAGGCGAATAGATTTCTTCTTTCGTTTCAAGTTATGGCGAAGAACTTCCGAGGCATTCTCTAGCACTATTTAGCTATTTAGCTCTGACTCATCTTTTCCTGGATAAAATATCACGAGAATATGTTTTGTTTGTTTCTCTCAACAACATAATTAACCCTGACACGGTTATTGTACACCCCGTATGGTTTGTCTATTAATTAGGGTCCTTTATATTGGAAAATTTTGAAATCCAATGTGTTGTATTACATTTCATGTATCAACTTCTTTTTTGAAATAAACGGTTTTCTTTCTTTCTTTTCTCTAGACGACACGTTGACATCTTGCAGTGGCTCAGCGCCGGATGCGTTCGTCTCAGTCAGCCATTCTCAACCTTTCCTCCATCATTGACCCCCTCGGCTTTGAATATTAAATACACAAGGCCGAACTTTACTTCACCCAGGGGTAAATTTATCCCTGGTTGAGAACCTCTGGTCTCATTGACCGGCCTCCCTGTTCCAGCCGGCGAAAAGAATGATACTTTTGTAAACGAAGAGTTGCGTTAGTCTTAATATATCGTGACAGTTTATTCCTATCTCAGGTTATCCTTAGATATTCTTTATCATGAGACACGTGAAAGTTTTAACCTCGAATCGAAGTCATTCATCTGTTCACTTCTCAGTTTTTAAAATTATTCAGCGACGCCTCAATATTTTTATAACAACCCATTTTATCTCGGCCGTCGGTTTCATCGAAGTCTCATTACCATTAGCTCTTAAAGGAGTCTGGCACTCATTGATAATCTGAAAATTGATGAATGGTATGTAGGCGCTCCGCTCCTTCGTCAGTTTACACACAGTGCACTGCTATGTCTGTGAAAAGAAACTTTTGTAGCAAGAGAATGCTTTGTTTGACTCTCGGATGGCATCTCAATTTCAGGGAATGAAAATTTTGGTGTTTAGGTGATTCAATTTCAGAGGCTCGAAAAAAGTCATATTCTGAAGAGCATTTGCAGATCTATTGAAATACGTTAACTCAACATAAATTGACGATACTGTCTGAGTGTACTAACTTGTAGGACTTCTAATTTTTAGTTCTGTGATTGGTTTTACTTAAAAAATTTTTCAGTTATTTCCTCTACAGAAGACCACTTACCTGCGGACATCAATTTCCGGGGAAAGACGAGCTTCGAGTCCTGCCATGCTTCGTCGTATGTGTTGCGTTTCTGCTCGTGTTTTGCGATAAGTTTTTGTTTATTAAATCTGTGATTAATTATTTGTTTATGCTGTCACTCATGAGATATTTTTATTGATAGTAATGTAATTTTGGGGCTCGTTGGTAGGCGCTGCATGTTCCGACGTGTGTGGTGCAGTCCTTGTGAGCTGGCGGGTAGCGAACAATAGACGTGCCTTTGCTGCATCTTGGTCTCGTCAGTCTCGCTCAGGCGGTCATTCTGGGTCTTAAAGTAGCTGAGCCTGACTGCTTCAGCTGGTTCACAGCTCTCCTTTTGATTACGTCATCTAAGATTTGTTAGATTACCTGAAATGTTAAATTGAATTGCTAACGAGAAATTAATATCAGTACATGAAAATTACATTGCGTTACCTAGATAAACATGCTAATCGGGTAAAATTCATAATTTATTCGAGAACGATTTTTCAAGTTGTGTTCACTATCACTCTATCTAGACGAATTTTTGTTGAGCCCATTTCCCAATCGAGGTAAGGGCCACGAACAGCAAATATCTGCTCCAAGCTGTACCCCCTAATGAAAGACCTTCATTTCCAACTGTGGTTGACCAGGCTTTTCAGTTTTCGTTTTTTAGAGCGCGGTCGCTGGATGCGGTGAGTTGTTTGTTTCGGATGACATGATTTACGGATTTTGGGTTGTATGATTGAGAGGTTATTGGAAAATGAGTTGATAACTACATGGTAAAATTATAGTGAAATAAATATAGCACAATACTATCAAGTAAGAATCTATCAAAAATACCATGCAGAACATTTCAAAGTCATCCTGTTAGCATGCGTTTTAACTTTAACGAGCGTTTGCATAATCCCAGATGACAAGTCTGTTCATACTGAACATAACGAACGATTCTGGCAAAGCAAAGTACGAGTAGATATCGCGGAATGACGTCTGTAGTGTACAGTATCTTGAATAGAAATCCTTCGGTTCCCTTAGTATTTTTTCAGCCTAGATGTTATCTACGAATGCCATCACACCAGTGATTAAAGTTGGTGCTCTGTAATGTCTTATTTTCTAAATAGGAAATATATCTCATGAAGTATCAATGTAAAACGCACTTCGTTCTGTTTATGTGCATGTTTTTCTATATCGAACTCACCTACGGGTTCCAGTTCAGAATTCGATGAAATTCTACGACTTACGTCGCTCCTATTGCAGACAGGGCGAGTCGTCCCGGGTTTCCTTTCTTCATTTTAACAAAACAAAGCAACAGCAAAGCAAGGAAGGAGCTACTTAACATCACAGCTTAAGTTTAACTGGACAAACCTAATAGGGAAATGGAGTCGGCCTGAGCAAGCGTGGACCGAGTCACCTTATAGCTAAACTAAACACTGACTAAACTAAACTAACTAAACACTGAGCTTGCTTTCTAAAAAAGAAACACGTATTGAGTGAACACGTGTTAGAATCACGGGTTATATGTGATCGGGAACTCCCACAACCGAGCGAACATGACAAAGAAATATAATGTAATAATTGAAATGGGCTCGCACACAAAAGGGCAAATTGTTAGCACGTTCTCAGACTCGCGTCTTACATTTCGAGACAATGTATCGCTAAAATACTGATTACAGTCGTTGAACTTCATTAAAAATCTCTTTCAACACGGTGTCATTTTACATCAGAAATCAAAGATCAGAGGGATTGCATTTGATGATCATTTGATGAACTTAGTAATTTCTCCCATTATTCTCCTCCTCTTTCATTTCTTTAAGTGAATTTTTGTGGGAGACGAATACAATATTAACCACACACCTACCTTGTCCCAGCTGCGTTAACCTCAGTAAATCCTGCCAAGTTCCCTGGTTTGGAGTGAATAATTCCTTGCATTCCTCCAGTCCATCCAAGATCCTAAGTTATCTTGGCACTTATAGCTAACTCTCATAACCTAATCATCAAACGCCCCTCATTTTTATCCAGCATGCCAATCTGTTTTGCACATTTTTTCCCCTAAAAGTGCGTGTAAGATATTTGAAACGCATCGTAGTAATCATACTCAGAAGCGGTCACTGAATTCTGCTATTTAAAGCGGTTCTTTGAGACAGTTGACTTTTTTCAATTTTGTTTTGCTCACACGGAAAGATTTTTTGAAAATGTGCCATATCGACCTTTTAGTTCTTAATATCAGCAAACACTTTCAACATTATTCCCTGATATCACAAAAGCCAAAACTCAAATGCCAATCTAGGTGAAGACTGTCAAAAGCGTTTTACCCTACTGAGTTCACCTTTCTATTTCTTTTACTACATTCATTAATGAATATTAGCAAACTTGAAATAACTTATTATACGATACATTTTTCTGTTTGTCTCTCAGTCTTTTATACAATTATTGACATGTGCTGTCATGGCACCCATATATACTTATCAACTAAGACACTCATGTTAAAACAATTTAAAAAGCGATGTAATTTCATCTTATGTATTAAGTTCATTAGACATTAGTGTTTTCTATTCATATTCATGTCTTAAAATGTTCTTGTTAGCGTGTGTGACAATTTGTCGTCTCTCACGCTCGTGAGTACATTATGTCAGCATTGTTTAGGTAGTCAATTTCACGTATAGCTACCATTATGCTGTAAATGTTTTGGTTAGCGGAGTGCAACAATCTTTCTCATGTTTCTGACTCCGATGAACTCTTTTGCGCTAGGGTAATTAGCGTACGAAATAACATAAATTTTTGTTGCATTAAAATATTTTAATTTCTTCGAGCTCGTTAATTGTTACGAAAGGGGTAAAAGATAGTTCCGAACATCGGAATAATAGTCTTAGGAGCAAAATTATGTAAGTTGCACCCATTTTAATTTCAATATAAATTCCTGATATCGCCAATTCCTAAGCTCATATTAGAATGTAAGCGCGCACTAATAAGAGTGTTTTCAACCAAGTGTTGTCGCTGGGATAATGTTTTCAACTTGTATTTACATGCACAATCAACCCTAGATTACGCAATAAAGGGAATGCTGTTTTCTATGCTTTTCTTTCAATCATTTGTCTTGATTATTAACGTGGGTATTACGATACCCATGTGAGTATATCAATTAAGGATTTTTGCGTTAAGAAATTTTTAAAGACATGTTTAATGGAAATAAACTATTTTTTCTTTTCTTTGTTGTTTGAACCATGTTGGGACCAGCTTACAATCATGTACGCCTGCATAATCAAAATAAAATGCAGCAGTTGGGGAGAGGAGGAGTTTCTTGGGCCTCGAAAATTAGCTACGCCAGATAAGTAAACATATTTTTTGACGCCGCGCTAGCCGGCAGGACGCGGTCACTGAACACAGATATATGGTGGTCTGTGACGCGCTGATCAACCATTCGAGTTTGTGTGTTTGACCTGCGAAGGTGTACGTGTTTTTCAAGACCCATCAGTGCGCGTCAATCTCCATTTACTGTTCCGAGATACAAGAGTGTTTGTAACCAACTCAGCTTTCTTCTCCAAGACCCAACACAGTGAGAAACCGCCTTCATTTTTCCCAAGACCCATCAGTGTCCTTGGAAAGCTGAAAACAACGAAGTTAAGCAGCTTTTCATGTCTAAAACATTTATTCTGCAGCCGATGGGCATCTTATGTTTTGTTTTTTGGTAGGGGCGACTCATTTGGTTTCTGACGTCCAGGATCCGGCGAGCAGGATGTATCAATTTTAAAGAGAAATAAAAATAAATGTCACTCCAGTGTAAATCACAATGAATGCTATTCGATTTCGAGTGACTTGAAGAATGTTTTTCATGAATTATCTGTAGACAATTTCGAAGTCGTTTTAAGTTTCTTTCGGCTCTCTGCTCCATGTTCCGTGGAATCACATTAAAGTTGTGAGTTTCCGCTACTTTTAGATCATCGGAACTTGTTCGCTGATGCTGGTACACCCGTGATTCGATGCTCCCCTAAAAGCCAAATGAATTTAAATCTCGGAAATGAGTGGGTGTCGCAAGCTTACCTTACGGAAATAAAATGGCGAGGTAATATTTCGCCATGATTTCTTATTTATGCTCATGTTAACTACCGACGTTATGCAGGCTTGTTCCAAATTTTCGTCACAAAAGATACAAAATAGAAATAACATTCAATGTATTCCAGAGTGGTTTGACAACTTGCTTGCTATCGTTTTGTACTGTTTATGATTAATCTTGAAAATTGCTGTGCCCTTTTTACCGCGCCTCGTATGTTTGAACATGAATACCCAATGAAATAATTCAATCAATAGTGAACTCACCATTTTGACAGTAACACGTCTGTTGATATGTCTCTGAGGTACAGAAAATGACATCTTTAGTCTCCATACGTTAAATGTGAGAAAATATATTTTTCCACTGTTTTTTTAGTACATGCTAGGGTTTATTTGTGAAAAAGCTTTATTACTATAGAAAATACTTTAATTTTCTTCCTCTCGGTCCGAAATTTGTGCTCGCCTCATTTGGAACCAAATGATAGGCTTTTGAACAGTTCGTTTGAATTTGTTAAATCTTTGACTTCGAGATCGGATGAAAATTCTCTCATTTGAATGATGAATTACATTACGCCATTGTGCATGTTAACCCGTATTTACAGATGTCTTGCATGGATCACGTTGAAATTAAATGAAAAATAAAGTTTTATCGAAAGTTCAGAAGTGTTTGCTCAAATAAACCAATGTATCTCAAAAATTATTGAAAAACGAAGTAATGCATTAGATTGAAAGCCAGAGGAGTCTCTTTTCGATCTGGTAATGGCTAAACCAAACCTCATCGATTAAAGAACACTGTTTTTGCAAAAAACACGTTTTTGAGAGCACAAATTTTAAAATTCAGTTTTCAACACCAAAAAATTTTTCAACACCAAAACCAAAGGATTTCATTAGAGTCAATACACATTTGAAAACCAGTTCAAACAAAAAAAAAATCAAACTCCGAGGTGAAACCTTCAATAATAATGTCAGTTTCGTTTAATAGACTGCTTTCTTGTGGTATTTTATATATAAAGTTTGTTCGAATATCCAGAAATATTAATTATTCTTTAAGTTTTTGGCGCTTAGATTTATTTTTTCAATGCAATGAAGAAGGATTTTTCAATTCGAAATGTTCGCTTTCATCATAGTTATTTTCGTAAGTTCGTATTCACTTCATTCCAATATTTAGCCTCTTGTATTTTTCTTGATGTTTGATGACTATAATATCTTCCATTGTGATTGCAGGGCGTTTTCTTAGCTTGTCACTCACACATGTTCCAACCTGTTTGAGGGGTCCTGATGAAAAGATAACGCTATTTATAAAAATATTTCATTATCAATCAATGGATTTAAACTTTGCTTATTTAAGGACTGATATTCGTTCAGTCTAAACACTCAACGACCTGCTGAGGTGCGAACGCAGCAGGGGTGAAATGAATCGTTACATTTTATGATCGAAAATTACGTATTACTCAAATCACACAATTAATGTAGATTTATTGTATTTTCACACTCTCTGTGGGATCATCAATCCAATATCAGTTAACATGAAGAAATCTCGAACTTAATTATTCACTCCGTGATTTTCACCATGAAGTTCTAGAGACTATTGTGGACATTTACTGAAACACTTCGGCAGATCGGAACTTGTTAAATTAAATCATTAAATTATACGAAGTCGCTGCCTCTGTTTGTGTTAATGGATGCATAGTCAGAAGTATACGGCACACAAACTGAGAGTAGGGATTTGAACGGACAAAACCCTTGTCCTGGACAATATTGTACCATGAACAATGCAAGAAGTTTAATATATCATGAAGTCACAAGAATAAATGCACATAGTTTTACTTAAATACTCAAAACGAAACAATAATCATTCACAACCCTGATTTAAAAATGGTATCCGTGTAGACACATGTTTCGTGTGAAGTGGGAGTGAAATTCTGGACAGTACGATGGTACCAGGGTAATTTTAGTTTCTTCACTAATTTTGTAGAGGTTTCACAGAAACTAGTACTAGTACTAGGCTGCGTCTGCACCATGGAAATGTATGTACTTAGCAATTTAATCTGTTGAAATTTGACTTGTAAACTTAATTGAAAATGCAATTTTTTTGTAAGTTCTTTTGTGTTAATGTGGTGTTTTGATCAGAACATTGTCTGCTTACAGTGTGTATGTGATGAATTGGCAAGCTTTGCCTCATTGCGCGCATTAGAGAACGAAATTGGAAATATAATATTTAGATTCATGTTCGACAAATAATTGGATATTTGAACCAAGTAAATAAGTAAGTCAAATGGAGTATAATGCGCTCACGGACATTAAAAATTCTGTTCCAAAGAATCACTAAAGGAATACGTTTAAAAGGTTTTACATGAATGACATTCTGCTCGCTGATGCGTTATTTTCGAGATATAACAATAATTACGTTCAGATAGGAATAACATTATATGGTCGGTGGCTCAGTCGCCTCATCGTTGGGTCACTCCCACTTTTTTGGCGGAACACGCTCACTTTTTAGCAGGGGAAAAAACAGCGTCGGTTTGGGTAAGTTAAGATTAGCTATTTTAGGTTGATTTATGTTATTTTAGGTTAGTTTATTTAACTAACCTAACATTACCTAACCTAACCTCACCCAGTGTTACGTCAATACTGTATCACAGCATATTTACGTGTTCGTTCTTCACTTTTATATACGACATTCCTATAATTTCAAAGTTGAATAATTTAAAAATTACGCATCAGATAGCAGAATGTCATTCCTGTAAAACGTTTTAAATGTGTTCCTTTAGTGATTCTTTGGAACAGAATTTTTAATTTCCGTGAGCGCATTAAACTGCATATTGACCAAATTTTCAGTGGGAAAATGGTTCGGGCTTTGCTCAGACCAAGACAGGAGGACATCGATATTCTCCGCATCAAAAATTTACTGCCCCAGTGTAGCAGTCTGACGCCGGGCATTGTCTTGTATAGTTATGAGATTACGTGCTTTAGAATTACAAGGTGCTGAAACTACATACTTGTTTCGTTCAGTACAACGTTCTTTTATGCTGCCACATTTTTCCTACTGTGTAACATAATTAGAAGTCAAATTGTGAAAATATTCCTCTTGTCATATCAGACCCTAAGCCAAATTTCATTGATTTCGAAGCGGATACTTGCAATTCAGTTTCACACGTGCGTAGTTGAAGCGATCGTTCTGTGATAATCTTTTCAGTAATGTCTATAATTTTGACAGACTTCCATTTAATCTATATTTGCTATTTTAACGAAACGTAGGAAGATTTTTCATGAAAAAACATAAAAGTGCTCATTATCGCGCGTTTGACTTCTTTTTTATCTCATGAGAAGGGACATTGCTACATACTCATCTGAAAATTTTTTTCAAAAGATTCTTTAGCAACACAATTCCAACTAAACCTCAATTTTGGTCATGACAGTTTGTGGTGGGGCCTACAAGATAGTTACAGTTTACACCCAGCGCTGGGAGACGGACTATATGTAAATCTCTCGCTTTATGAGTGCATGTGAATCGTTCTTTCATGCAGCACTCACGAATGTTTCAGCGAAATTTTCATGATTCGTTTGTTAGGCGAATTTTATGCTAGAAATTTTACACGCTCGATGAAAAATAACTGACTCGCACTGCTCACACTATTTTATTATTTAATTATTCGAATTTTTGATGCCGAGTCCTTCAAACTTACTTTCTTTTAGACATGGCGATGAGTAAAAAGCTTGGAGAAGCATGGATGATTTTTCATGTCCAGTAAATGCAAGGCATGGTAGGATTTTAGAGTTTAGAAAACATGTTAGAATTCTTTCAGCGTTTCTGATCGCCACTGGTTTTCTCAATGCAAAGGTTATGCTGGAGTTGTTGTAACACACAGGTAGAAAATTTAACTTTTTATACGTTATGGTGCGCATTGCATTAGTGAACTTGAAATATCTGGTGTTTTGGAGGGCCTGAGTAATGAAAAATTCTAACATTTTTACTGTTCTTAGATATTCATTTACTGTTCCACCTGGGTTGATTTCTTGAAGTTTATATTTGTTTGTTGCGATGCTCAAATTTGTACGAGAAATGCTGTTTTTCATCTTCATTGCTCTTTTTTTCCCAGGCTACACCACGCAATTGCTTCAATTTGCTGTCAACGCAATGTATGCTTATTCATCAACTTGCATGGCAGAGTGGATCAGAGTGGAGAATCTCTGCCTTCAAACGTTTGAAACTTTAACAAGTGCTGGGACAACTGGCGAGTACGTGTTCAAGACCATATCAACCAACCCTGATAAAATCAAACGTGCAAACTATGAAGTCTATGAACTTCCTACTGAAGAGGGATCACGTCAAAGACTCGTCCGCATTCAAATCAATAGGTGGAGATTTATTTACGAGTCTGGCTTGTCAACAAAACGACATGACGTTGAGGTATTCTTCCACCACAGTGTGAATGCTTTTCCAGGCCGATTCAATCAGAGAGACATTGTTATTAAGATGTTTGAATGTTTAGCGGACACTGCCAAAGACGTAACCACTCGGCTGGACGGCAAGTCCTTGTGTGTTCTTGACGTAGTTGCGTACATTGTAGGGCTGTACCAAGCTTTGTTGAAAATTTCTGTAATGTTAACAAAACAAATGTACTATGCAGAATTTGTTCAATTGTCGACAACGTACGAAATGGCAATCAACGCTTTACAATGGAGTGTCAGGAATACATTTATTTCAGCAATTAATCAGCAGAGTGCAACAAACCAACTATCTCTCCTAGCCGAAAACATAAAGGGTCTTTTAGGAATGGTACAGAAATGGAACGAGAGGGAATCCTTTTACAGCGGGAAATCTACAAAATTTGAAGGAATAAAAAAATTCTCCGATTTTCTCCCACCGTTGGATGACTCACGGGACTGCACTATCTGTTTCAATATAACTTTAGAAGAAACAACAGATTTCGGCATCATGTCCAAGTGCAAACATGTCTTTTGCAGCCCGTGTCTCAAGAGGTGGTTTGAAAACAAGTAAGTATTTCATTGGTTCTAATTCCTCTTAATAGTATTTTGTTGTGCAATTAGTTTTAGGGTCAGTGAAATTATTATATCTGATTTCCTCATCAGATAGTGTTTGCGGAATCCATTTTTCAACCGCTGAAACCTTTCTCAAGCTTTTCAATTGACGTTGCAAGATTGTAATGGCAACTTGAAAACGTTCAGTGAGTTCCCAAGTGGTGATGGTTTTTCAAGCAATTGCTACTAACAGTTGGAGTAGAGTTCTTTGGTCGGCCCTCTGTTTGGCTCCGTCTTTCTAGTTGGACTCTCAACTCCAGCATCTGGGAAGCCACCTCCTGCTGTTTCTTTCATTATATGCAATGTCTTCATCAGCGCTCTGAATAGAAATTGCAGCTGCACTTTGTGTTGGGACTATGAAATTCACAGAATAAAACATTTGTAATGTTATTCGTAAGTGTCAAAATCTGTCACACATTTACTGGAAATTAGGACCAAGCTTTGGTAACCTGAAAGGTTATCGCTACGTCTTACATAAGGGTAAAATTGTCTAATCATTATAGCTATTACCATAAATTGAACATAACTTTTGCACCAGCCTGATATAAGCCGATGTTGATAAGCCAAATCTTTATTTCTATCATATTTTGTTCCAGGATTATGTTTTAGAATATTTTTATCATCGGGTAATGAATATTTTTGGTTCACGAGATCATTCGCATTTGATGAACATGGATTGCTTCATGAGATTTTAACACTTTGACCGCGACTACTAAATATTGAGTTCAATGCCAAACTCAAATTTAAAGTCAATTGTAGTAAACTACTTTGAAAATACCAAACATGAACTGGGTCGCGCCTTCATTTAGCTTTGATTAAGTATTTATGAAAATTGAGTTTGCGACTACTGGTCGGTCAGCAGCATTAGGAAAATTACCTGCGTGTACCACCGGTGGCGCACGTCGCAGTCAAAGTTTTTAACACGTATTAGTAATCAGATTTTTACAGCCTAAATTGCTCAACACATTCTTTGAAATAACCTGATGCCGTCATGTCGGGAAAAAGAACTGCTTAGATTATTCTTTATCATGTTTATCAGAATCACTATAACCAAAGCAGGAACATAAGACTACCTTCATGAAATTGGGCACTTTTTTGAAGGTGCTCCGTAGTGGAAGTTTCTTCACAACATTTCGATTTTATTCGATTTACGACACATTGGGACTCACATATTTCTTTTTTCTTTCCCCTCAACAGCAACACGTGTCCCATGTGTCGCAGTCAATCGTTTTGGATGAGCAAGAAATTTTACCACTATCGACAGCGCCAAATGTGTCGACACTGACACCATGAAGGCGAGGAGGACTTCTGAGAGGTGCGAGGAGCAACATCCTCAACTCGGCATGGGAAGGAAAGAAGCTTGTATACTCTGCGAATTGAAATTTTTCTGCTGGAATTGATATTTTTCTCATAAAAATGCAAAATAAATTGTTGTTGCTTTTTTTAGAGAACTCTTCATTCCTTCAGCGAAGGAGAAATAGCGTTATTATGAATTACCTTCAACATGGTTATGAAAAGAGCTACGAAAGGAAATAGAACACTAAATTTTAAGTCCAGATGATGTGCTTCGCAAGTGTCAATTTTCAGAGCCATGCTCAAAATTCGAAAGAGAGGTAGATCAGAAACGATTGTTAGATCATAATGAGAGTTCTTTTCAGAATAATTTTTCCTTATCGAATAATTTTCTTTAGATATGATGAAAATGTGCAATCAGTTCTCGAATAATAGCTGTTAGGCATCCTAATGTCAAGTGAATAATTGTACACAAACACAGTAATCTGCGCCAATGCATTTTAACTGACAGGTGCGTGTTTTGATACGAACTAAAGGATGTACAAGACAAGAGAATTCAAGCATTTCATGACGGACTGAACTACACACCTGTTCCTGTTGGGTCAGGTCGCTCATATTGCAGCTAGCTTGCATCGCTCTCGGAATGGAAGGTGTCGTAATGAGAATTTCTATTCATTCGTGAAAACTGTTTTAAAGCAAACTGTTTATTGCGGATACATTCTTTTACATCATTCATTCATGTGTTATGAAAACATCGAAACAAATTTAAGTAATTTTAATTTTAAAATTTGACATTTGTTTTCTTTCATGAAGAGTTGAGGCAGCCAATATACAGGGTGCGAGTAAAGATAGTCAACTTTAGCACACAAGAAACTGTGAATTTTCGTATAAAAACTTAGAGGAAACCTCATAATGCCAGTTTTCATTATCAGACTGATCCCCTTGCATAATCGAGGATATAATGAGGAATGGAAATGCAGTTCATTCAAGGAAGGAAATTTTGTTCTCCATCTCATTTGAAAACTCCATTCTCCTAGCGTAACCGAATTTATAATCTTTATGTAATTGACAAGATGAAAACTCAATTGAGCCGATTGACCGGAATTATTTAAATTTCTACAGTAATATCATCGATTGAAAGTAAGCTACCAGTGGGAAGCACTTTTAGAACAGCGGGTTCGGGAGGAGTTTGAGATGTGGACCCGATACAAGCTTTTTGGTCACCGCGGCCGACAGGGAATTACCTAGGACAGGGAAAAAATGAGAAGACACTTTGTCTTTTGCCACGAGCAAAGTGTTCTGAATTTTGCATCGTCAAATAGAAAAGAGTCCTTCGCTTTTGAAGAAGGAAAGCTACTTGGACTCCACTGAAAACGAATTTTCAAGAAAGAAGTTATAAATTTCCAGTAATTTTTTTACGTGTATAATATGTATAAATTTTAGAAACTTGGAAAGCACACGCACGTTTTTCCGTGCATTTCTATAGGGTGTCTCAAAAAAATGTAATCACCTTCGAATGGCGAGAAAAACATAATTTATGAACATGGGGTGAAAGGAAATGGCTTCGAATGCAGAAGCCTATTAGCGACCGTTAAAGTGTGAGTACATATTTTTGAGACACCCTATATGTGTGGACAAGAATAGTGTGTTAATGTTGTAAAATATCAACGGCGTAATTTCCTCGAATAAAGGCTTCTTTGTAGCCCAAATTATGGTCTCACTATTATGGCAGACTGATTTTTAGTAGTTTCCATTAAAGTTTGGCTGTAATGAAACGCCTAAACATAACAAAGATTAGAAGACCAGTTAATGAGATCACCAGAGTCACTCACGCCATGGCGTTTATGACGAACCTAAAAAAGAAAGAGGTCGTCATCGTCTCAGAATGTCAGCGTTAGAAAATTTCGAGTAATTGCAACAGTTATAGGAAAATATTAGCTGTAATTTGAGACGAAATTTACGATTTTAAATGCATGATATTAGAAATTTGAGCTGTTTCAAATTGCCATATTTTTTAGGAAAAGGAACCGTATGGTGGGGGGGTAAAGGGAGCTCCGCTCCCCTACAATTCCAGACAGAAAATGTTTTGAGAGATTGTAACGGTTAGAGAAAAGTATTAGCTTTAATTTGAGACTAAATTAGTAATTTTGAATGCATTCTATAAGAAACTAGAGCGGTTTCAGATTGACCAGGTTTTTACCGTTTTTAGGGAGAAAGAATGCTTTCAAATGACCGTTCGCGAAACCGGCCGCAAATTGGCTAGCCGGTTAGCCATTGCCCATCCTACGCTTCTTGAGAGGCCAGACGCAATAACTAGGAAAATCAAACACATGAAAAAACTGTTAAGTCATTTGCTTAAATTTAAGAATAGCCTACGCAGCCTGGCACGTAGCGTCCACAGGAGGCGCGCGCAGCCACACAAGGTATTTACATCAGGAGATTATTGGTTCACTTCACAGTTGACATTCAGATCCACAAACAGCGACCCGGACACAAAGCTAAGAGAAAATAAAGTATGGGTTTCTGAACCGACCTCCTTGCCATTATATTCAACAGCAGCTACAGCCACGGCAGGTGGAGAAAATAGGTGTGAAATTTGACAGCTAGACCCTAGTTTCAGAAGACATTAAATAAAGGCGCTCTTCAGAGTACGCTCAGCAACAAGCACCCATAGCTCTCCAAGAGATATTCAACGTAGACAACAGGTGATCGGGAATGAATTTCACGTTCAGAGCTGTACTTTGAAGCATAATTTTAAAATTCTATAATTTCACACCGAAGTCATCCATTCTAACTCACATCATCGAGTAACAATAATTGTTCTATCTTTTGAATTTGGTGTTAATCACGACACACATGAATACTAAATCAGTTGAACGAATATTATGCTCAGATTTTCAGGTAAAAAAGGCCGAGATGTTAGCAGCAACGGTAGAATCTGAATAAAAAAATAACTATATTCTTGATTACAAATATAATGCTCAATGAAAGCGACTTTCCATCAAAAAATGAAGCGAACATTTAATGCAAGAGGTATTTATTAGTGTCAAACATTAGAGAATGTGTTGGCACAGCCCAGGGCTTCCTCAATCACAGGTAGCGCGAACATCTTAAGAGACAAAATAAAAATAAATTATAAAGACATAAAAAGGAAGATGAGGGAGTGGGGGTCAAATCTGATAGCAAAATCACATTGATAAAAACGGAACGGAAAGAAAATAAGGGAAACTCGACCCTGAATCTCGGCAGAAAAAACGGTGCGAAAGTGCAGAATACTTTACATTTGGTACAGTATTCAAGCAAGGCACCTGTGTAGCTCGAGGTAAGGAGAGATCCTCGCGGTGTTGTGAAGGCGGACACAGACTGGTGTGCCTCCCTGAAGAGCGCTTGTGAATATTGCCCACATCTCTAGCCCAAGTCCAGCTCCCCTCTTTCTTCGAAATAGCCAAACACATACATTCCTTGACATATTTTATGAAGGAGTTTCCAAAATCATTCAACTCGTACAAAATGTCTCGCAGAGTACTGGCTCAGTTACTTACCGTAGCAAGAGGCTGCAACACTTAGTTTTTTACCAACACAATTCCTTACAAAACTAGACAAGGTGGGTGATCCATGTTTGACACTCGGATAACTGAGACCCAGTCGTTCAACCACAACAAACAGAGGAATTGAGGAAAAGAAACTCTTAATTAAACACAAAAATTAGAATTACAATTAAAAAATGTCCAATGATCTTCTGATATCTCGTATGAGGCATTCGATTAGCAACTATGATCTGGAAACGAGCCTCACACAAGCTAGAACTACCAAAACCATGGGAGAGTCATTGTAACTGTGATATATTTAAGGTAAGAGAGCCAAGCGTAATATGTACTGAATAGCCCAGATTTGCTAAATGGTTCAAGCTTCCGTATCTTTACCGGTTTCCAGGCTGACGTGTCATTCAAGCACAGTAAGGTATGGCTTGTGTGAGGTACAGCGATAATTTCAACCAATGCATGAATTCACAACCAACCAATCAGGACGACGATTCTTCCCCGATTGTTCTCTTTACTCCAATTGTTTACGTTGCTTAAACTGTGAAGCAAAACTGCCTTCTGGTACACAGAGCTTGTTTACAAAAAATTAAGGAGGAAGGCATCATTAAATACGGAATTAAGGAAGTAGGGAGTCTACGCACAAAGTGTGTTCCCACACCCTGCGTATAGGAACAGCAAGATAGAATGAACTTGGTGGAACTAAGTGGAAATTCAAAAAAAATCGGAGCAGAAAAAAGCGGCCGGCAAAGAAAAAAAGTCCGTCACAAAACGAAAAACCAATTTCAACTAGAGGAAAACCGACCTAACCTCTCCCTTGGGACCTCACTTCTTCTCCCTGAGAGCGCCAACTCCCACAGATACAACAGTCGCGTCTCCCTGAAGGGCTCCTCGTCAAAATGGCAAAATAAATTTTAATTCTTCACCTCGTCCGAGGGAGCGGGCACAGAGGCATGGCAATCAAGCGACGTTATACAAAAAATAAACAACTGGTACACAGAACAAACCATTAGTAGTAACACTTCTCAAAAAATTTTTAGTACTTATATTTATGCACTCTAATATCGTAAACGTAAGCCTATACCTTTGATGATGGATGTTAAAAAATGCACTTTAACACAGTACATAACAATAACTTGGATGTCAAAACATAGAATTGAAAAAAACACCGAGCTCAATTGAATTAGACAAGTTTTAAAATCGAATCGCTATCAGCTTAAAAGATAGAGGCACACGTTCATATCCAACGCACTAAATTCGCTAGAACATTTCCCTAAAAAATAATAATAAGAATTTCTGCACACAAAAATTCTAAATTAGAAAACGAAAATCTCACGAAATTAATAACAAAATTTACAACTGTCAGGGCACACAAGAGACTTGTTAGTGACGGAGACCAGAACGAAGAACGCGAGAAAACACAACCACTCCATTATGTCAAATGAGCGAGGTCACGCGAGGGTGATGGTAAGGTCGGTCCTCTCTGCCTCAGATGACGCCCTACCTTCACGGTGAAGCAGCCCCTCGAGCAAATACATGATCACCTTATCTAAACTCAACAACTCCTGCAGTCTGACCTTTACAGAAATTCTGCACTAAGCAACCCCATGTACGACGCTCAAATACACAAAATTTTCACAACACAAAAAATTAGATCGAGCACAAAAAGACTCATAATTCGGTTGACCTACAAGCATACACACGTTGGCATTACCCACTATCATTTCATTAGAGGGGTGACAATTAGCGCACATAAAATAACAAGCGGTGACAGTTGTGGTGCATCTCAATTACATTACACAATATGATGTGAATGCACTTTTTTGTAGCGAAAGTGTCTACCAAATGATCTTAATAATCCCGTAAATTATTCACTCTATCAGGAGTGCTAGGATTGGGTATTCACTCCTGAAACACGAAAATGACTCCAAAAATAAATGACACAGAATACTATCTACCTCAAGACAAATGCAAAAGTAAAATTTCCATCTTTTACACCAATTCTGTAAAAAGTGTTTAGAAGGATGCATTACTTTAAAGGACAATCTTTTGCCTCTAAGTGAGGTTCAGTGGAGCAATGATGTTGTCAGCAAAGGCCTCACAGGACAAAATCAAGTGATCGACGTACTCATTCTATCAAGAACCGATAGGAAAGAGATCAAAAAGCAACTACCGAGAGAAAAATTGGCTAAAACATGGGAGAATTAAAAGAGAGAAATTCGCCAGAGAGAGAGGGAAAGTAATTAAACACAAGTCCTACATCTAACCGTAAAATTACCGAATATATTTACGGCGTTACTGAACTCGCTGTAGATCGTTAAAAGGCATCTGAGAATTGTATTTCTGTTACTACATTGCCTATCGCATAGACTTATTCTGTACAACCGTGGTTCAAATCGCGATTAATACATCCTCATTTACAAATAAAAAATCCTCTAAATACGAAGGACGACCAGATATTTTCCCGCATTCTAAGGGCAAAACTCGCGAAGCCTCAGCCTCATCATGTATTCACTAGAGATTATGGAATTAAGTCAAGACGTACCCGCAAACTTGAGGAGTCGAGGCCAGGAGGCGTTTTTCAAACCAGGTCTTCGCAGCGGTACAGATGGCACCGTAAACTCTTCCAACTCCACTTCGCCACGTTACGCTCTGTAAGCCGTTGAGCATCGCATAGCCAGCTGCACTGCTACGATGATGTAATTTGTTATAAAATGTGGCCCCAGAGCGTAATTCCACTGAAAATGTTCATGGTGACTTATCTTCATGAGAGACCTCGTAATGTTGTGAATTTCTTCCACTGGATTACAAGATTGTCGAGAAAATCTTCTATGGCTTTTGAATTCGAGTGCTGTTGGTCTTAAGGTTTCAGATTGTATCTGATTCTGAACTTATTTCTCAAGAAAAATTAATTCAAGTGCGACATTAAGGTGGTGATTACGAAAAATCGTGAGCTTCACTTCGAACTCGATTACCGCTTCCTCTTTCATATTTTGGCATAATGACAAATAAAGAAAACATTGATTACATTTCTCTTAGGAATAAACAAATTGGCTCAGCGGACAGATCTCGATTAAACTTAGCTTAAGCCAACCACTAAAAATATGTTTACAAGAGAGGAAAAAGGAAGAAATCATTTGCAATGGAATTGAAGGATTTGATTAAATTTTGAATTTACGTCTCACTAACCACAACAAATGTGTTTCAAAGAGTGGTAGGATAAGGGCACTGATCAGTATGGAGTTAACGGAACGCGGAATCTACGCATAAGGCGTCCACACCAGATGCACATAGAAATATCTTTTCCCGAGGAAGAAAGCTAACAGCATCGCGATGTTAAAAGGAGGCAGTCAATTCAAAACCTGGCTTGTACTTGGAGACCGAATCTGCAAGAACCTTTAGCGTGAGGCTAGCTACTTTTCAAATATAATCAGAGCCACCACTTATGGAAAAAAGGTGAACGTAATGAAAGAAAGGTAAACGAAAGGTGAACGTTAAGGAAACAAGGACTAACATCATTAGCTAATTTTTTTAATTGAAATGAATTGAAGCTCAAGAAACCTCCCTACCTGCTACGTAAAAGAGGACTAAGATCCATCTGACAAATACTACAGGATTCTACTATCCAGATTACGCTTCGCATGGTATACCTGCAGTTTATTTTCCAACATTCAATGTAGGGATAAAAATTAAACTAAGCAGCTAAACTCGTTAACAGACTAGGTAACGAGAACTAAGTAATTTCTGCTGAAGTTGAGGAAAGAGCACAGATTATTCTAGGACTCGTTTGCGTGAGAAGCCTGGTATCTGATACTTTAGTTCGGAATCCTATGGGAGGTAGCTGCTACGGTTGAAGAATAGGATAAAATAGTTGAAAGGCAAAAATTGCAATTACTACAATGAATGGTCCAAACTTACAGCAGATTCTACGGGTCTACTGGCGAACTAGCAAGATGATAAGAGTCAGCTCATACTCGTACTAATATCAACTGACCGATATCAAAAGCTCGAAGTGCGTAGAATAATGAAATATATTCGATTAAAAAAAAACGGGCGATAAATTCGAGTTAGTCCGAACACGATACATTCTTTTCTTGGCACGAGTGAAAATTTTAATATTTGGGCTTCGAATAATGGCAACAGGAGAACCTCGCATCACAAACAAACTTTCTAACCAGCGTCGCACGAGTAGGAAAACTTCGAATGAATAACTTTGTTATGATCGACATACTAAGGAGACGCACCTTCAAATGCCCAATAAATAATTACATTGCTAGAGGCGGAAATCAAACTAAGAGGTGCCTGTATATTACTTCAGAGAATGAATGCAGTTAATGCCCAGTCAAAAGCCTCAACAATTGGAGCTTTTAGTCTCGAAGACTACATCGGAGTTAAGCGGTCGCATTGACGATCAATTTAATTGTCAATATCATTGACTCAATATATTGATGAGATTTTTTGTTGCTCATAAAGTCAATTAATTGACGGTCGTCAATCAAGCCAAGCCCACAGATGATCAATCAAATTATCAATATTCATCATTGTCAATTATATTGACAATAAAATCGATCGTCTACGGGCCGCTTTCCGCGAGGATTCAAATAAAATCCAAGATTATCGTACAGTTCATTTTACTTAAATTTTGCTTCATCACAAACTAGCATAGCAAATTAACATAATTATTCCCTAGGCGCAGCACATTAGCCAACTCATGTAGTAGATTCCCGCCTTAAGCAAAACATTTCAAAAAACAGACATCGCATTTTATCAATAAACCCAGTACTTCATCTCAATAAACCTACAGAAATTATACGAACGTCTAGACTTTATATCTGAACCCAATTACACACATATAGTTTAATAATTCAACATTCTGTCAAGGTTTTCTATTTATTAACCAAACAACATTGAATTTCTCGAAGTGACCTATCTTTCTATTCAAACCCTGAGAGTCTAGTCGATAACCATTTCAAAGCTCCTGCATCGTCCAGAGGTAAGGTGTTCCGTATCAACGTGCCTGGTGATCGCACGACATTTAGAAATACAATGAAGCTAGGGACCTTGCACTGCACAGTTTCCTCCCTACACAACTGCAGGGAAGTCAGAGAAACTGGTATAAATGTACACCAAAATTCTACGACACAGAAATTCGAGCAATAGAAGTAACGTTCTCTGACCGCACGCAGCCAATGCCAGCGTGATGTTACGTAAGTCCATCAGAAGCGAAGGTCGTAGGAAATCGTAAAAGCAAAATGAAAATGGTGAAAATAGTTTAAAAATTGCACAGTCTTGGCAAACACTGATAACTTGTCCTTCGCAGAGCGAATTAGTTTTCTCGCAGCACTTCACTCGGTCCACACAATAGGGAAACCAAACGACGGGAGGTACTGAACAGTGGCACTCATCGGCGCAGTGAGCGCCTGCTAACAACAACACTTCGCAAAATGTCCTTAAGTAACAACACAACTAATTTTTACACAAGTCTGAAAAGATTACTGCAGAGTTTATAAAACCATCAGCCACCTGACAAGAGATTTGCTAAAAATTTAGCATGCGCTGTATGGCGAAAAGTGCAATGGTAAACGCACTCAGGAGGCCATTCAAAAATACCCTTTTTCCCACAAAACGCGCGATGAGAAGAATAGTTATGTTACTCGCCAACGCATGATGCTTTTTTCTGAAATAAAATACAGTCGGAAAACATACAGTGAAATTTTTTCACTGAAACGTAAAACGAGTTCAAGCATTTTTGGCGCTCAGTGTGGTAAATGAGAGTTCAAGATACTGTCAGCAAATGCCGCTGACCAGTTATCGACGGCTGGCGACAGTGACAATGCGCACACCGGTGATGCTGAGAACCAGCCGGCGACGTTGACAACGCTGAGGTATTGACGGCAATGCTGAAAGCTTAACAAAACTTCCAACGGTTGCCGCAATGGTTGCAAAGCACGAACGTCGTCATCGGTTCGTCAGAACTTCTTGTCTGGAGCTGAAAATTAAACAAAAACAATTAGCTCTACGAGTGACAATCGCGTTGACCAAAGCCTATAGTTTACCCCAACTTTCTAGGACAAACGATAATGGTCTGAGTTGATGCAGCACCAGGTCATATCGTGATTGTGATCCAGTGTCATTGAACTACTAACAAACGTTAAAATTATATACGACCGAAGCGAAACTCCCGACACAAATTAGGAGTCAACACACTCATAAAGACATCTTCCTTCCCACCGTATCTGCGTTACCTCATTGACAAACTTACAATGGGTGCTGGTAAATATTACGACTCACCACCTCACGTTAGTATAGCCAACTGCTTCAACACATTGACTGCGGTACGACCCACCGGTGGGTCGTTTGATAAAGTTGTAACATTCTTTTAAACTTAATGGTATTTAATGAACTCAGTTACTTGTTTGTATAAAATTTTCTAACAACTTTTGAATTTAAATTTTGAGTTGAATACTGAACTTCATTCAGTTTAACCCATCGCAGTCCATGTGTTGAAGGCAAAGCAAATGGAGTGAACACAAAGCCCGTACCTGGTTATAGGTGCAATTACGCTGGCCACACTTGCCGCAACGCAGCATATCGGTCTTGGTTCCCTGGGCCACCGCCAACTGGTGGTCGTCGATGCTCTCTTTAGTAAACTTCTCGCGTAGAGCCTGCATGTCCTTACTTGCCATCTCCTGCAAACGTGAGTAATGGTCAGTGTTTCTTTCGTAATCATTACAGTCATCAAATCTTTGATAAAAACGAACCTGAAAAGAATGCTTTAGAGAATTTAGCTAATTGAAATGGTACATTTCAAAATTACGCATAAATTCATCCCACACGCACATTATATTGCATTTTATCATTGACGACAACTGAGGAGCTGCAAAATACAATCTGAACCAATTGAAATAAAAAAGTATATTTTTCCACAGCTAGAGAAGCTTGATTATAAAAGGGCTTGTCAGGTCTCACCTCAGATGACATAACTGCAAGCCTTTTAGGAGATATGACGCCAGTTAGAACGTTATTTCGAAGCTCGGGATTCTTGCTATCTTTGAGGTTGTAAACGCGAGAGCGGATGCGAGTTTTGTACTGGGCGTTAGTGTTTTTAAATTCAGCAAAAATGGCATCTTCGAGTTGCTCAGCTAGATTTTCGGGCATGTCGACGACGCCGTCGGGCATCTCGTTGGAGCCCTTGAGGGCATTGCTGAGCATCTCCCGGCACTTGAGGCGCAGGCTGTCCGTCGTGTGCATGGAGCCCGACACATGGCTGCTGCTGAGGCCGGGGGGCAGGTTGTGCGAGCCCTCGCCCGGCTTGCTGGCACCGTTCTTGCTCGATCTGCACACACGCAACACTAAATTTGGGGCATCTTATAGTTTGCCTTGAGACACTATTCTACAATTGTTTTGAAATTATGGTGAAGTGTCGTTTTAAACCAAGAATAACGGGTGAATGATGGCGCTCTAGCTCATTGCTACACAACACTGAAGAAGGAAAAACGTAAGTACACCTAAAATTGTTTAGGGTAAAACCGAGATTTTTCAGTCACAACACAATGTTTAAAGTTCTCTATGTCTACATTAGTTGCAGACATTGAGCACAAAAAATTTCAACATTACAGAATAATTACGTAAGAGTTAAGAATAATATCCACACTCGATACTTTTTCCGATTAGGTATAACTTCAAATTTGAAAATACTCAAACTATTTCTTAGTGTATACTGTATACTGAAATTATTGAACATTGGAGAGAGCGAGTTTATGAATGAAGAATTCTACTTCAAACCTTATGAATTAGGGATTGAGCGGCTTTACATACAATAGACATTTTTTAAACACATTTGGCACACCGTACCCTACTCGCAGAAGTGGCCCACTTCAGAAACAAGACGCGCAGGACACCATGCAACGAGGGAAATGAAACGCGAGTACCGATGCTCCCTCATGATGTGCGGCTATCAGGAGATACTGCGCTGGCGCTACTTGCTAATCTGAGCATCATCACGCCTTAACATTGTGCACGCGAAACTTTTTTGTTCGAAAAATATAAATGCGACAAGATATTTTCCTCTTAATAATTTCAATCAGCATTGTGATGCGTCTTCATTAGCTGTATAAAATAATAATTTCCAGAACCAGGTTACGTGTACGTCGTGAAATTTGACTCTAATCCCTTAAATAACATTGCTCAGTTATGCTTATTTGCCACCAGGGGAACATTTCATTACTTGGAAAGAACTTCCCAATCTCATAAAAATGAAAAGAATGAAGTACAAAGATTCAGTAGCCAAAACACTCGCTGGACGGGAATACCGCTCCACAGTTGAGGTCATCTAGCAATATCCCCCTCGGTGTGCCAGTCGCCATAATGTAAGATACACAAACCTAACACACTTAAATCTTTTGTCCATGACCCCCGAGGGAAATAGAACAAGAAAATAAGTGTAGTCATTTTTCATCGACCAAATAAAATACTATTCAACAATCGTTCAATCGGCAGGCATTGTGCACATTTTCAAAATTTTAGATATATCATAACACGTCATGAAATAGTTTAAAATGAAAATAGCCGCGGCTGAGAGCCATCAATTGGAGCAGCATATACACGTCTGGCCATGAAGGAGGCAACCTCGTGCTGTACAACACAGCGAGGAACCGCGGTTTTCAGGAAGCCATTGTACACCGCACTTAATGCTGATTCTAGGACTGCCCTGGAAATAAGGGCCAAGTGGACGAGACTCGGCCATTTCGAGTCGTCACCATGCACTTACTCGCTGCCATTTTGCAGTGAGGTAGCAAAGACATGCTGCACGGACAACATTTGCGTGTGTAGTTTGTCATGTTTCGGTTACGCCACTTCAAATTGGCAGCGAGCAGACCCGTTATGATGTCAGTCGATGTAGCTCTTAGTGCTGCCGATGGCAGAAGATATTTGAAAATTTAGTCACATTCAATACGTTGGTGTATTTAAATGGAACACGAATAGAGAACCTACCCAGGTCCACTGCCGTTGCTGTTGTCGCTCCCTGCTTTGTCAGAGTCCTTAGACTTCTTTGCGTCTTCCTTGCTGTCCTTGTCATCCTCACCTTGTTTATCTCCTGCAACACAAATAGATCATGAAAGGTATTACAGTAGATACAAAAAAAGTGTTCTCGAGGAGGTATGAGGAAGGCACAGTTTAAGACGGAATTGAGGGTACGAGAAATCAATTTACAAAATGCGTCTCCACGCCCAGCGCACAGAGAAATATTGAATTAAGTTTATGAAACAAGGTAAAAATCGGGAGTGGTAGGTGCTGAAGAAAAGGTCCACAATGGACAGAAAAAAAGTTCCGTAACGAAATAAAAGATCTATTTCATTTCAACGAGAAGAAGGCCTCTCTAACCTTGAGCTCAAAATCTCGCATCTTCGACTATGATCCGTCGGTGTTTTTCAAAGGAAAGAAAATGTTAAATTAAGCTCAAAAATGAAATTGGATAGAGACTAGTATACAAAATTATGAAAAAAATGAGTAACAAGATTAAAACACGGCAGAAGCAGAACTTGGCGGTAGGAGGAGTCACATGGCAGAGCACAACTCTGACTTCCCTATGATTAAACGCGCGCCTATTGGCGCTCCAAGAAGAAAACTGCTGCTGGACAAAGTAGTAGGGAGCAGCTCGTACAAAGCTCACACGCCAAACGGTAGAGTGAGGTGGTGACTTTTTGCGAAGGATTCTGGGAAGCACGCTGTATGTCGACCGTCAAGGTCAGCGTAGAGGCGGCAGTACAGGAGTCTCAACAGCGGTCATTACAGCGCACGTCCAATGGACTATCAGGTATGAACTGGCTGGATGTAACCTCTTTCGGACGGGTTTCACAATCAGACTTCACGGTGAAGTGTGAATGGTACACCACAAATATGCCACTTTTGTTCTCGTTGAAACAACTACCGACTCCTAATCGGGAACGAAGCAATGTGTACGTGTGACCAAACTGACTAAAGAAACATCCCGAAGTGAAAAAATGAGCTTACTTTCAGCTTGAAATTAAATTCACGATCACTTGTATTGGCTGCACTGGATATTCATTAGTCTGATCAACGCTTATCAAGAGAAAAACTGCATAAATTAAACAATAGAAAAAATGTTAAGAAGACTTGATTGAGTTGATGTTACGCATTCCAAGTAAACTCAGAGGTTCATATACAATATGATTTTGCAACGACGGAAAATAGAAAAAAGTTAATATTTAGGGCAACAAGCGAAAATCGCCCACAAACATTCTTTAAATTTACATTCAAAGCTCGAGCACACCGAGCCTTTGTTAAGCGATGCTGAATAATAGATGCTACCCTGTGGGCTGTTTATTTCTTGGCTTGTAACAATTATACTTTTCAACGCAGTTTATAATTAAGCGCAGCGCACTCAATTATGAAAGTTTAGCGCAGCGCACACCGAGTTTGAAAGAGTACGAGTGCGTTGGAAGGGTATAAAGTAGGAGTAGGACAACTTTATTTGCGATCCTTCAAGCCTAATGAATAAATTTAACATTTGAATTGGTCCCTTTGCTCCGTGAAATTTCTTAAAAACTGAACACGATAACGTGAAAAATATTTTCGTTTTTAAATGTTGCAATACAACAAATCGGTCTTTTGATATGTTATTGACTCTCCACCACTTAATGATCCCATTACTTAACTACAACAAGTCAAAACCAGACGTTCGCTAACCAAAGAAAAAAGCTAAATTATATCGAACGAATTATGTTAACTCGATGATGATGGACAAAAACGATTATTATCATAGTTCAATGACGCATGAGAATGTTACACTAACTGCCAGCTCATAAAGACTAAAAACTTTCATGAACAAAAAATAATAATTCCCGTTAGTAGCCAGAGTACATCGTACGAGGAAGAGTGATACGCCGCCCTGTCGCAAAACACGAAAAGTAAAAAATGGTTGGCCATGCAAGAGCGAGTGTCCATCGTGACGATGTTAGTTATCCAGATTCCAGACAGTCTGCATCTGAACTTCGACGTGTGCGGTGCCTGCTTCTTCCTTGCTCCATAATTCTAACAACCCTCAGATCCCAAGAGATAATGGCTCGGTGAGTGAACGCCGTCTATTTGAAGGAGACGTACTCTAATTTAGCATGAGGCTTTGAAGTAGTTTGCTTATTTGAATCAAGGGACGAATTTTTGGGCAATTTACGTGGTCGTAGCGCTAAAGCTAGCAGCGTAAGTTTTTTAGGATCGGCTCGGCTACGTGCGTTTCAAATTGACATGAAACTTACACGGCCGCTATACTGCTACGACACGTAAATTGTTGGAGTGCGCGAAATTTCCCTTGAGGTATTCCTGCTCACAGAGTTTACGAATGCACTACAGCTCTCATTACGGCTCCAGCATGAGCGGCAGCGTGCTTTGTTACCGAGTCCTGTAGTAGGGATCTTAAATTAACCATTTCCACTCATAAACGCGAAAGCAAATTATGTTTGAATTATTTTTTCGACGTGATTTACAACCAGTCAGGATCAACACTGAATTGGCACGTGAACTTTGAGTTGGCATGTAACCGAAATACCCTGTTTTCTCTTAATATCAGGTTAGAACAAGACCACAACCGCTTGATATTTAACAATAGACAAAGCTAGGTGGCCCAAATTCAAGTGCATGCTTATTTTAATATTAAATTAGGAACGCATTATTTTTCTTCACCTGTGATATCGATGTTAAGTTGATACATCAGATATGAACCTCAATTTGTTCGGATAAAAATTACTCCCTCTAGTTCCACCAACACGATGCTCGATTCATGTTATGAATAATTAGGACTAACTTTCATTTCTATGATTTGAAGTTCGCGTAAGATGAGGCGTGACACACAAATAGAATTTTAAGACAGTAAAGGCGTTGATATAAAAAAATATACCAAAAGTAATGCAGAAACGATTAGATTATAAATTAGTTTAAGACCCTAACCACAACAAAGATGTTTGTGTTGGATTACACCATTACATTAGATGACAAATTTGTTGAAGCCTCCCTAACCCTAACGAAGATGTTCATTATTAAGAAATTAAGGTTTGAATTTAAGGAAAAGGGGAAATCTATGCACACGGTGTGTCACAACCTGAGTATTAAAAAAATTTATTAGACTATTAGTTAGTTATGCCTCCCTATCCCCAACAAATGCGATCCAAAGAGAGGAAGATAGAAGGCATTGTTTAGTATGGAGTTAAGGGAACGCGGAATCTGCAGAAAGGGCATAGAAATAGTAAGTTGAGAAAGAAGTTCATGAAACAAGATCAAAATTGAAGAAGAAAGTAGTAGGTTCTGAAAAACAGGACAACAGTGAACTAAACAAAAGATGGTCCTTAACATATCAAAAACATTTTATTTCAACAAAAAGAAGGCCTACCTAACTGAGCTCGGGCCCTCACCCTTTTCCCATGGGAGTGTTAATTCCCAGAGATGCAATAGTTGTATCCCCCCGGAGGGGAAATGTTAAAAGAACAAGATTGAAAAAAACTTTCTGAAACAAGATAAAAGTTGAAAAAGCTAGTAACAGGACAGCAGAGAAACAAAAAATATGGTCTGTAATAAAACAAAAACCTTTTCACTTTAACGAAAGGAAGGCCTACATAGCTTTCAATTCGGGCCTCACAACTTTCCCTAGAAAGGTAATGTCCCAATTCCCATTGATACAATAATTTTACCTCCTTGAGGGCCAAAGAAATAATTATTAATTCAAAACACAAATGAAGTTTCACTAAGCGACGAATATAAAACCAAAGATTCCACTTAACTAATTACAAACACATGAACAGCTGACATGCCAGCCGTAATAATGTCAGACATCAATTGAAGCTCTGTCAAAACCAGTAGGTGAAAATTTCAACTGGAATCAAGTAAAGCCACTGAAATAAAAGATTAACTTTAGCTGAAGGAGCGACTTATTACGCGATCATGTCCTAGATTTTGGTTTAGGTTCAAGATTTTACTTCAGTGATTTCACTTCAGTGATATCGACAAACTAAAGCAGAGAAAGAAGAGTTAAAGGAAAGAAACACATAATAGAGAGGACATTTAAACGGAAGTTGTTCATTCGTAGTCTGGGATCTTCAACATCACTCACTGAGGTCCCTATTGATCAAGGACGATGTTTCAGTCAACGAATAAATCTTTTTAATCTTGAAATAACTAACGCACAAAACTGCTTCCTCACATTTAACAAAGGAACAACTTCGGGCTTGCAAAGAACACGTAAAATTATTATTATTAAATTCAATGTTTAACCTCCGTTTCCGCTCAGTTAGGCGATAATCATAAAGTACCTAGAGTAAGATCAAGTTGAATTTTTATCACAAAAGCGCAAACTTTAGGTGTCTCGATTGACACGGCTCGTGACGTAGGCATCTAAGTGAGACGAAAAAGTGAAATAAGAACAAAGAACGAGAGGCGAAGACACTCGAACAGGAGGTCGGCTGAAAGAAGCGCCAGTCTCCCCAACGAGAGATAAAAAGCAGCGATAAATGAAAGATAAGCTCTGCTTAACGTCAAGTCTAAACCCACAACAGACTTGTGAAGCAAGTCAAACTGATTCTGCGACGAGTAGCTCGGGTTACAGAGGCGCTGGTTCCTCTAAAATCCAGTGACGAGGACGGCCATCATCAGCATACCTGCTCCCCAAATTATAACTCAGGTATTAAATAAAATTTTAAGTTAGTTTCAGCCTCCCTCAACACATCAAAGATATTCAAAGAAAGGAAGGATGAAGATATCATTCAGTACGGAGTTGAGGGAATGCGGAATCTGTGCACAAGATGTGTTCCCACACAAGATCTCTGCGCATAGAAACGTTAAGTTGAGAACAAAAGTTTACTAAACGAAATAAAAGTTGAAAAAGGAAATCAGAGGTGCTGAAAAACATAACAATCAACCACAAAAATAATGGTCTTAACAAAACAAAAAGATATGTTATTTCAACAAAAAGAAGGCCTTCGTATCAGCGAGGTACCTCATATCGAGGTCCCCCCCC
>JACJUY010000472.1:66192-97188 GCA_014220935.1 Platorchestia sp. MABIK | reverse complement strand
TCTCCAGAAAACTAATTCCCATAGATCCAATATTGCATCCTACTGTGGGGTGTTGCTCAGGTATTCTACATATCCTCGAGGAGCGCAAAATTCAAAAGATGCATTGAAAAACTATCCTTTCGGTTTATCCCCATTGCTGAAGATAAGCTCGCAATATTATTTAAAATCAAGTGGCATTAGTAATAAACTAAAACATGAACACAAGACTGATTTGGACGACAAGAAAGTTAAAGTGAAAGATTGGTGAGGATCAAAGTGAATGTATTCCATGTATTTCAAGTACCTAAACACCCGTGAAGTATCTTTGTATCAATTGTTTTGTATTAAATATACTAATAATAATTTCTCATTTTTACAAATATTTCCGCTTAGTGGAGAATCTAAGCTGACGCCTCTTCAGAAATGTGTGGTTCACCTTAGTGTTTTGGTGCTGCCATCACGTTGACCTTTTTGAAACGAGAAATCTACAGTTAAAATTGCGGCAACGAAGGAAACAAAAACAGAATTAGTAGAAAATGGAAAAAAATAGGAGTCCGAGAGCAAGAAACACAATTTTTAAACTAACTGACCCTCATTCTGACGACAAAGTAGTCTCGCTAGTTGCAGCAAACGCTAACTTTTCATTTCGAACGTCAATAGCGACAACTTTCTCAGTGCTTTAACGTGATCAATAAAACCTCTCGGCAGTGCAGAGGTAAAGAGAAAAAATCATCGTGAGACGTATAACGTCAGCGCAGATACCAGCGTCGTACAGCTGCGCGCACAAGAAAAGCGAATCAATTTCACACGTTAACACGTTGCCTGCGTAGGGAAGCACCGGCAAGTCCCTTCGATCTTTCATTGGCTGCGCAGGGGCCGCACTGATAGTCCTAAATTAATTTTCACATGTACTCAAACACAAATGAAGGCACATTCTAAATAACCTTTTGTCCACCTGAACATTAAAATTTAACTAAGTTGTAGTTCAAAAGTGAACCTTAGTTTAACCCGTGGCAATTAACGTGTTGACGCATCTGTGTGTTGTGACTGTCAGAAGCGCGCTACTGACGACGGTGGCGGTGTGTGCGCTGCTGGCAACCTCGTGCGACGCCTTCAGTCGAGGCGCCCCGCAAGGCTCCTGCGAGACCCAGGAGCCGCTCGGGCACACCGGCGCCCGCAGGAACCCTGCGCCCAACCCGTACAGCCTCTCGGCGCCCATGAAGGCAAAGCCCACCGACACCATAAAAGGCAAGTGTTCAGCATCCAACTCACCAGCAAAGTAATAAATCTTTTCCTTCGTTAAAAATGTCTTTTGTCTTATGCCTACATCCCGTGAAATCGTAAATGCAAGACGAAAGAATAGCTGAACATGAGCTTTTGTAACTAAGAATGTTTCGGGACCGTACTAACATCAGCTGTCGTACAAAATATGAGAAAACAATAACAAGTCATGCCCTAAAAGGCCTACAGCCAATTTAAAAAGATACACGACTAAGAGCAAACACAATGGCGTTGAAAAACCATTCAAAATTTGTAACAGATAGTGCAATATTGACAGAGCACTTTCATTTCACAAAAGAACAATTTTAAAATTAAAAAAAACATAACATGCGATAGCATCTGTAAATAGGAAGTTGACTCAAAGACATCAGTTCTGTCTGCTCGCTTTCGCACGACAGAACAGGTGGCGGGCATCAGACATGACTGATTTTTTTGAGCCATGCAGAGCACGCGAGTGTTGTTGTTGCATAGCAAAGCACGTGCGTGTGTTGTAATTCCCCACAGGGAGATAAATTGAACAACTTTTTACAAATAATTTACTTTGAGCAGTGGAACTGAGCGGCGCAAACTTCAAGGGCTACATCATCCAAGCAGTGACAGCTAAGGGAGAAGTGGTGGGCACCTTCCAAGGCTCCAGCCTCTCGTGCAACCGCGAGACCCAGGTAATGTATGCAGTAGTATCTCGCATCGAATTTTGCTACACTCTCCAGATAGCTCCACAAATATCATTTCTAACTCTATGCTAAAACCTCACAAGTGTTGTACTACACAAAAATATTACTTCAATATAACTGGCAGTTCTTACGCCTCCTTGGTGTAGGAACACCAAGGGGTGAGGCGTGCTTTCCAAAATAATAAAAAGATGCGTATCATGACTTCAGGCGAAATATTAAGGAGAAGCAAGGTTTAAAAAGCTGATAAAGTTTCAACCAAAGTAAATGTCAAAGCTCCGGCAGTATCGTGTGAAAATAAATAGAATTCAACATTTCTCAAGCAAGTGGCAAACGCGTGATATTGAAAAACTACACCCAAGCTCTGAAACTGCACAGTATAATGCACACTGTGGAATTGAGCACAACAAATGTATTCCAAATGACGTGTGTCTGAACAAGTAGATGACAGCATCACTGCCTTTCCACTACGTCACTTGCAAAACTACAGGTTCTACGACAGGACGTAATTGTAAAACGAATTCGAGCGCAAACTGAAGGATGAATGGTCGTCCAACATGCAGTCAATTCATAAAGAGAGATTCTTAGTAGATAGAAGCAGCTCAATTATCTTTATTATACTAAAAACGCGAAGTGTATTCGTTTCCACAGTGGAAGATCAGACAAGACCAAATTCTGAGAACTTCCTGCATTAATTTTTCAGCAGAAAATTTTATGTATTCTATTAAAAATCTTCCACTAATTATACGGAGACTTTATTTTTTGTTATTTAAAAAGTTTACCATATTTATCTTCGGAACTTATTAGAAAAAAATGATTTCTATCAAATTCACCCCCTGAGCAGATGAGCCAGAAAATACCTTTACAAAAACTGATGCCGAACACGTGTTTGCCATCGTAGTACTGGCAAAAACAGGCAGAAAAACGCTCTTTTTCGTGAAAGCACAAGACCTTTACCTGCAGTTAACTTGACAATAACTAAAATAATATATAAAACATTGAACTTAAAAAACATTTTAGCATATATGTTCCAAACTTTGAGCCATTATTGAATGATATGTTTGGCGGCAGGCGCTGGACACGGCCACGCACAGCAGCAGCGACGTGAAGCAGACCGCCACGCTGCAGTGGGTCGCTCCACCCGACGCAAACGGAGTTGTCTATTTCAGGTGAGTGTACATCGCAACGTCATGACAGAGCAATAGATTTTCATCTTCATACGCTCTCGATTACCTTCAGCAGGCCTCATACGCGGAGGCCGTAGTTTGAAGGTTCTATTTTCTTAAAACTCCTGGCATTTAAGTGCCGACACAAATGATGCTTGTGCATCAACTCGTGTCGTCGGAATCAATTTTCGCGCACATGCAAAGTTATCTTCATGATTGTGAAGGTATCCGGAAAATCCAAGTAAAACTGATTTTGATGAGGCCTAAGAGCTCATTTTTTTGACAGATTTTAATGAGATTGAGCTCAAGAATGGAGCACTTCCTCGACAGATATAATAACGTTCACATTTTAAGAAAGAGCTCCTCAAAGTAAACAAATCTTTAAAGGTGCATCGTTATTTTAAAACTTTTGCCTCAGGACGACACGTGCTAAAGTGATTTATTGGTTAGGAGTGCAGAGAAGATCGAAGATTTTATTAAATTTTTGTAAATGGCTAAGCCTTGGTCACAAAAAAAGCAGTTAATGCAACAGTAAAATCATTACATTAGTTTAAGACTTCCGAGCAACAACGAATGCGACCTCAAAGGAGCGAAGTCCATTTAGGAAGGGTTGTACAAAACAGGGAATCAATATACAAAATGGGTACTCACACAGGAAACCCTGCGCATAGAAATAGCATGTTCGGAATGAAGAGGAAGAAAAGTCTATGAAAAGATAGCGAAAAAGGCATGAAAATTGAAAGAAGTGAATTGGGCCCAAAAGATAGAGATACCAAAGGCCTATCTATAGCTAAGGTAGGTCAACAGTATCCTTATCGAGGACGAATGTCCATACGGCATAGAATAGACAAACCTAGCTAGCCTAAATCTATTGCATTTTCTCATGCCTCCTATGGGGTTTTAACTCAGATATGGTTAGCAATTTAATAAAGAACCACCAGCATGAGAAATATACAATATTACCCTTTGTGATAATTTTTGTACATCAATAGCATTAGATACCCCGTTTCTGTGAGAGATTCACTTAATAACATTTTCTCCCGCAGAGGCACCGTGGTGCAAGACTACAACAACTACTACACCAACATCTACTCAAACCCAGTAACCTTCGGGGAAATTGCCGTCTAAGTGAGCTTCATGTGCAGCCAGTAATCTGATCTCTATGAGGGCATTCATTTTAGAGTAGTCAGTTTAGAGGCATAATTTTATTAATGACATTTAGAAATTACGCATAAATTAGTTACAAAATAGGCGCGTATGATTAGAAAAAGAGATCTAGCAGACAGCTATCTATCCACCTGTGAAGAACAAAACATGAGCCAACATTTGATTAGCATGAGCCTGACTCATTTGCACAACACAAGAAATTACAAGCATTTTCAAGTGTGGTCAGTATGATTCGTAAATTTAAGAGGTTAACAGTGGTAAAGACTTGGTATGCATGGATACATGTTCTAAGTGATACTTAAGTTTAACGCTAATGCACACATAAACTAATTAAACTGAAGTGTCGTATTATTTTCCTTCCATCATTAAAAACCTAATAAATTATTTACAGCGTTTCGTTCAAGTTTAAGTCGATCCTATTCGCTTGACGTTGGGAAAAAATCGATCACAACGTTAGGTAGTTTTTCCCTGTGAAACAAAACCTCAAGTAAATCAGTTACATCAGAAAGTTCAGTAGTCAAGCACTGGTACAATCAATGAAACTTGTCAACAGTTTGCGCACTGCAGTCATGTATTCTAACCCCTCAACAAACGTAACAGCTTTTCGCTAACTCCATAGGACACAAGTGAAGCTCATTAGCATTGAACAGCCACAGGCTTTCCCTCAGCTAAATTCCAGTGGCCAAAATCACAAAAATTACTTTTCAACTTTATATAAATTTCAACGGTTTGTTATACATATACTAGGTTATGGGACTTTATACAAAGTCGATGCTAAATATCAAGAATATTTTCGAGTAACCACAATTGAGTTTAGACCAAACGAGTTCATAAACTTGGGTTATTGCCAGAATAGTCAGGCTAATACGAATATAGGTTCATCGAAGACTTAACTCCAACCAAAGTGCTTGATTCAGGAGGGAAATGTAATAACCAAGACCTCTCTACAGGAATCAGAGAAAATTGTTTATGAACGAGTTAAATGTTGTTAACAACATATATTCAATGTACGTACATAAGTTCTTTCAGGTGTAACTTCTTGATGATCGAATTCTAAAAATAGAAAAGAATATCATATTAGAGTTTGAGTTAATTTCAGCCTTTTAAACCCCATCAACGGGATTTGTCAGACAGGTAGGAGGAAGGCATCATTTAATTTAGAATTTAGGGAATTCATGCACATGATGTGATGTGTCGCCTCACTCTGTACATAGGAACATCAAGACAAAGAAGTTAACAACGATACTAAATACAAGTTGAGGAAGAAAGTTTTCAATTGCTGAGAAAAAAAACATCAGAGAACCAAAAATAGTTGGTCCATAATAAAACAGGAAACCTATTCTATTTCATCAAAAGGTAGGCCTATTTGACTTTAAGCCAGGGACCTCACACTTTCCCCTGGGAGTACTAATACCCATAGACACAGCAGTTGTAGCCTCCCACCCGAGGGCTGCAAGAAACACGTATACCAATGAAGTGTAGCAGAGTGAACTCAGAGACAGTGAGAACAGGAGTTAATAATAAACGAACCTTAACTAATCAACAGATAAAAATTTCCCCAAATCCGCAATTCGAAAAGAAAATGAAATTTTTGATGTCAGAAAATAGGTATGAGGAATATTTTGGCATGTATAGGTATTCTTAAAAAAAAATTGCAGCAAATCAGATTAAAAGATCATTTCACTAATGAATTAGTTGCTCCTTCTCTCCCAAAAATTCTGAACCCTCGATTTGAAATGAAGCGCATAAAATTTATGTGAGCATTTTTACTGTGCTGATGTTTTGTTTTCTCAAACAGCATTTCATTGGATTGAGAAATATTTTGGGCAGCTTAGAGCTAGAAAAATATTTTCTACATAATCAATGCATTGTATTAGATCTTGCAAGCATGAGGTGGACTAACACAAGTGGAACTTTTTTTAAAGAAATGCAGATGTCCTTAGCAGCGTTGTTATGAGCAGCAGCTAATCATTTTTCAATTAATGCAGATGTCCTCAGCAGCGTTGTTATGAGCAGCAGCTAATCATTTTTCAATTAATGCAGATGTCCTCAGCAGCGTTGTTATGAGCAGCAGCTAATCATTTTTCAATTTGTACATTTTCAGGAACTAAGAAGCATAGGAGAATCAATATATGGAATAGATTGAGTGCATAAAAACAAATCATGGTAAGTTGGACGCAAATTCTTAAGATGCCATTGAACAATCCAGAACACTTGTCTACCTGGTTTAAAAACAGTGTGTGCAAGTGTGAGTGCAGATTTTAATAAGATGATGTGGCATTTTTTAGTTTTATTTGCCTTTATTTCTTTCAATGTAAAGATTTTATTTCCCATTTTATGTACACCTTTTTTATGCATTTCTTTCACCGTATAGATTTTACTTCTCATTGTCTATCTGATTTATGTCACTGCCTTGAAAAATCACGAGTTCACATCAATTCTATTACAGAAATGAATATGAACTCAAGAGATCCAAAACTCTTGAGCAAAGAATGTTCTTCTTGATATTGGTTCTACTTTTCACACCATACGTAAAATTAAGAAAAATTATTCAATTAGTTTGATAATAATGAACGAGAGGCATAGAAGATGGAGTACAACGTTACCTAGGAAAGCAGAAAGTGTAGTAGCAACTACTATAAAATTTTGTTGTATAACAGCAAAAGTAGAATTACAAGTTTATCCAAGCTTCCAACCTGCATTGAGACACTTGGACACATGGATGTTATTTTTCATTTCCTATGTAAGCATTGAACTAAAACAATAGAATAAAAATGCTCCTTCTTACATATAGCTGTCCCAGCTCTAATTTCATCTAATTCACCAATATTCTATGAATTAGTATTAACTCTCTTCCAATTTATAAATCAAATATGGCATTTGAATAAACACGATCAAATCAATCAACTCATCAGAACACAGATCGTTTGATATTTAGCATTTACTGCATTTCTAGCCTAAGTTTCTAATTACCACCACATGCATAACTACAGTATTTTATCCCTCAGAATTCTAAATTTTTGTCTAAAGGATGTTCAAAATCAGCAAAATTCATTGTGAAGAAAAAGATTAATAGAAAAAATTCCTAGAGATCAAGAAAATAATGGACTCACCAGGTACAAACTTTTTCCATTTCTTAATGAGCTGCTTAGCAATGCCGATCACTTCCTGGTCTTGAGAGGCTTTCCTCAGAGCATTGACTGTCATGCCAATCCTGGTCTCGGTCAGGATCTGCAGCAGAGTCACATACATTAGATCACGCCTAACTTTTCATGTACATAAGTTAGGACAAATTAAATGCCCTATAATTCACTAGTTCAGTTACAGTAAATGAATCTCGACAGTTATTAATTGTTCCTGAGTTGAGTTAGTGAAGCTAAATTCAACAGTTGTTCAGTTATTTACTGAACATGGTTTCTGCAGAAAACTTCAGGCAGAATATCACCTGCTATATTGCTGCACAACAGAATTACAAATTTATAATTTTGAAGTACGGTATATTGGACAAATGAATAAAGGTGCAACAAAATAACTCTAAAATGATTTGTTTTGGGATAAATTATCGCTATATAGGATTGGGCATAGTATTTCATTACCAAAGTATACCATGAAAACAAAAAAGGATCAAATAAGTGTATTTTTCAGTTAATCATTTCAAACATCCAAATAGATAATTAATAAATACACCAAGTACAGGAAAACAAGACACTTTTTGGTTAATTATTTTGCTGGAAGCAACAAAAATTATGGCAAGAACAACCAAATGAATGGAATGGCAAATGAATGGAAGCATTGGAATTTTCACAGCCCTGATTACTTGTAATACTATTTACCATGGAACAAAATTAATTAGATGATGGTATGCTTGAAGAAAAACAAATTAGCAGTGAATTATAATATTATAATTGAATTGAGGACCAGATATCCATGAATCAATATAACGCAAAATAAAGAGCTCTGGAGTGAAATGATGTACTCAACAAGATGTAACCTACATGTAAGTAGTTTAACCCTCCAGAGCAAAATTAGTCCCCTCAGAATATTCACCACTCATCTGGATACAACCATACATGATCAAGACGTACAATCACACCTTAGGGAGCAATTACAGTGTAACTACTAACTCTCCAAACCAAATTTATAATCATGTGGCTTATACTTTATTGTCCTACCAAATACTCAACATTTTAAGAATGCACAGGGCAAGTCTAAAAAATTGTAGATGAATAATGACAGAATTAGAAAAAACTGAATAAATCTATACTTTTGCCAACATCATTCTATACTAACTTTACCCAAAACTAATGAAGTCTTCCAAGAGGACCAAGACTTACTGTCAAGTTTATAGGAAGATCCTTCAAGACCTTCAGGTGATCCAAAGCCAGAGTTTGGTCCTGCACAAAAAGTTACAATAATTCACAATTGAAATTGGAATTCAAAAAATCTATCTTAGAGCAAGAGATGGAAATTAAATTGAAGCTGGGCTTTATAAGCTAGCCTGGAAGAACTATTATTATTATGCTACTTATGACTCATTCAAAACAAAGGCAATCTCAGGAAAAAAAGAGAAGGAATTTTTTATTATGGTTTATATTTAAAAAAAAAATTTCTACAATGTATGTTGTTACACAGAAACATTGAGCTAGGAAAGCAAAAAAAGGACAAAAAAGATGATAGAATAGAATGCATGAAGACAGAAAAAAGCAAAATAGGTTCAGAAGATAGAAGTTTCAAAATGTAAATTTTGCTCATGCATGGTAGGAAAAGTCTTCATCTAATTATTGGTACACATGTGTTGTCAATGATATGTTATTACCATGAGGGAAACAGTGTTTACACAAAATCACAGCGAAAGGCAAGGCAAAATACAATCTTGATTAAAATTAAAATATTTTGTGACCAACCTCATTTCCAATTGAGTAAAGATGAAACATTATAACATAGCAGACTTTTTTAACAAAATTTTTCCATTATTCATTTAAAAAAAACAAAATAAAGGTCAACATATGAAAAAAATTTATGGGTGGACCCAATAAAAAAATTTCAAAAGTTCCTATTATCAAGCTCTTGAAAACAGACTATACAGTTAGTTCATATGCAAAAAATTGTAATTCAATGGTAAAATAAAAGAAGTAAAAATTTAAAAGCCAACAGTTTAAAATTTTCAGTGGATACACACAAACCCATTTTACTCATAATAGCATCTGTTTCAGGTATTGGAATTAGTTAGATGATTGTTAATTTGAATTTCAATATCAAACTGTAAATTTTTCCAGTTCACAGTGGGTGTCTTTTTTTTTTAAATGCCAATAGGAACAGTGCTGTCTCCTATCATGGGTGCTCAGCTTAAGCTGTTAAGTTTTCAGGCTTGCAGAAGTTTTCTCATTGTTTACTTTAAGATATTAGCTTCATTGATAAGAGCTTTGTAAATAAATTTTTCTATTTAGGGAAATGAATACTACAATCAAATTATATGTCTGTAGTTAAGTCTCCATCACATTTCTATTTTTGTTCAGTCACACATTGCAAAATGATTACCTTGAACACATAAGATACAAACGAGTACATATACCAGGCCTCTCCTCCCTATGGGAGGGCAGCCGACAGCAGGCCACAATCATCACCCTTAGTCACTAGGATGCGAGAGAGGCAGCACTGGCCGCACCAGAACTGCCAGGATCAGCAGCAGCCCAGCACAACCACCTTCCACAGTCAGGCCCAACAGCAATAGCTGGTTTACCCCGACCGCTTCATTGAGTGCAGCCCCTCCCCCCGCACAGGACAGGTCAATCCCATCACATGCGGGCAAGCTCCCAGTACAGCCTCAAAAATAAAATTACCTTCTTATGCACTGCCCCCACTCACTTCTGTCCGCAGTCATCCCTGTCGCCACACCCACAGTCAGACCCCTTTCATACAAAGCACGCTTCACCCCATCCATCCCACTCATCCGTGGTCTACCTCACACTCTAATACCACTCACTTCCAACATATAAATCTTTTTCACCAACCGCTCAACATTCATTCTTTCAACATGCCCAAACCATCCTAGCACTCTTATATCCACTTGCCTGCTCAGCTTTTTGATAACCCCGTCTGCCCCCTAACCAACTCATTCCTCATCCTATCTCTTCTTGTCACTCCATACATGCTCCTCAAACACTTCATCTCAAACACATCCATCTATAAGAATAACTTTTAATTTTTCTATAGCTAATTCAAAGTACAGAGGATTATTAGTTACCAACGATATTGACATACGTTTTATGCATATGATGCAATCTCCAAAAAAGATCGTAGCCTGTATTTTATTTTTACACCATCCATGTGTTTTTTAGCCCTAGTTGTACATTCAAGTCATAAAAGTATCTTGTTATGTTCTAAATTATAACTTCAATATACATACAGTCAAACCTCGGTTCTTGAACGTCTCAGAGTTCCAACAATTTGGTTTTCGAACAGAAATTTCGAGAGTCAACTGCCTCCATATTCGAACAAAATTTCGGTTCATGAACAACAATCACGTGTGGCTGCGAGACCGGTTGTTAGTAAACAAACAGTCTCGCACCGACCACTGTGCTGTTAACATTTATTCTGCACTTCTCTTCTTCTCATTATCGCAAATAGAGCTACAATCCCTTTCAATGAGAATGCCATGTCTCATTTTAGAAAAATTTTACAATGCAGGCAAAAGCAACAAACATTGGACAAGTTTTTAGTGGAAGAAAAGAGACAAAAACAAAGAGAAAGATTAACCAGATCCAAAAAGACAAAGAAGAGAAGAAACTCGGGAAGTTGAGTTACCAGAAGTTTTTATGGCAGGGGATTCCCCTTCCAAAAATTAACTCGTATTTCCTCCCACACCTTATCAAATTACGCAATCGCATGTCATCCAAAAAGGTACTGTAAGTTGTACAGTATTGCTCTTCTTAAGATAACTTCTCTTATGTTTTTTGTTTTATTTACATTTCATGTGATATTTACTGTTTATAAAAATGTTTTTTTAAATATTATATATCATGTAAGCAGGTGA
This sequence comes from Platorchestia sp. MABIK, assembly GCA_014220935.1. Classification (NCBI taxonomy): domain Eukaryota; kingdom Metazoa; phylum Arthropoda; class Malacostraca; order Amphipoda; family Talitridae; genus Platorchestia; species Platorchestia sp. MABIK. The sequence goes on along the minus strand of JACJUY010000472.1, from coordinate 85,891 downwards.
GTAGGTATTCATTTGGTACTTGGAAATGAATTAATCTCTTTTACATTAATTGTAATGGGAAAATATGATTCGGATCTCAAACAATTCGGTTTTGGAATGAATTATGTTCGAGAACTGAGTTTTGGCTGTACTGTACTAGATTAGCATAGGTGAACAACTTTGGTATTAATGTACATACTAAAATTTAGGTACAGCATAACATATGAATGGATTTCTGTTGAAAACCCTGTAATAACACAAGCCAGTAAGATCAAAACATATTTACCCCTTACATTTATTGCATCATTAGAAGCTAAATTATCATCCTAGATCCCACATTGTTGAATAAATATGACGTAAAAACCTAAATGCATCCTCTGCCGGTCAAACTGGTAGGAGAAGAAACAAGATGGCCAGGTTTCAGGTACTTCTAATACAATTCATCAATATATAGGCAGACATGTTAAAATATCCACTACTATGTAAAATTTAAATGGCAGATGTCATTTGGAAATTGTAATTTAGCCTTCACAAATGTTACAAGGTTTACATTTTCAATTTTTCATGCTACATTAAAACTATAGATTTTAATCTTTTTTGGTACATATATTTGAAAGAACATTTTTCAACTAAAACCTTGAATAAAGAATGAAGCATGTTATTGATTGCTGCATGTAACAAATGACAATAATTTTGAAACCACTAATAGGGCTTCTGTATATTACTGGTCAACTGCTTCACATCTTAGTTCTCAACACATAGAATTTCGAATTTACAGCCAAATTCAGGTCAGAATTTTTTGCTTAATTCTACACTTTGCGCTTTCAGCCCAGGTGTTGAAAACTTTTAGAAGAAACATGATCGTGAGTCTTAGTGGAGAAATATTACATCTAGTAGACCTGTAAATGAGTATCTAAGTAATTGAAAAATGTCATTTTTTGCAGCAGCAACATTGTTAATTATGTCAATTCTTCCAAAATTTTCTGATTGAGTATCACCTTTAGCGTGGTTGTATCTGATAATAAAAATACTAATTTCAATACGATCTTACAAGTTAACAGACTTTCAAACAATCAATAGCACAGAACAAAGCCGTAATTCAATACATCACGTACCCCAGTAGGTCCAGTCATTTTATCCAACTTCTTTTTAATCTTCATCACTTCATCTTCACAACCCATTTTGAACAGAAGTTGAAAAACAGCTTCTTGAATTTCAGTCAAGGAATGATCCTTACACAGCGCGATGCTTCCAAACCCACGCCCCGGCCAAGACTGCGGTTGTTTTACGCAGTGTTGCCGAATACGAGACTTACCTCATGCCATCAAATGAAATCCGGGAAATTTAACTTGATTTCCAAAATACGACAAGCTCAACTCAAGTTTTTACTGTTATGATAAATGTACAGGGATAAATGGACAGTCCAGTAATTTTTCCTCTTTTTATAAGAATAATCAGTGGAAAATTGATTTATGCCGATGATCTGAGACCAGTTAGACTACATATTCCAACAGAAAAAAAAGTATTTACATAGAAAACGGAACACTTTGTTAAATGCGTCGTTTTTAGGGAAAATGTGATAAGGTGAAAGAAAAATTTTCAGAAGCGAAACGATTGCATTTTATTTGCGTTTGATAATATAATTGGGCTTGATGGAAAAGAAACTTCTCAATCACTTTACTCAGTGCCGGGTTCGTATCCCGGCACTGGCGCGGCGATTTTCCCCGTTGGGTATAAGGGAGAGCTCATAACACAATACCCCACTCAACCCAGGTGTCGGAAATGGGTACCGGCTTCACGGGGGAACCGTCATGGTGTCCTATATATAGTGTTAGTTATAAGACATTTGAAAAACCAATGCTCAAGATCATATCTATCAGGCTTGATTGGAAATAAAGCATCCTAAGATGCCGATGTTTGAATAAATAATACTTAAATTGATAAGGACTTAATCGCATCCGTGAGCTATCGAGTGAGCAACCGACCAACGTACCATCTAGAAAAGTATTTTATTTAATCCCTTTCTCACATGTTTTCATAGAGGCTTAATATGACCCATAAAACAACGATTTCTCTACCAAATTATGAGAGAAACTGTTTTGTTATCAGGAGAAAGTGAACCGGCGCGCCAAATTTCGACCACTCGCCTAAACACAAACTTTAACACAGTCTTTCTCCCTAAAAAAATCGAAATTTGGCGCGCCGGTAGAAAGTGAGTGAAGTTCTTAATCCCTGTAATCTGTAAAATTTGTATGTTTTCCAATGTATCATTTCTCACCCTCTGCATGTAGACACTATAAAATTATTTTAATTTAAACTCATAAAAATTCTATCCGAATGGTAATTCGAAATGTTTACGTGCACAAGACAAGAATTCGTACCATGAACAAAATGACGGTTTCTCGAAAATCGTACTCTATTTGGAGTCGGGTATGAAGGATTTGTCGAATATAAAAATTCTAAATTCTATCATAATAGAAGACATAGAATTTGATTACCTTTAATATGAGTGCAATTTATAGTATCTACATGCAATAGCTGAGGAACAGAGGGCCCCACTCGATCCCCCAAGTGAAGAGAAAAATTCTTTGATAAGAAGACTGATGGAAAATTTGATAGGGCATTTAGAGAAAAATCAGAAGTGTTGACGTATTTATGATGCAAAGCGATACCTTCGACAGAGCAAATGCTCAATAAGTTGTTTGAGGGCTGGCGAGTTGGCTCAAAACGTCACTTTATGTTTATAAACCCCATAATATTGAAATTAAACTCCTATGCTTGTTTTATAAATGAAGTATGTTCACAAAGCTTTCCAGATGTTTCTATTTTGTCCATTTACTTGCAAATTGCTCATCAACAAACTTGACTTTAATATTTCTTAGGTTGTGTGCTTTGCAACGAAATCGCTTTCAACGCCTAGACATATCTGATATATCTTGTTATTCACTTGATATTCACATCACAGAGTTGAAGCTTTGTAAAAGTTATATATATTCGTACGGATGTTAATATATTAGCATTTTACCAAACTAATAATTCTGCGAAACGATTTTTCCTTCATATGGCAACACTCAGACTGTTGCTGGGAAGATCTCAAACACTGTGAAACACAGCGCCATGTTTGCTCAGTGATGAACCCAACGCCGTCGTGATGTGATGCCTCAAAAATAGCCGAGTTGTCACTGAACTCGCTGATCTCTTTTTAAAAATTTCATGCCAAACGTACAACTAAAATTAGATTTAAACATATATCTCCTTGAATTTTTATGCTTTTGGTAACTGCCACGTGTACTCAACACAGTGCGATAGGTCGAAACATGTGTGCGCATTTACGTTATTGATAAGCTGAAGCAATTGTATTTTTTACCCATCAGGCGAGAGGTTTATCAGCTGAGCCGCTGTTGGTAATAGGTAGTACGTCGCTTTGAATTTGAATAACTAATGTATTAAGGAAGATCCTACAATAAATTTTTCTCAAACGACTAGAACAATTTCTTCTAGGTTAATTGTTCCCAGAATTTGCTGATAACATAATGGCTGCCCTAGAAACCAGTGATGGAGCTTTGCTCTGCACACAGCAATAGCTAACTCCGTGCCGGACAGTGTTGCCATAGATCACGCCGGGTTAATTAGGCAGATATCCTCGTTTTTTACATCTGTTCGCGTCTATTAATTGACCAACATTTACAGTTGTAAATTACAGGCTGCAGTAAATGTAATTACGCTCGCGCTTTTTTCCTTGGAAAATATAGACAATTTTGGGCATTGACCCAACCCATGTAACACATCCAACCATGTCTTCTATTTAATCTTCTTCGTGTTCTTCGTGAGCACGAGGGTTTCGCATTAACGTTAGCATCGATTAAGCATTGTTAAAAATCTCGAAGCCAGTTTTTGGTTCTGTTTCGTGTGAGAAAATTTGCTCTGCATCACTTATTTTGGGGCAAACACAGAATTTGATTATGCGATGAGCCAGTTGTCTCAAAATGAGACAACTGCCCCCCCCCCCCCTCCCCCCCCTCTAGAAGGTTGAGCTGGGTTCCAGTTTCAGTCGCCGTTTTAAGTAAAAGAATAAAAAGATTGCTCACAACTATTTTCTGGCTCCCCCGAAATCTTTTGTTGGAAATCCTCCCCGGAAATTTTCGGCTGGCTGGGCCACTGGCTCTGCATATATGACGAAAACCATGTTCAGTTTACATGAGGCAGTAGAGAACGCTCTTACTGACTAACCGAACGCATACATGCCGCATTACGGAGTTCACATCAACGTAAATCCTAAGCCACGTGAACTGCTTCACGACGAAGAACTAGCGCCGACTGAAGAGACTAGAAAAGACGCCAAGAGAAGCTAAACTAGAGTAATCTTCTAATATCATTATTTGATCAGTTTTCTAATCAAAATTTACGAGATGCTATTGGCAACTTATCTAAATGATGATGTTTCTATTGAGAATAGGACTTCAATGTATAATGAATTAATCATCAAACGACTTTGCTCAAGAGGTTCGATTTTTACTGTTACATTTCAGTCACGGCGGTGGATTCACGCTCACGCATAGGATTATCTTTGACGTGTAGGATTATCTCGCGCAGGATTATCGTAGATGCATTAGGTTCATTTTCACGTGGTAGGCATTTCTTTGATGCGCTTAGTAATTCCGGAATTTTTTCCTATCAGAGAGTAGATCATCAATGTGGTTCAGGTCGCCTTACTTTCCTGTTGGGGATGGAGTTGAGGATGGGGTTACCTCACGATAGCTCAAGCTACCGTAAATGATACCTCGAAGCTTTGAAGCCTTGAACTTATGAGAAATCATATTATTGGACAAATTTAATATGAATGACGAAGACAAAAATATGACAATGAGGATACGAATAGAGCATACCTCGTGGCACACATTCTTGAATTAAAATCACGAGAAAATCTCACGTTGATCCCGTATAACTGGAAAGAAAATAACATGTAGAGATGACGTTTCAGCAGGATCTAAAAATATAAAGTTGGCTAAAATAGGCCCAAAACAACTGGTACTGAAGCGGTGGAATATCAATAGTTAGATAGGACACAGATCAGCATGAAGCCGGATTTTCGAACACTTTACGTCGTATAGAGGTACAGCTAACAACGTATGCCAACTCAAAAGAACTTGCGCCGCTATCTCTGTACCGGTATGATGAAGTAATTTGTCTGAAAATCTGACCTCATGCTGGGCTTGTGATGCAGAAATCTTAACGGTTTACGAAGAGTATGATCGTGTAGTTAGTTCCCTGAAATCAATGCGCTAGGAGATTGAATTATTTTTCATGATAATTTCGAAAGAAAACTTTCAGATCTCTTTTTCCCAATGACGGTTGTTTCGGATTCCTACGTACAGTACAATTTGCAGTGTAAACATCTCAGTAAAATCCTCTAGAAACACTGTATGGTGATATAGTGACATTGCTGTTTGATTATGTTTCTTATTTTATTTTCACATTTGCTCATCGTTTATAGATTTCTTGTCGCCGTTTGAGTTTGTCTGATATTTACAGTACAAATTGTCATAAAGTCTTGCACCTTTGAGCTGGCACCTGAACATTGGATAACGGCTGAAATTTTATGTTTTAGTTGTGGACTCGAAAATTTATTTGGCATGATTAACAGGAGCATCTGATTGACATTCTCCCTCGAATGCCACTATTTTTGACAAGCAGCGCCCATTAACATATCTATTCAATTGAAACTCAGCCTTGTTTGTTCGCATGTTTGTATCCTCGAAGGGCATGGTCCATTCTCTGCTATAGGTAATAAAATTAAAAACAAGTCAACGCTAGCTTGCTTTCAGTAATAAAATAAGTAAAATTTACAACCCTGCTTATGATACTTATTATGAGAAAATTTAACCGTCTCGCAAACTGTATTGTGGATACGATTTGTTACAAGAGCCGATTTGCCGAATAATACATCTCAAAAATTGGTTGAACAAAAATGGAGAAATGGAAGCAGACCTTCTAAAGGTTAACAGAAAAAAATCTGATATTGGCACAAAAAACATAAAACAACTTTAAATGCAAGCAGAATGAAAACTAATTGAACGATGCTTTGAAAATCTTATCTCCTTGGTTGCGACTACCAATTCGACGCAGTTCCGGAGTCCTTTATGGAAACTCGATATAGCCATCTGAATAACATTGCTGTGAAACGTCGATTATGTGAGTTATTTGTGCCTCAAAACATGTCGCAGAAGATTTCGAGTGAAAATTCTTATGTTTGCCCTGTTGTAACATCTTGTTCGAGCCATACATCGTCAGGATAGTTATAGGTCCAGAATTCCGATTATAGTAACGGCCAAGACAGAAAAGTTCTTTCTTTGAAAAGAAAGTGACACGTTTAAATTTATTTTTCAACTTGTTCATGTGGTCAATAACATTTCGCACACTTCTCTGTAAAAAAAGCTATCCGTCTAACTAATTCTTCGTACTGTTTTTGTAAACAGTGATGCTAAAACTTCATAGAAAAATAATTTTCAAATCAGATGGAGCGGCTGAAGCATTCGTTTCAATTTCAGAAGTGAGAGTATCAACAATTATTTTAAATTTTTAAGAAACATTTTCTCCCTTTTTCTTGGCTTTTCATTATTTTCCAGCAACCACTTTGAAGCTGTTAGAATGTTTACTCCCAGTATTTTTACTAGATACTTCCAGTCTTCATCATTTTTGTAAGCTGCAAATATTCCTTGTCTGTCTTCTTCTGTTGTCTTTTTGCATTTCATTGTTCCTCTTTTGGGTTATTGAGGCTAAAAAGATTTCTTGGTTGAAAATACCACTGTTGAATGTGATCGGGCATACATGTGTTCAGGACACTCGTAGCAGTACTGTAACCAGTTCCATTTTATTTATCTGATATGAATTATATCAGAGACACTCGCAAACAAATGATGCGTTTATAAATTCATGAATGAAATGAGTGGTTTGTAAAAATTTACTAATCGCACAGAGTTTTTGGTTAATTAAAGTATTTAATATCTTTTCAATATTTATGGAGAAATTGTCACAAACCTTAAAATTCTCATCTGGAAAAACAATTACAGTTTCCCTTTAGGCAAACTGAGTTTCGTTTTGACTGAATTGATTTTTACTGAAGTCAAATCGATTTTCGCTTTGACCAAATCAATTATCACTCTAACGAAATTGAATTTCACTGTGACTATTAAATTTCATTATGACCCAATTGAATTTGATTTCTACCAAATAAACTTCGAAATGGAATATTTTTCATTTTCATTGGTAATTTACTCATAATGTCATCTACCAATTCTGATGCATGCTTATGATGTTCGAATTGCGAAAATTTCTGTGGCTGAATTACCTAAGACAAATAAGCGCCGAGAGCCTCTGTAGCAGCCTGAAATCATGGTATGACCAAAATGATCTCAAACTGTTTTATAAACACAAACAAAACACTATACGTAACTTCTACATCCGAAACGCAATGAAGAAAAAGTACAAAATTTGACCCTAACGCTAGGAAGTGATGAAATCAAGCCATTAAAGAGGTAAAAAAATTGAACATTTTGTTAGATAAAAATATATCTATGAAGCATCTTTCGAAGAAACTTGCAACAGAATTAATGGGACTCTAATGTTTTTCATAAAGTAAAAAATCTGCTCGATGAAAAACCGAAGTTATAAGCAATTAAACCAGTGCTATCGTGTCTAAACTATGCAGTCTGATCCGGGGAGACATGCCTCAACATCTTCAAAGAGAATTACAAGAATGTTCGAATATTTTGGCCAAGGTTGTAAGCACAGGCAAATTCAAAAACTGCCATCATGCAGCATGTCTGAAAAATAAACTCAACTGGACCTATCTTAAAAAAGAATCTTACTTACGAAGTCAGATGTGTCTTCCCTTCACTCTATCTCCCTCAGATCAATGCAGGAATTGTACAATTTCCACTTCACGCTCTCACTAAACCATTGCGTCTCACTTAACATGGAGAAAGATTAACATTGTCACGGACGTGGAGAAAGATTAACATTATTGTCACGGAAGAATATTCTATAATATGTTGAATTGTGGAAATGTGTTTTAGTATTATTCTTTACCAACAAAAATTTGAGAACTACTTTGGTGATTTTTCAAGAATATAGCACTCTTAGAATGGTAAGAGGAGCAAAAGTAAAAAGGAAACATTCTCCACCGAAAAACACTTAAAAATTTCCTATTCTATCTTCAGTGTTGAACAATAAAAATTGAAAACCTCAATTTTTTCCGATGTAGAAATTCTAAAACATTCACGACTTAAACTTAACCAGCGAATTAGAAAAATTATTGGATTAGGGTTCCTAGAGATTGGAAAAATTGACTCATATGGAGAAATACGGACATACAGGTTAGTTTCAGCATTGAGTGGTTCAATTTTAAATTCACAAAAAAGCAAATACAATAAAAAACAAAGCCATTTGAAAACCCAAAGAGTTCCAAGATAAGGTAGTAATTTTGCCTGTAATATATAGCGGAAAAATCGTCAAATTTTTTACCAAGGGGGAAATGTGCAGAAATTTGTAAACGCATGGGCGAGTATGTGAAATACATGTACAGGGAAAATAGAGTTTCTCCTGTTTTTTAGAAATGAGCAATAGGATTGTTTTTTCAAATTGAATAATATTCCGATCATCTAAATTGTAAAGAATCAACACAGGAAAAAAATGACTTTAGAAACTATTTATGGCGTTAAAGAAAACAAAATTAATTGTCATCTTGATCCTCCGGAACAATTTCTCGTTTGGCTTATCGAACACTTTTGAGTTATTATAATAAATTTTGGAAGCAAGTAAAATGAAAATTTTCGTTTCGTTCGCTGATTTAAGTGCGTGCTCATACATATTTTCCAAATTACGCATTCGTCTGCTGATGGCACTTGAGGCATACCTTGAGAAATGTTTGGGTTACAAAGAATATTACAATTTGATTCGTCTTGGCGAAAAGAAAGCTGCATAGTTCTATCCTTTTGCTACAGGCACCAGGAGTGGCGCTGCGTTCGAATATGGAGTGCGTTGACTCAAGATACCGTGACGCAAGCATACTGGAACCTCCAGCATGGATGCCATGGACCTCCAGTCCGACATGAGCGTCTAGAGGAGGTGGTGACATTGCAGAGAGCGGCTACTTGTGTGGTTCAAGCGCTGGCGAGTGGACACGGAAAGAAACTGTTTGAAAAATTTCGTTACTTCGTAACATAAGTGTGAACTAGATTTGGTTTTCATAAAAAGACTGAAAGTTTATCGTCATTCCTGGATGCACTGTACCGTAGATTTTGAGCTCCGTGTTTTATTGTAGGAGATAGATAACTCGACGAGAGCTACGTTTGTATTATAACGAGCTATGTTTCGGGTAAGCTTGCTTGCATTTCATTTTCGATGCTATAATAAGAGCCTTGTTTTTCCACCCATCACATTTTGTAAACGTGCGATCAAACCCTTGGCACAGCAAGATACTCGATTCTACTGATCTACTCCCTTGCTTCCGTATACCGGAACACAAGGAAACGTGAGCTGAGGTCAGTTTCATTAGTTCGTTTAACAAAAGTATTCCTTTACGTGTTTTTTCGAATGTCACCCTACCAAATACCACATTTTTGACGAGGCACGTACAATAACTTATGTGCATTTTTCATTTTTATCAATGGAACGTACTCATTTATATTAGACGCGTATTGCAGGGACATGATGCCACTCCTTTGCTCGTAGAAAAAAGGTTTCATAGCTTGAAAGGTGGCACAAAATGAAACGGTGATATATTTCCTTTGTTTCGAGCGTGAGTGCTCTATGCTATACGCATGAAGAGAGCAGCGCACTTCGAAAACATTTAAGATTCGGTCCATAGCATAGCTATTCAATTCAACTCCCACCTTTGCACGGGTGCACTAGGATGTGTAATTTGAGGTACACTTCCTCTCTTCATGAAGAAACTGAATAATTGGCGTGTTTTATCGAGCACCAACGTAATAAATACCTGTATTTGTGATGGCAGCCTACGCCAGCTCATGTAGTTTTCATCTCTTTCAGTCGAATGTGCTCACTTCTAAGTATTAGATTTGGTTCACAGCACAGATACATGTTTCAGCTGCTTTATTTCCAACAAATGCTTAATTTTATTAGTGCCTTAGTGTCTTCTGACAGCTATAACTCACAAGGACAACATTAAATTTTGAAATTATTCAGAAGAAAAGTATAGATTTTGACGTGCTCTATGGAACATTTGTTACGAGAAAGTTCGTAAATTACAGGCCAAATATTTTGTAGCCCGTATTTGAATCTTTATTATAGGGCAAAAGGTTTCTCTCGCAAATTAATTAATCGAAAAGAATGTCAGAGTCTGTGAATAATGCCACCATTTTATAATAATGCCAATATTTCATTAGGATAAATTAGATTTAGATGAGTTTTGATGGGTTGAGATAGAGTAGGTTATGTTAAAATATCTCAGGATGCAATAAGATAGATTAGGCTGTCCAAGTTAGATAGTTATCCGCGAATTTGTCCACGATGCTAAAGACGACAATTTTACGGAACGAAGGCTGTAATCGATAATAATATCTGTATTTAAAATTCTTTCGAGTAAGACTGTTTATGATGTCGAGGCCATAACCAAATGGTGAGCGCCGTTTGCCAACCACGAAAGAGATAGTATAAAAACCTATTGCAGGTATTCAATGCACTCCTCTGTATAAACGGATTTACGAGCAACAAAATGCAAGTGTGATTCAGGACATTCTTTTGTATGCATTGAATTAAGAATGAATAGCGCGTGATAACAATTTATTGCAAATGTATCAATACGCTTAGCGTTGAAAAAATTATAATTTTGTGTTAGTGAAACTCAATCGAAATTATGTCACTCAATAGCCCTACTGCTTGGCTTGGGGCGACGGACTCCTTAATTATTCGATGTAAGAAAACCTAGTTGAGACAAATCACTTTCACTTTTACTCGTTTGAGGAAGGAAAACTTGACCATTGAGTAGGTTCTGTATTTTCACATACTTTGCAGCTTCAAAAATATTATAGCAGTAATCTATTTTATTTCCAGTGACTCGGCCGCATCAGCTGCTAATTATGTAAAAACATGCACTAATGAGCACTACTTTGGAACATGCACTACTTTGGATCAATTAATGCACTAATGAGCACTTATGAAAACATGCACTAATTTGGATCATTGCGATTCTACTTCCTCAAGAGCCGTTAGTTCAGATCCTGTTGCGTAGTTTTCCATATTATTTATGGCAGTGTCTTTACACAATATAATTTTTCCTGTAATGTAAATGAAAAAGTTGATTGCTAAACCTCTAGTAAATGAGTGAAAGAAACGCAATTTTAAGTCTTAAAGCCTCAATTTCATTTGAATATTCGCTCCTCGAGTGAGAAGTGCGATTGAGGTTTTTCAGTATGAAAGTATCGTTAATGCGTTCAAATGCGACGATAGAAACATGTTGCGTGAGATTCAATTGGTTGCACAGAAAAGAAAAAACTACTACGTTTTCAGTGCCTAGAAATCCGCCAAATTAGGGTATCGGCATATCTTGTCTGCTATCAGCATTTAATCAAACTCACGTGCATGAAGCCATCACTACACCCGAAACGACACAAAGTAAAAAAGAACTTCGCTGCAGTACTTGATATTGATGGCTTTTGAGTGCATTGGAAAAAAATACAATTTATGACCTAACAGGGGATCGGAAACGTAAATGAAAGTGAAGCTTTGATGCCCGGTTAAGCTAATAAAATTCTAAGCAAGAACTGCAGGAATTTTCGGGAAGTCTACAAGCTATCCTCTGAAGGAGTTACGAACTACACATTCGGCGTGGTCGATGGCGTACTCGAAATCTCCTTTGGTGAAGTTGCAAGCGTTGGCATCACCAAACTACAGCAGCGGGACCATAATTATAATCTCATTGGTTAATTTTTACTTTGTAATAACGAATTCAATTAAATGCGTTTATTGTGTTTCTTACGACGAATAAACAGAGTTGTAATTCAAGTAAGTGCAGGAAATGTAAGCGAATCTCGAAGTAAGCTCTCAAGAAATTCATTAGAGCGTCTTTGTACAAATTTCATCCTCAAGATTTCTTAATCATTACACAACACTTATGGATTTCAAATTTCTAGGAATCGCAATGTCTTAGGAAAAAATCTGAGCGTATGGCTTTTTAATACTGGAACTAAAAATCGATGCAAATTTTGTGAACGTTAGCTTCATGAAAATTGGGAATAGAATACCAGAAAATATTAATCATGAGACTGCAATGCAAGCTCTTTCTATACTGTTTTAAGTTGGTCAACAATTCGTTGAGTGGTCTGTGACCAACTAACGGTGAGAATTAGGCGTTGTGCAAAACCTTCTTAGGCGTAAACTTATAATCCACTGTCGCGTTCGTGGGGGGAAGTTGCAGCGTGCGCATCGCCAGCGTTCGACCACGACATGAGTTGGCGACACTTGGCGCTGGAGCAGCAATAAGCGCAGCAGGTCGAACTGAGCATGAGGCGGGCACTTCACATCTCAACTGAGGGTATCTTCCTGGTGCTCCAGGCGGTGTGTTAGCTACACAATATCCTGAGCATAAGGAAGATCAAATTTGGTTGAAAGATCCTAAATCCTTCGCTAAAAATTTAGGCCGGAAAAGTTCGAAACTAACAAAGAATAAAGTACGCGGATAGTGTCTCACCAGAAAATCAGCACGGATGATTTGAAACATTGGAACTAATGTATTGAAAAAATGTGACCACACCCAGGATATTATTATTACCTGCTGTTAGGGTCAAAAACTTACATTTCATTGTGTATGTTTCCGTTATCTCAAAATTTACTCAGTCAACTTATTCTGATTGAACAACGGCGCTACGTTACTCACGTATGTATTAAAATTTCAAGCTGTTTGTGAAGTGCTGCTGAAAATTTCTTCTTTTTATAGTGGTCTTTAAAGATAATATGTCTATGAAATTCGCTGGATAGTAACATTTGCTCCGATATTTCAACTTCGCTAGATATTTGTGCTGTGGCGCAGAAACGGTGCGATGTGTGGGTGCTCACCTCACTTCAGTCCTTCGTTTTCCCCTCTTGCTTTCATGACAATTTTTAGCTCGCTCTATATGGTGTATTTTTGACGTGTTTTTGACACAAATTTTTTAAATTTACGGTGAATTGTCGTTGTTTCCCTACGTGGGTAAAGGACTTATGAACCTCAGTTGCTAAATCTTCCTATCTATTTCTTTGCCATCTTCCATTTTAGTTTTTTCTTTTACTTTCCTAGAGGCTTACATCATTCTTCCTGAGCGGTCACTCTATATATTTTTTAAAGTAGACCTAGAAGTCTCATGACAAAAATTCATTTCTCTGCGACAAACAGCATAGCTTACGATTTTAAAAATCGACAACATAAGCCATTATGAATGATCTACAATATCTTTCCTCCAATATCGACGAATGGAATATTTTCCTCGAATTTCTTGACTGTAACCAAGCGTTTGACGAAATTCATACGAGTATATTATTCTCGAAGCTACAATTTTAAGCGTTGCTTATAGATGGTTTGAATCATCCCTGAGGAATCGCTTACAATATTTTGAAATTGGGAGCTCCCTCTCCGAGCTTCTTGGTATTAAGAAAGAGTGCTCCACAAGGATCGGTTTTGATGCCTTTTCTGTTTTCGATATTTATAAACGATTTTGTTAAATGAATTTCATTCTCTATATCCGTAATTTTTTGCTGTTGAGAGTACTCTGTCTTCAATCAATCTCTGCCTTCGATGTACTTTGTAGTGAGGCGAGGTTGAACCTGGAGGTGTTCTAAGTTTTTAATAAAAAAACACTGGTGAGCTAGAAAGTGTTTTGATGCAGCCCGAAGCAAATGAAATATGCATCAATATCATGAAACTTACTATATCCTACATATTCGCCTATGAGCAAAATGTGTTTTTTCGCCAATGAAATCCGGTGATTGCAAGATTCAGTAGAATAAATTCATCCATATACTTAGGAATCATCATTGGTAAGAATTTTGTTTAAATCTTTTTACTTAAAAAATCTTTCAAAATACTAAACAGAACTTTAGTCAATCCATTTCTCGAATATCGAATACAAGCATCGCGTGGGACTGACAGAATGAATTGAATATATTATTTACTCTACAAACGAGAGCCATCATACGGCTATAAAAACTTGGCACACAATGCCCATGCAAACGATTCATTCAAATACCTAGAAACGGTTAAGCTCTCAGTTCTGTATCAGTTTTCATTTTGAAATTGTGAGGACGATTAAAATTTTCAACAACACTTTATGCTAACTAGAAGCTGAAGTAAATTCAAACTTCCTCACCATAAGAATACTCAATTTTTAATACAGGTTCTATTTCATTGAAATTAAGATTTTTATCTGATTGCTTTCTAACATCCTTGAAAAAAACTGTTACGAAAAATATGAAAAGTGTTGGATGTCATTTCTTATTTAAGTATACATGAAAGAAGCTCTCAAAAGATAGCTGTCTCCTTTCCACTCCATATTTCAAAGTAATTGACCGTATGCACTGAAATAAAACTAAGTCAAAATCTATTTTTCAATATGCAGTTCTCGATTTCAAAATGTAGTTCTCAATATGCAGTTCTAGACAATAAATTGGACAAATTAGCTAAATTTCATGCTTTTTTATCTTTTAACTTCAAAAACTCTCGATCAGTCTTGATAGTGTGCGGTGTGGTACTCGTTCAATATTAAGTACTCGAGAATAAATCAATTGAACTGCTCTTTCTCGGCTAGCAAAGTTCATATTAATACAAAGTTGGAATCTTACGTAGTTACGTCTTACGTAGTTGGAATCAAATTGATACTTTGCTTTTCAGCGCGGAAAGCAGCGCATCTAATCTGATTCATTTCCGCAAATAGTGTACATTGCAATTTTCAATTAATTAATCGTGCCAAGAAATCAATCTTAATTTCGTGTTAACTCTGAAGATTTAGTTTATAGTTCGCGTGTGTTTTGAGACGGAATTTTCACTCTGGATTCATCATCAAAATAAACGATCACTTTTTCTTCCTCACTTCTATTTACGACCTGAGATATTGAAAAGGTTTTTCTTCGTCTGCTTAATGGCTCTGCATATTCGTGACGTTTTGCCAATCCAATCATGTATATTAATCGGACGACTACTTAGTCCATCACACCGAGAAAGAGGCCCATTTTAGTTTGGGCTACGATAAAATCTGATGGTAACTGTAATTGCGTCATACCATTATGGTAAGACATGTTGATAATAATCAGGGCAGTACATTACATCTATGATCTTTCTAGATAAAACGCTTTCAAGATAATTTTCTGTTACAGAAGGGATTATGCTTCTCTGACTATGCCGTCTAACGGGACCATAAAGGATACTTTATTCCAACCAAGCCTGATACATATCATCTTATACATTGGTTTTTCAAATGCCTTATAACTAACACCAGGACGGTTTGCCCCATAAAGCCGGTACCCATTTCCGACACCTGGGTTGAGTGGGGTATCGTGCTTGAGTTTTCCAAGTTGCCGCGCAGCGCCGGGATTCGAACCCTCGACACCTTCACAGAAGAGCGTGTTCTTTACCACTTGGCTACGACGACCATAACAGATGCTTTATAAAACCATTACACCTCTACTCCATGAATGAAATAAAACTAAACGGCTAGTGTTATTTCCAGTGACTTGAACTAAAAACAAGCAATAATGTGAGGAGGATGTTCAAAATTGAAAGCAACTTTCCGCGTTGATTATTTTACTATGAAATGATATATTGATACGGGTTGCTTATCGAGTAACCAAATCAAAAGAAGCAGTTTTTTAAGATGCTAATTTCATAAGCCGTTTCATCACTTTTTTAAAATTTTCTGTAACCATTAATGTACAAAATCTTAAAGCATAAATTGGAAGTTATCAATAAACCAAAAGCGTTGATAGCACAAAAAGATCTGCTCATGTTCTAAAATCTTCAGAAAGTGCATTTTAAAAGTGAAAAAGCTTTGGCTTCGAATAGGTTTGTGACTCAAAATCTATATTTTTCAGGAACAATAAGGCATGCTGCAATGACTTTTAACTTGAATATCAGCTCCCCATCAATTGACATTTGAACGTAAGTCAAAGTTGGACTGAAATTCAGTAATTCATTCATTGAGGTATTTTTAACATGCAGAATACCGCATATATTATTAAATGTGCGGAAACTCTTCCTCTGTGTGTAAAATGGGATAGCAGTAGAAACGACAGATGCTTTTTTTAAATTTTTTAATTCCAGTGGACTTGAGCGACTGAGGATGAATTGTTTCAAGAGCGATAGCCGGGGTTTATTTAAAAGTCAATTCTTAGACTACAATGTTCAGTTCGTTTATAAACGATTTACGGTTTAACGGTTTAGTGCACAAATTTGTTAAACACCCAAAATGCTCCTCCATCTCATCACTGAACAACAACGAATTCAAACATCCCCATCAGCGCCAGGACGTGCCGCCACTAAGTG
The DNA here is from genome assembly GCA_014220935.1 of Platorchestia sp. MABIK. Lineage (NCBI taxonomy): Eukaryota > Metazoa > Arthropoda > Malacostraca > Amphipoda > Talitridae > Platorchestia > Platorchestia sp. MABIK. The sequence goes on along the minus strand of JACJUY010000472.1, from coordinate 69,384 downwards.
CAAGGAAATGGAACCACTGTTGCGTGTAGAGTTTATTGGTTGTTAAAGAAACTCCTGATCCTGGGCAACAACCTTAAGAGACGATTCTTTGTCATCCAAAAGCTCGCCCTCCGGCATAAGGGGCACGTGTTTCTGAAAATGAAAACAAATTTCATTATTTTCAAGACTTTAAAATAGTTACCAACATCAAAATTAAAAATGAAATAATCACATCAAAATTATTATCAATCTTCAAATTATTTGCCTCTGCTAAAATGGTTCAGGCTGCAGTTTAAGTAAGATTGAAAGTAATTAATTCAATCTTTTTTAATGGTGTGATGCATCTTTTATTAATCAGACGTCCGTTTGCAGGGTCCAATTTCAACATTGATAGACCGAAACCAATGAAAAAGTTTGTGAAATTTACAATCAGTCGTTAAAATAGTTCAAATTTAGTACTTTAATTTTGATACCGTTCAGGAGAAAACTATCAACTTGCACACTCCAAAAAAATTTTCAAATTTTCAACGAGCAGAATTTGATCAAGCAGTCACTAGAGATTCTTCCCTGCCTCTTTGACTTGTGTAATTCAACATGAAAATAATAAATTAGATACGTTATTTTAAGTCAACATAACCACAACAAGGGTGTTCCAAAGAGAAGAAGAGGTGTTGCGCCATTTAGTATGGAGTCAAGGGAAATAGGAATTTGCGCTCAAGTTGTGTTCTTACATAAGATCCCCCTGGCGATAGAATACAGTAAGTTAAGAAGTAAGATTAAGAAACAAGATGAAAGTTGAAGGAGGGAGTAGTAAGTGCCGAAAAACAGGATAGTAGTAAACCGAAAAGAGAGAGTCTATTCTATTCCAATAAAAACAAGGTACGTAATAATCATTGACTCGCGGTACCTCACATCTTCTCTCCCCCGGCGTGTTTGAAGTTAATGTAACTCACAGTTATTTAAAGGAACCAAAATTCACTGGCTGAATAAGGTTAGCTGCAAGAAATTCATTTCTAACCTAAGAGTACTATACCTACGTATTGATACGTGATTTCTCTTCCAGATTTACTCTTCATGTCAGGTCTTTAGGTATACACGACACTTATGCATCAAATTTATTATAAATTTGTTAGTTTCATCATTGATTACAGATACACTAACTTATAGTTTCCACGAAGAAGTTCTTGGCTGCATAAGCAAGTCTTCTAGTTCAAATGCAACGTTAGATTCACATTTTATGCACCTGTTAACTGAATCTCTCTATCGTTCTTATGACATCTTATTTATGTTTAATGAAAGAAATTTGCTCGAAGCTGCCATCGCATGTGAACCAAATCATAAAATTCCGTCATAATCGTCAACTCTTGTTTCAATTGGTCTAGCTAGCGATATGAATCGGTCAGGTTTTGCCATGAGCTTCAATGCATATTTGATGGCTGTTTCGCCATTCTATGGTTAACAAAAATGCCACGGGATTGGATTGATGTGCACTTAATCAGAAGCATTTAAAAGAATTTTGTCATTTGGCAAATTGAAACTATTAAAACTATTTTCTCCAATTTAATAACCCTGCGAAGTCGAATAGCGTGACACCTCACTTTATAATTTTGTCAAGCTTTCAGATGAACTTGATAACGTAACATAGCGGATTGATTTTCGTGTGACGGCTGCTTCAGAGTCCAAGAAGAACGAACTAAATTCGATGGCAAAAAGAGTGTGATCGAGTGGGCCGAGGATTACAACCAGCAGAGGCCCAGTACTATAAGTCGGTTCTGAGGCAACAAATCACACTCTGAGAAGTATAAAAGCTTGGAGGAATTAGTTTGAGATTCACTAAATGATGAAGGAATTTTCTGATTTCATTTCACTTGGAAATTGCCGTAAAAATATAAATTTCTGTAATAATGATAAGTAGGGAAAAGTTTAAAAATGAAAACTCTTGAGCACGGGCAATAAACACGTTGACTGTGTATTGGGAAATATATTTACCACTCGGTAAATTCCTCATTTACGTATATCGGTGTAAATGAACAGAATTTTAATTATTTCAATACCTTTTTTAAAAAATGATTTTAGCATACGAGGTAAAATATCATCAGATTTTATTTTTCACTCTACTTATAAAACAGACTAATTTATAGAGCAGTGAAGTCATTTTTTAAGCTCTGCTACTTACAGACTAATTGCAACAACCGCAGCAACCGCGAAAACGCAGTCAACGTGTTAAAATTTATTCGAAACAAATTTATACTCACTGGTCTTCGAGCCATTCGAACCAACACCTGGTGCAGAACACGTGGGTGCAGTGGGATAGAATAACATAATTGGCATTTTTGTCCAAAGGCACGTCCAAACAGATCGAGCAATTTTCCGTTGGTTTTGACTTGGGAAGTACGTCGTTTAAAGATTTTACTTGGGCGAATCTGGTAGATTTTCCTCTCAAAAATTTTGTTTTGAGGTCGAAGAGTACAAGCTCGTGAATGTTTGATTTCAGGTTTTCGATATCTTCGCCGAAGTCAACGATAACTGCTGTAGTTCGAGGTAAGTTATTAATGTCCACAAGTTGTATGAGTGAGTGGACGCATTCTTCGAATGCATTTAGCTCCCTACCAAAATTGTCCCAGCATTCTTCCAGAGTAGTTACTTCAGCTGTGAACATTCTCATGATATATGTCAGAGACAAAAAAGCTCTGACTAGAAATTTTTCATTGAATGGCAGGTTTGGCGCTACTGACTTGATATCTTTGACTGCTCCCAACATCCTTCTAAAATCTTCCCTCAACTCTGATTCGTAGGATTTTTCACGATGCAGGCAGTGAAATAACTCACGATCTAAAAGCTCAAACCCTGGTTTTGCGATTTCTTCAGGGTAGTTATACAATGGGTCACTGTAGCTGTATTCACTACGGAAATATGTTCCGTATTTGCGTAGTTGTTCTTGCATACTGCGTTGTGAGGTGAGGTTGAGCCTGGTTATGTTCATAGTTTTAATTTATTTATTTATGAATGAGTTATTAATCACAGCTGGGTGGGGCAGAAAAACCTATCCGATTTCAAAACGTTATAAAATTAAAACCACCCAACTTGTCGAAAAATTTATTTTATTAGCATATCGCAAATTTTATGCCATTTTTAAATTTAAGTTTTGAAAAGCACATCACTCAAATGTCGTCCTTGGGAGCGGATACACTGATTTAGGCGCTCGCGGTAGCT